>VXBC01001246.1:318234-433961 GCA_013399945.1 Ploceus nigricollis | reverse complement strand
TTATTATATTTGTGAACAAAATCCATGCCAGCCATAAGTAAGACTGTAGTTACAACAAATATTTTGTGTGGAAAGAACAGCCTGAATTCCTTTTTGTCTAGGAGGAGAACAAAAGCCTTCTCATTTCAGGGAAGCCTTTAAGAGGGAAAAATAGTGATAGGAAAATAAAATCTTATCCATTTTAATCAGTATTTCCTTGAAACAAGTGTGACTATTTTCATATTGTCCTCTAAAGAGGAGCTATTCCTGGAGGCAAGTCTTAATACTTTTACAGTGTGAGAGTTTTATCACTCTTTATTTATTTCCCATAATGGAAGAGGAGCTCAGATCAACTCCCTTTTGCTGAGTCCGAGGGGCTCAATAAAACTGCTTGGGAAACTACCACCACGTTTGGGATGGCAGCAGGGAGATTTACACATTGTATTTCCCCAGCACTGTATATAAACAAGTATCTCTCAGCTGGAACATGTTTTTACAAGTGAGATACAGTAAAAAAGTCCGGCCCAGTTTGAAAAGTAAACTAGACAGAAAAATTCTTCTGCAGGGCAAAGAAACTTCAGTGCATGGCTGGCCATGGTGACCACCTGCCAGGAGAAGAGAGACCTATGAAACTTTCTTCTAATGGGTTATCTGAATCTTATCTGCTCGAACACTTCAGAGTTCAGGAAAAGCAGCCAAAGTCAATTTCTGCTTAGAGTGTTTAAAACAAAAAATAAACAGAAGGGAGAAGTTGTGCGTGTGCAGGAGGAGGCGTTGGGCTGGAGAACGGGCAGGGTGATGGGACTGGGGAGGGAATGGTTTAACCCACATTGGCTCTTCTGAAATCCTCTTGGATCTATCTGTTGTTTTCTCAAATGAAAACAAAACGGCACAATCCATAATTGTGGTGGTGGAGAGCTGCTGGTGCTCTCTGACCTGCCAGGTAGGTGAAACAATTGTCAGTATAAATTAGAGAACAACTGTGTCATTATTCAGTGACAGTTATCTGGTTCTGCAAAGCCTGGAAAATGCCGTCTGAAATGCGTGAAACAGAAACAGAGTTTTCAGGTCTTTGTTAATATTTTGAAGTACTAAAAAATCCCCACACCAAACCCCTTCTCAGTGTGCACTGTCTGATGGTTGAGATGAGTTATCTGTGCCTCCACCCTCCCACCTGAATCAGGTGTTCTCAGCCCAGACTTCAAGCTACCTTAACGCTGAATGGAAATGGAAATGGTTGTATTTCACCTGTAATTTCTCTTTCAGCCTATTAACACCTTATCTGTTGAATGTAAGGCCTTGTGTTCTTTGCTAACCTGTCACCACTGGCTTTCAGAGCTGCTTTGTTCCAAAGGAAGCTCCAAGAATGATTGTGCCAGTTTAGTGTCTTTAAAAATCAGTTACTTTCTCTGTCTGTGGCATCAGGCACCACACCACATGTGAATCCTCTCTGAGTGCTCGTGATAAAGAATTGAATCACAAGCTCTTCTTTATAAAAGAAAACCCTTCCAACAGGAATGAATCTCTCTTTTGTAGCTGATAAAATAGGAGAAAATTTAACCAAACCAATTTATTCTGGTTCCTAAGAAAAATGTTGTCAGTGAAAACATGGAACACTTACAAAATATCAACATTTCACTCCTATCTGCATGTAGATCAATATGAGTGGGTCACAGTGACCTCTCAGGGAGCAGGTGTGCGTGGCAACCAAAACTAATATGTATTTTAAGGACTAAGGTCCTTAAAAAAACAGAAACCACCTTTATCCATAGAGGATCTGTTCCCAACAAGATAATTTCTATACTATTTTACAGTTGGTTTCAGGGAAATTTTAGCTTTTTAGTTGTTGTTGTTGTTTTTCCCATAAGGAACTTTTAAGATGAAAAAAGGGATTTCATTTCTGCTACAGCAAAGCATTTTCAATGCTTTCAATTAGAACATCTTGTTTTATGAAGTGAAAAATCTCTGCTGCCAGAGCATAGTTTGAAGTGCAGGAAAAGGCGGTGTCTTCACAGGAAATTGCAATTTTTCAGTGAAGCAGCATCTCTGAAATTCATTCCACCATGTAACCCTTCAGTGAATCACAGTAGTCTGGGGTTCAAGGTTTCGTTTCCGTATGTGAAATAGAAATAGGAAGCTGAGCTTGGAAGAGCAGGGATTGAGCACTGCTTGGGAATGTTTTAGCAAAGTATCCTTTGTCTGAAAGTGCTGTTTCTGGAAGAGAAAACACTTGTGGATGTATACTTTTTACAAAAGACATCTGAGCCTCAGATGGAATTTGTAGCCAAAGGAAGAGGATGTGAGAGACTCTCCCATTCTGGAAGATGGAGAGGTCCAGTGGTCAGTGCTGGCAGTCCCAGCTTTGCCTTGTGCCTCCCATGCCTCAGAGAAGTGTCTTAAAGAATTGGCTCTTTGAGATGTGTCTGCCTGTTACAAGGGTTATATGCTTGTGCTCTCCTCTTGGAAAAGATCTGGAAGATCTTTAGTTTGTTCCAGTTTGGAACACAGGCAGATTTTGATACTTCAGGATATTTCTCAGATATTTATTCCTGACCAGCCTCAAGTTGTTCAAACAGTGGTTGCATCCAATGGCTTCCAGCCTTTGTGCAGCCTCACTGTGCATCTTGGTTTCACTCCTCTTTGGGAAGGGTTTGTAGCCTGCCTGTCCCGCATGTGTTGCCCAGATGAGCAGAGCCATGGGATGCGTGATCCACCTCGTGGCCTGGAATTCTGGCACCGTGTCCCTGCTTGGAATAGGTGGGGCTATGCACACCCAAAACCAAAATTGTGTGTTGGGACAATAACACAGTTGGGGCTTGTTTGTGTTTAGGTTTGCACATTCTGCACATAAGCCATTGATCCCAAGTAAATAATGAACGAGAGGAAATCCATTAAATAAGTTATTCAAAATATCATAGAACTTGTCAAATTAATGATTTCACAAGAGGCATCCAACCAATTGTTTTTGCAATACGGCAGTTTTTTAGGGATTAGAGAAAATCCAAACTGTTGGCAGGCAAAATCCAGCTGAGGTGAGATCAAAATTTTGCATTAGATCTTAAAAGTATGGAAAATGTTGAATTGAATAATTGTAAAAAAATTTTTAATGATTTTTCTTTTGCTCTTGTGAAGCAGCTTTTATCACTGCAAAGGCAGGATGAATGTATGAGCCTGAGGGCAGTTGATGTTGACCAAAGAGTGGTAAATGCTCAGTAATGAAGCTTTGGTCAGAGAGAAGTGGCTCAGTGAGATGTGAAGCTAGCACAGCATCCATTACAAATTAAGAGATAAATCTGTGGCTACTTTGAAAATATTCATTATTGGTCAAACTAAGAGCAGTCAGTAAGAACAACTTACAAAGGGGATGGAAAAAATAATGTTACAATTATGGTTTAAATGTTATGAGATTAGAAAACGAAAATAGTTTCTAATTTAGTCATTATGAAGTAATGTCAAATTGATAGGTGATATTTTCTCCATGTCGGGGTTTTAACTCAAACTAACATTTCTGAAGCCAGGATAATCTTTCAATGATAATGTGACTTGACAAAAATTCCCTTTCATTAATCCATGTATAGATGTGGGTCGGTGTAGCTTGCAGCTCACTACAGACACTGTCCCATGGTATTTCAGCAGTGCTCAGTTTTATCAGATGTCATTATTAACTATCCCTATATTGCTCCTGCTGATTAGCAGGTACTTGGATAATGAGAAAAGCAAGGTATGAGAGGTTTATTAGACACTGGCACCCCAGTTAAAACTCTCCATGGAACAGATATGTGGGCTTGGGCAGGGCATTTTTTCTGTGAAGAGTGGGGATGCTATTGTCCAGATTTGTCTCATTTCAGCTTAAGTACTTCCAGATTTCAAGGAAACATAATGTTTGTGAACTTTTTTCACTTCATATGTTCCTGATGACTGGGTATATTCAGCTGAAAAGGGATTTGGACACTCCACTTACTGATGCTGTGAGTCTGATGACCTGGGCCAAAAGGAATTGCTGAAATTGGCTTCTGGAATGTACATGAGATATTCATGAGTGTAGTTTACCCTCACACTGTGGAAGGAAGTGCATAGCTCATTTCCCAAGATGTCTTTCCTGCCTGAAGTGAGCAGGAACAGAGTCCTTGAAGAGGCACTGAAATTCAGAGAGCTGTCTGGTGGCATTTGCTGAGCAGCCTCAAATTCCAGAGTAGCTGAAATGCAGCATTTTCTGTGAAGAGCCCAAGAACTCCAACAATCAGGAAGGTGATGGACATCTTCAGAAGATTTTTTTGAGAATTACATTTTAAATTACTGACATATACATTTGTTTCCAAAATTAATTCCATGATAGACTATCCTAAGATTCATAGACAGTTCAGGAAATTTATCCCATAAACTTCTATAAGTCAATGGCTGCAATGCTACAGCTGTGGGTATCAGTGATGGAACTCTGGTGGTTGTCAATCAGGCATTCTAAATTCATATCAGCAATACCCATTGCAGTTGTTGCTATTCAAATATTTCTTAGTCCTTTTTATATTTATTAATATTTTATTTCTGTGCTTAGTAGTTAGTTTGGAAGCGTGTTGGTCTTTGTTTTTTAGCCAGCACCTCAATGGTTATGAGGAGACTTACGGGATTGTTTTTCTGTCCTTAAACCACCTTCTGAGTTTTGTGTACTAACACTGCAAAGTCTTTACTTAAAGACCTGTTTAATATTTAACTCAAATAAACAGAACAGAGATTTTTTAACTACAAATCAATTGCAGACCAAAAAAAAAAGAATCTTTGGATTATTGTGTTTCAAATAATTTGAAGTAAAAAGCAAGAAAGAACAGATCTTTTGGAGCACTTCAGCAAGTGCTGCAAAGAGTAGAATGGAAAGCATTAAGTATTTTAGGACATCTTTTTGCTGTGTGCTGTCAGTGTTAATAAGATTGGTGCTTTGGAGTAGTAACCTAAGAAGGTGCTGTGCAGAAAAGCAAAAGCAAAATATTGGAGCTGACATAGTTCATTGAATTTTCTGCTGATTTGCCCTCAGTCTCATTCTCCCTCTTCCCAGGCACCGTGATAAGTTTCTACTTGTTGCTGTTTTTTTCCATAGTAGAACTCTTGTCCCAGTGCCAGCACATTATGTTCCTGGTTAGAGCCGTGACGTCAAATGGCATCTGGCTCCAGGCCAAGGAATGCTGCTGGGAAGGAGTGAATGAATGAATGGATTTTGGAGCTCACATTGTAGCTGCCTCTCTCGGAGCCAGGAATCCTCATGTAATGCTGCCAGCTGGGTGATGTACATCTATCAGTGTTCCTTAACAGAACTGCAAGGAACTCCAGTGGGGATGCACAATACAGACAGCAATTCGGGAAAAATGTTGTGATAAACTTCCGGTTCAGAACTGGCAATAATCAGGAGGAGCATGAAGGAAGAAAGATGTGATTCAATGCAAAGTGGCTGCTAAATTCTAAATATAGTAAGTGGAAGAGGCCTGAGCCTGGAATAATTACTGTCTAGTGCTCAGAAACTGAAACTGACCACACATTCCAAATTGTAAACATTCCTGTGAGCTAACCTAGTAACAATGCATTTCTTTTTAAAATAATATCCTTATCTCTGCATGACAATACACTTCTGTTACCTGTACATTTGCAAAACTGAGGGCTCAAAATGATCAAAATTCAAATCAGGATTCACCATCATTGTCTGCATGAAGTTTTAGTTATTGCAATCAGGTTCCATGTCCTCTCTAATGCCCAGCCTTGCATGGAAGAAATAATCTTCCTATGACAATACTGTACCTGCTTGCCTTCAGTTTCATTATCTGGAGCTCTTCAACAGCTGTTTGCACAGAAAGAGTAAACGAAACGTTTAGAGCATCCTCAGAAGTTAGCTACTGCTTAGGTTTGGCAGGAGAACAGAGCACAGTCTTGAATTTATAAGGGATAAGGAAATTCACATATGGAAGCTACACGGATGGATGATGTGGCATAACATGCCAGCTGGGCCCTTCTGATGTGCAAAACCAGGAACTGATAAATTTAGGGCTGCCTAGTAGTACTCAGTGTTCTTCATGACACACAGTAAAGAACAGCATTGAACATGTCTGTGCACTCAGAGTATTATAATAAATGTTTTACTGTTTCACAATGTAAAGACACTGTAGTCCAGACTGAAAAAGAATTCACACTTCTAAATTAATTTTGCTAATTGCTGCTACTCTTCCATGAATATAAAGGTGCACTTCTAAATCTTCCACTCAGTAGAAAGCAGTATAACAATTATAACTATTTTGGCATGCAAGAGATGCACAATACCCCTTTGTAGAAAAATACCTGTATTCTTGGATGTATTTACATGTTTCTTTGAAAGGATTCATGCATCTCAGAGACAGTGTGACTTCCTGAGTATTGTGTAAAGTGACAAATTCCTTTTTCATGCCAGATAAATACAAAGATACATAAAACTCATTGTTCCACGTAAGTGACTAGATTCTCTAATTAAGGCATAATGCACAATTATGTGTGTGCTTGCCTCCCTCACTTGGGCCATGCTCTTGAAATTGGGAGTATTTGTAATAGAGTTAAGGACACACATAAGGATCTGCAGCAGTGAGCTGGAAAAGCCTGGGTTTAAACAGGAGCCTCTAAAACCATGGTCATGCTCTACAGTATCCATCTGATTAGTCAGGACAGTGGAGGAAAAAGCTCTTTTGTGATCCTTTTTTTCTAATTTGGATGACAAAAGGATAATAATGAAGGGAACAATAGTCCCTCAAGCAAGGAGTGATGCCGTTTGCTTCTGCACCTTGTTTTGCAAATTAAGGAGGACTGCCGTGAAAGCTTTTACTTTCTTGGCCCAGCACATTCTCAAGAGCCCTTGCAGAGGTGAAGGGTCTCTTCTCATGCAGCGTGGTGCAGTCTGAGACAATTCTCTTCAGACAGGAGCAGTGGCTTCCACACTCTTGTGAAGAATCCAGCAGCAACCAAAGCAGAATTGTTCAGTAGATCTTCTCAGAGGCCACTGTCAGTGAAAGTGTGCCAGTTTGTGTGATCTGTGACAAACCTGGCTGGGATGGCTGTGGATACAACCTGCCCCTAACAGCACCTGGGGTGTGGTGAGCAGCCTCTCTCTTGGGTCACATGGAACCAGAAAAAACTGGGATCCCCAGGAGGGCTTGCAGTCACTTCTGGCTGTTCTGGCTGTCATTTTCTGAGTTTGGGCATTGTGGCTCAGAGGATGGTTTTTGCAGAGGAGTGTGAGTGGACAGGGAGGCAATGAACTTTATGGCGACGGGGGGAACTGTCACAGCTGGTGGCAGAGCAGAGGGGAGCGTTCCCCTGGCTGGGGCTCACTGAGGCAGGTACGTGGCAGTGAGGTGGCCCTTGCTGATGGCCCCAGCAGGAGACCTTTGCTGGGAAAGCCATCCTGAGCAGCCGAGGAGCCAAAGCTCTCTGGTGTCACCGTGCCAGCGCCAGTGCCTCGTGCGCAGCGTGCAAGGAGCAGAGCACAGCAGAACTCCTGCCAGAGGAACCAGCTCTCACCAGCCCAGGGCTGGGCACTGCTTTGCTTCTCCCTTATGGGCTCCTCCAAGCACTTCTCATGCCCCTCTTCACACCTCTCACCTCCGCAGAGGCCCTGGTGCAGACCCAGCCTCCGGCTTTAATGCTCCAGGGCTCCTCTCCTTAGAGGTTCCACAGCTCCTGTTTTTCCCACAGAAGTAAAGGGAGCAGTAGTGGGTGTGGGAATGTTGTAATGGGTGGACCTCAAAACTTCATCTTGTGTTTGGGTTAGTTCCCCCAAATTTCCACGCTGCTGGCCCAACCAATTCAATCTGTTTTGGTCAGCTGATAATAGGGCTGGACTATATGGTGGCACTTTTGAATCCAGACAGTGTCACAACACATGACTACAAAGAGCTTAATAATGACAATTAACTGGACTTCCTTGAACCTTCTGAGAAATATTCTGATTTATTCATAGCAAAGGTTCAGAGCTGCTCATGTTTTAATTGAACCACTTCACTCATCCCTAAATGAAAACAGTTGCAAACAGTGTCCAACGTACATAGCCCCAGGCACTGTAAAACAATCAGATGAAAAGACTTTTCTTTGTCTTATTTATTTACTTGAAGCTAAAGAAAATGCCAAAATTCTGCCCTTGAATAAATCACCACTTTTTACATGCTTTACCCCAGGCACAAGTTCCAGTTTTTTCCTAACTTATGAGTTGTTTTTGTTTGTATTTGTGTTTGTATATTTTTTATATCTGAGTTGTTTACTTTTCCTGCTTCTTAAAATTGTCTCTTCTCTTTAGAAGTAGGGGAGAAGGAAAGAAATTGAGGTGAAACCACAACATGTTTTCATTTTCATGTAACAAACAGATCTTTTTCCACAAGCTTCTTGAGGCACTAAATACCAAATATGGCTTGAGACAATAAATTATAATATTCTTCAGAGAATGCAGAGCTGGGAAAAGAAGAAATTCAAGTGTTTGCAACATGTTTTAAAGGAGATAGCTGACTGAGATTTCGTTAACTCTACATTGTCTCATCATTTGTATTTGTAAAAGATACTCACGGTATTATTTATCCTTTTGCTGCTCACTCTCAGTGGGACAGTCCTTACAAGTGTATGTACCATTATTTCTGTTTTTCAAATGCCTCTCTTACAAATTTAGCAAAATCCCCATGAGGTTGAGGCTGCCATGTTCAGAATGAGTGTCTGTGTCAGTCTGCACTGATGGCTGCTTGTTGAATGCTCTGTGGTTTGGAAATTGAATCCCGAGTAGTGCAGCAGGTCAGGTAATCAGCACTAGAGAAGTCTCCTGCAGGGGCAGATATAAAACTTCACTTGCCACTCATTTCAGAAAGGGCTGGGTTACCTGGAACAACAGTGTCCAGGAGCATTCCCTTTCTTGTGTCACTGCAGTGTAGAGAGGAACAATCAGTTTGTACCATCCCAAGGGAAGGTTCTGCAGAAACAAAAGGATGTAAGGGGGCTGTAAGGGGGGCCTCAAAGTAAGGAGACAGAGTTTGGGTTGTTCTGATTGGTAAATTACTCTATGTGTGCCTTCTGTCAGAAGCTTTAGATACCTTCACATCAGGATTGGATGCAATTTCCTAGAATCTCTGTGGGGCATGGAATTGTCCAGCAGAACAGCCAAAGAGCTTGATCCCAGTGTGCCCATGTCCTGCAGGGACCCAGCCAGAGCCCAGGGGGACCCAGCAGAAGCAATTTAGTTTCTCCACCCTGGGTTCTGTCACTGTGTCCCAGCTTCACCTCCTCTCACCCAAAGCAGAATTCTTTCCTTCCTTGATCATTCAGTGTAACATTCATTTCTTATCACCACATGAACCTCACATACCTATGTGCTCAAACAAACTGCAAAAATTAGCTGGGCAGGTCCTGCAAAAGGCCCAAGCATTTAACGTGTCCTGCTTTAACAACCTCCACTGAAAAATGTAAATGTCATTGATAATGAGATGGTGAATGAGATAGGGAACAATTCCTGTCTTATACCTCCTCCTGCTGCTGTAGAGCTCAGAGTAAACTCTGCAGATTGAGGTTTGTCCTGAGAAAAATGAACACTGAAAGGTAAATACTTGTTTATTAGGTGAACTTGCTTTATCAAGGACTGCACTGATTATTTTAATTATGAATGGAAAAAACCAGTCTTCTGGCTTTGGAGCTCTGAAGTGGTTAAAATTGTGAACTCATTTTATACATGAGACCTTTATAGATTAGACCAGATGCCTGAAATGTGTTACAACCTCCCAAGCCCTTCTGATGGCACATGCTGCAGAATGAAAAGCTGAACTCTGTGTTAAGCCAGATCAGCACCAAAGGTATCCAAGCAGAGCATTCCTGTGATCTTGAGGGGATAACTGCACTGTTCTCTGGAATATGTTCTTGGAGAAGCTGAGGAGAGGAGTGAGTGTCAGGATTACTGCCAGGCCGGTCGTTCCTCTCAGGTGCTGATTAATGGGACGCGGCGTTTTTGAGGAAATGCACAAACTCATTCATCCTTATCAGCAAATGTGTCCCGAATAAGCGCTGTCAGCTGTCAGCCCGACAGAGCTGCACATGCTGTACCCTGGGAGCTCACTCACCGCGGGATGATTGTTTACTTTGCTGCTCTATCTCAGGAGCTCTGAGGTGTGTCCCGTGTGGGAAGATAGGGAGGGCGCGGGCTGGGAGGGAGGGAATGTTTAAGAAGTAGGATGATAATGAGCAGAGTGCTGTGTTGGGAAGATTTGACTGAGCCCCAAGTGATTTTAAAAAACACGGCAAGGGTTTGCAGTGCAGAGCAGAGCAGCTGGGTGCTCTGAGGTTTGCTGCAAAGTGAGCTCACAGTGTTCAAACACCAACATAGACCATTATGGTAATCGTGGAATATTGTAGTAATAGGGACTTTTGCCTATGCAAAGTGCAAGTAATGGGACTTACAACATAGCTAGCCTTGAGAGAGGGAAAAGTGCAGCTGCCTCTCAGAACAGATGGGAGATGTCAGTAGTTTAGAGCACGTGGTTTTAGACTCTCCAGGTTTTACTGAAATCAGGCTGCACGCCCACTGCCCACCTGATTTGGGGTTGGCATATTGACACATGAATGTTTCCTTTAGTGACACATGAACATTTGGGGTTTTCTTCAAGATGTCAGTGTAGTGTTTATCAAAGAGACTAACAGAGATACTGGTTGGAGGGGGCCTTTATTGTGCAAAGTTTTGCTCGAAGCAGGGCGAGCTGGGTCACTGCACTGTGTAAGTCAGAGTCAGGAGTCTCTGTACAGCCGAAAATCGGAGCTGTTTGACAGTGCTGGGTGGGAGCAGAGCTTTAATTTGCATGAATACAAACCCGTTCTGACTGATAAAATTCCCTGGGGTAAAGCACCATTTCTGTGTTGCTTTTTGCCATGAGGGAAGTATAAGCAGTGCTTTTGTCACTTGAGACAGAGCTGTCTGTTGAGACAAAGATTTCAACTCTAAACCGTATAAATTGAGAACTCCTTAGTTTAGTTTACAAGCAGTTACAAATTGTGAGGAATTATTTTCCACTCCCTTCAGCTGCTACTTTGAAGCCACCCTCATTTACACCACTATAAATGAGAGGAGAAATGGGCTACTTTGATTGCTTGGAAAATTTACCATGAAATGTTGAGATTGTCTACAGGGGTGTTCAGTGTCTGCAGGCAGAGGTGGTGCTACAATAAACATAGAAGAAAATGAAAAAAATAGTGCTAAAAATTACATTTATGCAAAATGAAAGTCTAGTTCTAGACTAAATTCAAGAAAACTGCCTTGACTCTCTACCCATGGTGTGGAATACATCAGGTATCCCAGCATGGTGGGGAGCAGGCCGTGATCCAGCTGAGCACACCCCAAGTGGTGACACCTCCATTTCCACTATATATTGTGGATATTTGCAGTGAGGAGATCACTTTTGCTGGTATGGATGAAACAGCAGTGAAAACACTATTGTAGGATCCTGGGATGGAGGGCTTTGCCAGTTCATAAATGCATGCAATGGAAACAATGCTTCTGAATAAAATCAAAATGCTAAATGAACTCTTCAGCCATCTCAGTGTTTCCATTTGGAATGCTGAATAAAGAGTCCTATTTCTAATCCAAGGCAGCTTTTATTAGCTCTCAGTGCATTTAGCACAAGCACAGACCAGTTCTGGAATCAGCCAGGGCACAACTTGAATAAGAGGGAAGTTATTTTCTGCACAAACACTAGATTTATTAAGGCCTATTTTTTTCTCTCATGAAAGACTAGTTGCAACTAGTTTGAGGAAGCCATCAGAACAGTTTATACATCCTCGGGATCTTTGAGAAACGAAGGTGCAGCACAAACAGTGCTGCACCCAGAGCTGGTACCTCTTCCACAGAATTCCAGGGAATCCTGGTGCAGCAGTTCCCTGCTCTGGAACATCCTCCTGCAGAACTGATTGAAAACTGGAATCACACCATGTGCAAAGTCCAGCTTGATCATTCAGGCTAAAGGTGGACAAGTTCCCAGCTGTCTAAAATGAAGATTGCTTTTGCTTTATTGTCCATCTCACCCTTCCAAGGACACTCCTGACACTGGCAGGGTGAGCGCTAGGTGCTTTGCACCAGTGGTTTTGTTAATTACCCTGCTAATTGACTTGCTGCTGTCACACCACGTGACTCACAATACAGACACAGTGGGAGACAGAGAAACGGGTGATGCATCCAACTCCACTCATCTTCATGCTCCTCAATTAAAATTCATTTTTCTGTTGATCCCTCTCTGGGGGCCTGCTTAATATTTCACACAGTACAGGAAAACTGCAGCAGAAGGTCTCACTGCAGAGCCAACGTCCACTGTGACCTTGTGCTTACAGCACAGCTTTGGGAGGGTAACCTTTGCTTCCTCCAGGAGCTGCAGCAGCTTCCTGCACTTGGCTATCTTCACTGGTTTTATGTTTCTTAAAGGCACATTGAATTCTATACAATTTTCTGCTGTTCTGTGAGGAAAAAAAAATGAAAAAAATATTTACATATTTAATGATTTAGATTTTTTTCCTGACTTTTTATTAGCTGAAGCAAAACTATGGAGTATTTGCGTATATTCCCCAACATTTTTGAATTTTCACAAATATTTTCTCCAACACTTGTGAATTAACTTGGTTTGGTCATTAAATGTCTTTCAGTTGGTTGGTTTATGCTTATCCAGTAAGAGTTCCTGAGAAGATTTTCTATGGAAATGTATTAGTCTGAGTGCATTTGGAAATTGAATTTGAAGTTTATTCTCTCAGGACCGAGAGAGTTTGTGTTTAGCTTTGTAGGGTAATCCCCCGACTGCCTCTTTTTCTGGTATATCAGATCTACTTAACTCTGACCAGCTGCTGGATTTTGGAACAAGAATTCATTTTTATTGAGTTTTAAATACCTGACCAGTTTAGAAATCTTTGAATGTGTAGGCACATCTGTATGCCTCTGTATGTGGTCACCAGTGGGGCTGACATAAAGGGAAAGGCAGGAGAAATTACTGTGCTGTTAATCTACCATCAGCTAAAGCTGAGTCTTTTTGAACCGTTAAGCTGAACTGGTGCCAGAGCGAATTGTTGTGTTGCTGGAACTAAGTAAATGCATATTGCAGAGTAAATGAAAATGTGTAAGGAATGCTGCCTGTTTGTAAGTGCATTAATCTAACACAACTGTAGGCTGTACTCAGTGTCATGATTGAATGCAAAGAAAAACAAAATTGTGCCTGATGAAAACATCTGGGTTCAAATCTTGATGCCAGTAAATTCTTCCCCCATTGGTAAAAAAAATTGTAAAATCACATTCTTTTTGGGTTATGTGATTCCTACATAGAATCTTCTACAGAGAATTTTCTACAGAATCCTCCAGCTCTTCTCCTGAACCCACAGCTGGCAATGGCCGTGTTTGGGATCCAGCACAGGGGCAAGGGGCCTTGGCCTCACCTGTGCTGAGTTTGCACCTGCCAGGGAGGGGAGAGTTCACCTGCATTCAGGGACTTACAGACTAAATGGACATTATCGTCCATAGATGGGATATGTGATTCACAGCCTGGGAATTCCTGCTTTCTCTGTGAGGCAGGAATTGTCTTCAGACACAAGGAATACAGAATTGGAGAGGTGGGAATGTGGGGCTTAGGGAGGTAGCAACAAAGGATGATATGAGAGTGGGATCTTATTGTAGAGAAATGAGGGGCTCTGAGGATAGAAAGGGGTACAATTCCCAGCCCCATGAAAATTTTAGAATGTGACTCAAAAAGTTAAGACGTTAATACCTCTGCACCTAACCAGTGGTTTTGTGGCTGTATTTACTTTCCTGTTGTAAACTGGTTTGGCTCATTCTTAGTTACCTGCCAAAAATTCCCACTCCCAGCCAAGCAAGTTCTGTGTTCTAGGTTTGCTCCCTACTGTGCTGAGTTTGCACCTGGTGCGCTGCTCCTGCTTTGCGTGCACTGCTCCTGCTTTGTGTGCAGCCCTTCCTGGGGAGCTGTGCCATGGCCCCGTGCTCTGCATTCCCCGGCCAGCAGAAGCTGCCGCTCCCGAGGGAGAGCTGCTCCAGGTGTGGCAGGAGCCCTGAGCGCCGTACATGACAGAGTTAATGAGCTGTACGTGGAAGGGGAGTGAGTGTTCTTTCACTGAATTATGAGCAAAGAGGGAAGGATGGGGGTATTCTTCTCGAATTTATTCTGAACATGAGAAAATGCAGAGCAGCTAACCTTGCCAAGGATATTACTTGGTTATTTCCAGTAAAAACATCCAAGCAGTTTGTGAGCACTGGGATGGTGGTTGTTGTTCAGAAGAAACTCCCACTGTAACCACTCGTGTTCAGCCAGCTTAGCCTTCCTCTCTGCCCAGGCCACGTCTCAGCTGGCTCCTGCAGTCCCTCAGTGCCCTGGCCCTGGCCCCAGGTGTTACCAGCAGGCAGAGCTGTGTCAGGATAACTGCAGCCCCTGGGGCCAGCACAGCAGGATTTTTAGGTCACATCTGTGCGAGGTGCTTGGACTTTACTCAGCTGTAATCATGGCTGGGATCCTAATTCAAACAAGCCCTGGGGGTATGTCTACACCAACCCGGAGCATGAGTGCGACGTGTACGGGCTTGGGTGAGCTGCCTTGGAACAGCAGCAGCGGTGGAATGGCAGCAGCAGCTTTCCAAGGGTTGAGCAAGCACCCCGGGGACTTGGGACAGGGACACCATGGGACAGTGACATTGAATTTCAGGCCTCTGCTGTCCCACTGCTGTCACTCACTGCGCTTGTAATGGTGCCTCTGTCTGCAGTGCAGGAGTTCTATAAAGCTGCTCAGTTGCCCTGTTATAGAAAATAGGCCATTGACTGGAAAAAAACCCAAATAATGTAAAGGCAACTTGTCTTTGCTCCATTGCCAAAAGTGTGATCTGAGGCCCAAACCCACAGGAAGCACTCACGCAGTTTCCTGCTCACTGGAGAGTACATGTGTGACATCTTTTCAGGTCAGAAACTAGGTACAGGCTCATCATGACCTCAGTGTAGGAGCTACTGATCAGGTAGTTTTTTTAGTGCTGCTCTGGTTTGAAATTAGAACAAAGGAAGGAAGCACTTAGTTCTTTCTAGTGAAATGCTTATCTGTCACAAGAGGCATGTGGCTTTAAAACTGTTTCTCTTGCTTGTCTCAGATGCAAAGAACATGCCCTGGATTTGGAGTTCAACCAATTTCTTAATTAAAGACAGTTTTATGGTCAGCTTGGAACTTTGTCTATTCCAATTTCAGTTGTTTCAGTTCACAAATAACTATTTTCCAATGGAAGTTTTAAGAAGAAAAAGATTTTCATAGAGTAAACATAGAATTTCTGCTGGGGAACAACTGGCTCAGTAGTCCTGATAATGGACTGGACAGCATTTTTGTATGTAGCTTATCAGTTTTACTCCAACAGGCAGTTATTGCCTAAATGGCAATCTTAATTGAACAGCTCTTTTAGGGCCAGAATGAGACCACTGGACTAATTTCTCTTTCTAGAGGCTAAAGGTGTCTGTATTGTAAAATCGGCCTTCTAAGTCTAGCTCTAGATTGAAAAAAATCAGAGAATTCAGAAAGAACTAAGAAGAGGACTGAAGTATTTGAAAGGTGAAATTCATAGTGATATGTTTAGTTTTATTTTATACCCCAAACCAGACCAGATCTGATTTAAGATCCCTCACTGCTGGATATGATACACAATATGAATCAATATTGGGATTTGAAGTGAGACATTCAGTGAGCAATGAAAAACATATTTAACAGTTTAAAAAATGCCAGGCATTTTATTAGATTTTTTGCTTACACAGATCTAGAAATATTTTTCTAAATATTTTCTAAAATAGATGTATTCAGTGAACTCAAAGAAATCAGTAACTGATTTTCTGTAGCAGGTCAGGTTATGCAGTGTGTCCCTCTGACCTGTTAATATGCCTAGAAACATCTAGCAGAGGTTCCTGTTGCTGCATGTCGCTGTGATGTGATGTCTCACACCTCGTGCTGTGCCCAGAATGAAAGGAGGTGCTCACACCCCTTTCTCCAGTGCTCCAGCAGGACTGGGAAATGAAGGCAGCTGCAGCTGACAGGGAAGGCAGGCTCTGCTCTGCTGTTTGTGTGTGCTAATCCATATCAGTGCACAATGAGTCGAGCTTTGGTCACTCCCTCAGCTGGCACTGGGATTGAGGGTTGATTTCTGCACCTTCCAGATCTGGGTGACACAGCTGCTCAGCCTGAGAGGGCAGCACTGTGGTTCTGCAGAGAATGCACATTCACAGGCTCTGGGATAAGGGATCACAGGAAAAGAGGCTTCCAGTAATTAGTCTGTCTGCAAGGTTATCCTCCATCCTGTTGGTGGTGGAAGTGAGAGCTATCAGCTGTGGCCTGGTGAACGTGGACTGTCTCTTTAGGGACTGGTCAGCTCCAGGGAATGCTGTGTGCACTCACCCCACAGCCAAGGGCAGCACGTGAACAGAGCCAGATTGCCCAGTCTGGGAAAACACAAATGCTCCAGATGTTATAATTAATAAAATAGAAATTGGTTCAATAACGTTCAGAGATGAGTATCTTTGGGTCTGGAGATTCAATGGCAAAAGCTCATTTGCAAGTACTTCAGGACTGACTAGAAGCTCACAGTGCCATTTAGCAGTAATATATTAGACATAAAACAAGTTTTTGAGGAAAACAGCCTAGAAACACTGTGGGGATGGAACCCAAATCAAGGTGAAACAAGGTGAAACTGGCTCCACCAGGAAAGGCAGGCAACTTAAATGGATTGCTGTTCCTGTCACATTAAAACCTTTTAGCTGCCTTTCACCCTCGTGGGGTTTTGTTTGGTAGGTCCTCGGTAGGTTTGCTAACTGACTTTGTGAAGTGTGGATTTCAATATCCAGGAGATACATGAGATAAGCAGATGATCTGACCTGGCTTTTCAAGACTGCTCACATGTGTTTACAAATATTTCTGTTTACTTAATTTGTGACAGCTAATACTGACTTCCAGCTGTTTATGTGGCTGTGTTTTCATATACTGGTCTAAAGGATTCATTATGAAAACCTGAAAAGAATAAAACTGAAGAGTGAAGCTATGGAAAACCAATAGAGAAACCTTTCAAATTCGTATTGTTTTGATGTAAACTGTAAATCTCGAGGCCGCATCTGTTCAGAATCTAAATGTTTATGTGGGATAAAATCTGAAAGCATCAGTATCAACACAGGAACCTTGTACTAGAGAGGGGCAGTGTCAGTTTGTGATACCAGGAGTCAACTTCCACCAGAGATAACCACAGAGACGTAGGTTCACATAATCTAGCTACGTGTGTGCGCATGTGTTGATGTAACCCTCTGGAGGCCACCTCCTAGGTAAATAAATGACATTTGTGAGTGCTGTGTGCTGACAGGCAGTCGATAGTACCAGAGGAAGCTGTGGATTCATTAGACCTGTTTCGCCTGAACCTCACCACAGACTCAGATTAAACAAAAAACCAACCCTCAAACTGACAGTAACTTTATGAAGGTGTTTGACAAATGTCTTACCTTCCAAAAGTGGAATGAAAGTAGAAACTGTGGAACATAGTTTCAATCTGCCTGTTGTTCATAGAGAGCATTAATAAAGACAGAAGATTTAAACCTCATGTATGTCTGAGTGTAGTGAAACATCACTGAAGCCTGTGAGGATCTTGATCCTAGGTTTAGATTAGATTCTCTTTATGCTCAGCTTCAGGCCAATTGCCAAGGTCCTTAGCATTAATCACAATGATCAGAGTAAAAGCTCAGTGAAATTTGTTTGAAAGCCATGACACTTGTGGTAATGATTTGAAAATGAAACATTTGTTTTTATTTGCTTTGGGAAATAAGGTTTAGTAATCAGTTGGCTGTAGCAGAATGAAGTGCACTCCCTCAGCCACTCCTTAAACTGGGCAAGGGCTACTCAGGTGAGCAGTGTGCCAAATGTCAAGGCTTGCAGCGTGTTCCAGAAGAGTGTGTCACACGCCACTGCTGCAGTCTGACAGCTACCTGTGTCTTCTGGCTAAGGTCACCCTTGGTGCCAGAAGCCCAGCACATTCGAGCAGATCTCTGCAACAATCTGACATGTGCATGGCATTTTTCAGGTCTTTGGATAAGATTTTCAGTGACGTGCTCTTGTTTGTTTAACATAAATCATTAATTCTTGGAAACGCGTGATACTGTGTTCTCTGTGAAGAAGAGGAAATTTGTTGGAGGTGGGAAGAGGTGAGGGCAAAGTAAAACATCTGCCAGAAAATACTGTGGTACAGTAATGGTAAATGATTGGTGAGCACCTGGAATGAGCTTGGCTCTGCACCCTCTCTCAGTAGGATGGTAAATGGGAAAGCAGTCCCACTTTAACACTTTACTGGATGATTTTTTGACCTGTCTCCTAAGCCTCGCTCCCAGTGCCTCAGGAGCCAGAACTTGCCGTCAGTGGCTGAGGTTATTCATGTGGTTTGGTGAGGCAGTGACTGTCTCTGCCTTTGCAAAACAACACTACAGCTTTTTTTCCAGTGCAGCCAGGGACTTACAGTGGGTGTTATGAACTCCTTTCCTCCATGCCAACCTTATTCTTGGTCTATTTGGTCTGTCTTGAAACTGATAATGATGAAAAGGGAACAAATCTGTTCTCCTGAAATCTTTGCTGCCTTATTTAATCCCTGTGGGATGAATACATTTTGGCACATTCAGTGGAAGAGATTATTTGGAACAGACAAAAGTACCAAGCTGGCAACTTCTGGATGCCTGAAGGTGTCTGTCAGAGGGGCTTGCTTGTGAAATACTCAGTTGCAGGCAGGACTGCAGTTCCTGAGCTGTTCTTTCACTTAACATGAGGAAATTCCATAGAAACAGAATAGTTTGGATTGGAAGAGACCTTAAGTGTCAGGTAGTTCCACAGGAGAGGGTTTGCTTTTGTTTTTCCCCAAAAACCACTGAAACAGCTTGTCAGCATGATGTGATACTGTCTGAGCCAGGTAGATGTGCCCTGTGACAGCAGCAACGACATGAACCCAGTCCCTGCCTGAGGCCAGTGGTGTTGCTGCTGCCCACCACGGTTTGGGGCAGCCCTGAGGCTGCTTCCCCTCCCTGGGCACCCAGGACTGAGCATCTTGCCCCTCTGTGGCAGGTCCTGGCTGATCTCTCTGGCCTGTTTTTCACACCAGTGCAGAGAAAAGATGAATGAAGCCTTTCCTGCTGCTTTGAAAGCCTCAGAGAGATGTTTTCCTAGCAGAGGAAAGCACAAAATGCCATGTTGCATCTCACAGACACCCTCTGTGCTGCATCATCCCTTCTGGTCCTGGGGGCAGGAAAGGCTGGGACCATTTGCTGACCACACGTGGAGCATCAACATTCGTGACAGTTTGGGAGTGGAATCACACTGCAGCCAGCATTCATAGGACTGTGGTGATTGAAAGCAGGATGCCATGCAGTGGGTAATTGTCCACTGCCCTGCTGGCTGGCAGATGCAGTGTTTGATCTCATATTTGTTATGACTTTTCTTTTAGTTTTTGATTTTTTTTTGGTTTGTTTGGGTAGTTAGGTTTTTTGGGGGAGGTGGTGATGTTATGTAAGGTCATGAGTAGAAGGACCCAGTTCTATACACTGTTACTCACGTAATGATGGCCTTGTCTTGTCCTCACTATTTATTTACCATGTGGCCTTGTGGCTTAAAACAGAACAGAACTTTCTGGAACAAACGCTTGCTCTACATTTCTCTCTCAGATTTCATGCACTCTGCTGAGTGCTGAGCTCTCTGGGACAGGCACTGTGTCTGTGTTGATGCCCCCTCCAGGAGCCACAGTGCAGCCAGGATGCCCAGCTAGCCCTGGACAGAGCACAGCTGTAGCACTCTGGTGAAGCAGAAGCAGGATCTGCTTAGGGGAAAACACCTCTCTCTTCTGTCCCATATCCATTGCTCTCTGCAGCCTGCAGGATTTTCATCCCACGTTACTGCAGTAGCCAGTGGCAGTGACAGAAATGGCTGTGTCCTGCTCCTGTGGCAGGGTCTGTCCCTGCCTGTCCCCCCCGTGCCACGCAGGGCAGCTCTGCTGGGCTCTGTGCTGCTGCTGGGGGGAGCAGGGACTTTGGGACAGGCTCCCAGGAGATCCCCTCTGGCAGCAGCACTACCTGGCACTGAGCGTGCTGTGCTCCTCCAGTGCTTCTCACTGGGGTTTTTCAACTTCGCTTCCATTTCACAATAATGTGCTTTTGCCAACACTACCAAAGGCATGTCAGCAGTAGCTCAAAATGTAATTTTCTTGTCATGTACTGTTGCCTGATTATTTATGTTGCTTATTAGAAATATGGATAATTTAACATAATCTGCTGGGGATCAAGGCAGAGACAACCACACTGTACATGTATTTCAAATAGAAAAAACAGAAACGAAGGCTATGAAAATCACCTGACAGTCAGCATGTGACATCTCTGTTATAGCTCTATTTCTTCTGCCAGGCAGGTCTTTTGTTTATTTCCTTACTTTCACACGTCTAGAAAGAAGGATTGGGATAAACAGTTAGATCCAGCCTTTGTATTTAGCATAGTAAATCATGTGGTTCAGTTGCTTTGCCATCATTATTTCACTGAACCAAATTTATCCCAATGCATGTACACTGATTTAAACCAGAAATTAATTTAACCCATAATTTTTTTAAACACAAAAATACTCAAGTTGGGTGGAACTACAACTATAATTGGAATCAGAGTCTGAAACAAAAACATTAAAGGCCAAATTCTCCTTAGAGGACCTGACCTTAGACATCTCATGTCCACATTAAAAAAAGAGAAAGGAAAAAGGCATGGTCTATTGTCTCTTAAACTGGAATATATGATGTCATACTAGGACTCCAAAGTAACTCCCAGTGAATAAACATTATCAGCAAAGAACTGTGTGTGTATGATTATGAATCATTGAATAACTGAAAATGACTGCAATGCAGGAGATATAGAAGACCTTGTAGGAGCATTAAAAAATCCATTTGAAATGTTTCAGTTTGTGTATTCTCTAAGGGCTCTGTTTGAAAACAATATTCTATTGGCATATCAAACATCATCCAACCTGTGGAGTCCGACAGGCTGTCCCTGGGTGTCCCTGGGACACTCCTGCACACACCTGAGGCGTGTCCAAGCATCACACGGGTGGGATGTCTGTTCCCTCTGCCTCCCGAGGTGCTCTGTGACCTGGGGCAGGGTTTCACACCAGAGCTGCAGCACGGGGGCAGCCAGGACACTGCTCAGGGGCTGTGAGCAGCTGGACAGATGAACCCTGAGGGTTCTCCTGCTGCTGCTGGAGGTGCTCAGCAAAAGGCTGGCAGTTCAGGCTGGCTGCTGCACACCTATCTCCGGTGCCTTGGAGGATATTCCTGCCCTGCTTTCCAAACAGGGTACAAGAGGAATTTTCAGGGGAAAACGGCCAGTAGTAGAATATTTATGATGTGAAGTAAACTAAAACAGGAGCTGAAGAAAAGATTAAATCAGTCACCCAGGTCTAAGACAGAAATATGGTTTTAGCAGTGACTGTTGAAATCTTTGGAACTGTCAAACACAGGGGGAAGATTCTCCATGACTTGTCCTCTGAGGAGTACTGGGACCCTTCTGAAGGGCATGTTGTGGCAAACGACATTGCTGGACACATTAAGATGTTACTGGGGTGATATCAAAGGACCCATGGTTTATAAGGGGTCAGACCAGAACAGGGATAGCCCTTTCTGTCTTTGAGTCATGTCAGTGTAAACTAATACAACTAGAGGCTGGAATTTACAGCAAAATAATTTAAAGGTACAAATAATGTATTATTCATTTGGGGGAGGAGAAATTCAATCTGTGGAAATTCCAGATAGAAGAATTGCAATGAGAGAAATCTTGACAAGATGAAAGAGAAAACCCTGTTTAATGGGCATCTGGTTTAAATTGCTAAATCAGCCATGTCTGGATAAACAATAGTAAGTGTCACAAGCCATCTCTGAGTTCCAGTAGGCACAGTATCAGTGTTTCTGGGATGGAGTGACTCTCTGGTAAATTCTGCTGAGGAGACTGGGAGTCAGTTCTAACAATGAGAAGGAAGAGGAACAGGGAAAATCCCAAGCACCTTCCCATAAGCCACCTGAAGAACTTGTCCCACAAGCCTCAACTGTTTGTTTCCATCAATACCACCCTGTGTACACAAAGAAACAACCCATGCCTGGACCTGCTGGCAGCAGGGAGAGCAAAACAGCCGCGGGAATGAGACGTGTGTCAAGACTTGCTCTTGCCCCACAGTGGTGTAGCCAAGGCAGGGATGAAATATGGGGAGCCAGCCCCTATTCCAATTGGAAGGGCCTGGTTCATCATATTTTGGTTGGGTTCAAAGCCTTAAGATATTTCAGTGGTGGCAATTATGGGGTTTTGTTCTTTACCTTCTGTAACTGGAGTTTAAAAACTGACTCTAAGTATTACCTGTCCTTCATGAAGACTGAACTTCTTATAGGAAACATGAGGGATTCTGTTGGTTTCTGCATTTCTATGGTGGGAGAGGCCAATCTACCCCTCACTGGCCATGAGTGTGACCAAGGAGTTTGATCTGGTTGGTGAGAATGGCTGAAGACAGGCAAAACGTGCATCATCTTGGCAGGAGCAAATGTGTCCCTGCTGTGTTCATCCCACGTTGGACAGATCTTGTGCAGGATGGAGTCTGAGCTGCAAGAGCAGTTCATGTCCAGGAACCAGCTGGACACTTCTGAGGGATCACGTTTAGAGAAACACTAAAATCTTGCCAAACAGAACAAAATCCTGAGGTATCTGGCCAAGAGCTGGGTGAATACCACTGGCAAGTATTCGTTTGACTAATTTGTTTCCATCAGCTTTGAGTCATGTGTGCTGTGTCTTCATTCCTCATCTGGCTGCATTCTTTAGTCAATTCAATTATTTTTAACATCACTTATTTAACTTTTGTTCTTGTAAGTGTTTCTTATTTATGTTGATAGAAACAGTGACACTGACATTTCTGAGGTTGCTCTGTTTGCTCTGTCTCTGGGATATAAACAGTGGTTTGTGATTCCAGCAGGGCAGTTTATGATCCACAGCGTCCTTGCCCAGGGAATGACAGCCCTGCTGTAAATGCTGATGATTTACTGTCTTGTTTTGTGAGTGGCTTAGTCAGAACTTGCCATGTTAGAAGCTTTTGCCCTCTGGAATAGATCAGACCTACCTGGGGGTAAACTCAGCTTAATGAGAGGCAGGCATTCCTTCAGGAACATCCCAGCAGGGAACTTTCTTACAAAAAGAGAAGGGGAAAACAGAATCTAGGGCAAGGTCACTTCTCCCCTTCCCTACTCTGAGATTGTCTGGGATCCCTTTTTATGTTCATCCTCATTGCAACACTCGCTGTGGGGAGGATTAATGGAACCAAAGGACAGAAAGCTGTGGGAAGGGGAGCATGTGATGGGATACAGCAGAATTGATTCGCTGGGAAAATGCAGAGCTAGGATTGACTGGGAGATTCAGAAGCAGACAGAGGTGTGAACAAGCACCTGCAGAATAATATTGCCCTCCCTCTGCATTTCCTGGGGGGCCAACAATAGGAAATGGGATGAAAAAATCTCCTGGGGGGGCTGACAATATGAAATGGGATGCAAAACTTGGAAGGGTGAGGGGGTGGATTTTAAAAATCAAAAGGTAGATAGATCAAAACTAGAAGCTGAACAAAAGTGGTTTCCTGGGTTTGCATCATTCTTATGACTGCCTGGAATCTGAGTATTGTATTTACCTTTTTGACAATTGCTGCAGTAATTCCTGTCACTCCTGAAAACTCAGCTGTAATAAAGGAGAGAATATAAGCAGACATACTGATACAATGGAGAATTTTTTGTTTTACTGTCTTTAGGCAGGTATTAAAAGCCATCACAAGCAACAGGGATTCAAAGCAATATTCTCAATGTTCTATTCTCATTTATCTATATTTCAATATGATCCACTCTGTGCACAGTTACAACTTGAAGCTGCAATTAAAGCAATATAAAAGAATAAAAAGGAGCAGAGATTTCTGAAGTGCTGTCATGTATGTGCTCAAATACATTTGGCATATATACATGTGTATCTGTATCATGTCTATCTACAGTTCCCAGCACTTTAAAGCCCTGATCTCTGCCTTTCTTATTATACACATGGCTTCAGACAGTTTAGATTTATATTATTTAACATCTTCTTTACATACACACAAATTACACTTAATTTGTCTTTAATTACTGAAAGCATATTTCCTTAAAATGGTATAGTTCCATTCCTTCTCCTTCACCTGCCTAAGAAGCCTTTTAGGTGAAATCCTGGTTTGTGGGAAATCACATTGAAGCCGCAGTAACACAGCAACCAGCAATTAAAAATAAGCTGATGCAAACAACAAGAACAGCAAATGTAATCAAAAGCCAGACCTGACACTCTGCATTCTATGGATTTTTTCTGATCCTATTGGGAGCAGTTGAATTTGCCTTGCCCTTTCCTTCAGGCTTTCTGTGGTTCATATTAATTAGAATTTGTGCTTATAAATTGCTGTTTAAAAAAAAAAAAACCTCTTCAGTTTTGGCTTTTCAGTTTTGGTTTTTGTTTTTCCTCCTCCTTGCAGCTCCCCACCAAATGCTGCAATTGTTTACCCACAGCTGGTTTAAACAAGGATGGATTGATGCTTGAGATTGTGCTATAAGACATCTTATTTAAATTTAATTGTGATCATAGCTTTTCAGTGTTATTGGTTAGGGTTGTTGATTCCTTTCTCAGTGGAGACAGTGGGAATGGAGGGTTCCTTCATTTCAGGCATGGCATCCACTGGTTTAGTCCTGGCACAGAGGTGGAAGGTCTTGCCTTCTAACTAAGGAAGAATAAACCAGGAGCCAGGGAATAATTGTGGAGTGGGCAGCCACGTGCCAGTTTCCAGCCGTCTGCAGCTCTCTCAGTAGTGACTCTGAATTCAGTTTTACACCCACATTGCAGCTTCTCTGTCTCTCAAAGTTCAAAATGTTCAACTTCAGACTCCTGGAATGTTGTTTTTCCCAGAGCATAATTGCAGCCAGATCCCAAGGTACAGCTATTTCAGCTTCCTGGGTAAGGTTAGGTCTCTGTGAAAGTCTTGCAGCCAGGATTTGGCCCCGCACTGGTACTTTGGTGTCCTGTGTGCTCCGCTCTTCTGAAGCACAGGACCTTTCAGAGGCTTCATCCTAGAGCAACCCTGGTGGTCTGGTGTGTGTGCCGTAGGAAATAGCCTAGAAAGTGCAAATATTGTTTGTCCCACCAGCAAAATGTGTGGAAAATCATATTATGTCATATTATTTCATATTGTGTCCCAGTGCCACAGCAGCATCAGGCCCAAGGACCAACAATCCCAGAGTTTCCCATGAAGAAACACTTATCTCTGAAATAGTTACACCAAATTCCAGCCTTGCCAGCGAGCAGACAATGCCAAAGAAGGTGCCATTGGTTCAATTCCTGTGTTTGCAGCTGTGCTCTGTAATCAGTGACCAGCAGGTTTGAGCTAACCTCAGGTGGCAGCTGCAGAGGAACCCCAGAGGCACAGAAACTCTGACCAGCCTCGAGGGGTGGACTCACTGCTGGGGTGACAGCCCAGCAGCTCAGGGCAGCAGACAGACACCTCGTGCTGACAAGGAACCTGTGGAAATGAAAAGGTGTTATCACCTGGAGTTTATGGTTGTTGACATGCACATCTATTGCTGTTGTGCAAACAATAAATTTGGTTGCAATGCAATGAGAAAATTCTCAGGGTGAAGTCAGAGAGAAGAGTTATTGAGAGGTCTATGGGAGAAAAACAGCTTGAGGGAAAGCCTAAATTTAGAACTAGGTCTCCATGTTTAATAAGATAAATATAAGGCTGAGACAACAGTAAATATATCCAGAGATTAATGATGAAAGTAGAGCAGACATGAAGGAATCACATTCTCACAACTCAGGAGCACTGGGAGAGTTCTGAAAGAACAAAAAGCCTGGTTGGCAGGACCCAGATCTGGTCCCCAGCCTGCTGAAGCAGAGGTGTGCCCATATGACTGTCTTACACACATAAACTGTTAGATAAATATAGATATTTTTTGTGGAAGGAGCAGCACTTCATGACATGAAGGCAGTGAAAGTGAAGGTCAGAGATCAGACATGAAGGTCTGCTCCACCTCCACAGAATAGCTCATCAGTTTGTGTGTTTCATTTTGCAAGTGGATCCTTAGCTATTGTTCCTTTCTATTGGGAAAAGACAGTGATCTCAGTCTTCTCACAGCTTGTATAGAAAAACAGTCTTCTTATCCAGCTGTAGCTTTGCTGTGGCCAGGTTTTCCCCCAGTCCTGTGGTTTAGCTCAATTGACTTTACTGCAGCAATGTTTTCTCACTCTGGCTGAGGATCAGCTTTGGCGCTTTGAGTTTTTGATCTAAAATATTTCCAGAATGAAAGGTATTGTCCTGATCTGTTACAGAAGGGTAGTAATGAATACTTACTGCTCTAAATCCTGTTGGATCAGGCTCTAGCTTAAATGCCTGTTTATTTTGGTGACATGCTGACTGAAGCATTTCATGGAACCTGTTAGTTGACAGAGAGGGAGAGAGTTGAGGGGGGAATGTTTGCTCTTGGTGTTTATCTTCCCTGTGCTGTACAATCCGTTCATTCCACTCCTCAGCTGGGATGTATGAAGCACAAGTGCAAGCTCCTGCTGCTCCACTTGACTGGGAGCAGAGTGCTGCACCAGAGGTGGCTCTGGATGGAACCTGGCCCAGGTCCCTTCTCCAGGAAGGGTGCCCTGCTGGTCCCTTCCACTCCCTGGTGGCATGATGATTGTGCAGTCACACAGGATGCTCCTGCTCCATTCCTCTCACACAGCCTCCTTCTCCCACAGGCTGGCTGTGTGTGCATCACCTGAAATTGCAGAACTGAGATTTCATCTCTGAATGGACATTTTGGTCCAGATATTTAGGGGAAAAACAAAAAAAGCCAAAATGTGAGATTTAAGGGTGTTTTTATGTAAGGCAAAACGGAATGTTTCTTTTTCAGACTTCTTAGGAACTGCAAAACAGAGGATGGCTCCTGTTTGTCATTGCCCTCACTGTGGTCAGTGCTCCCTCAGATGGCACCGTGCTGTGAGCCAGAGCCCTCCCTGAGCTCACCAGGGAGCTAAAGCTCAGGGGGCTCTGCCTAAGGATCTGTGTCCTATTCTGGTGGCAGAGCCAGGCCCTGTCCCACCACTTTTCCACCGTATGGCAGTCCCTGTGGTCAGGAGGAAGCACCTTACGAAGCAGGTGACATGTCTGAAGTGCCCAGTTTGTTGTGCACGTGTTTACAGAGCACTGCACTACAGTGTGCTTGCAGAGAACACACACACCCTCCAGCTGAGCTCTGGAAGCACCTGGGAAATCACCTGGCCAGGAGGAGTCTGCCACTGCCACAGAAATTCCCAGCCCAGAGATGAATTGTCCATGTGGGCCACACTGAGACCAGATGCTGGATGTTGTGCTTTATGTCAGGAACTTTTTTGACACAGAAAAGCTTTTCCTGTTTGTACCTAATAAAATGTCTCATGGTCCAAGACTGGCCTGTAACCACCATTTACGATGGGGCACATTAAATGTGTATCAAATGTGTGCTGTCCCCTTATACAGGTCTGTTTGTTTTCTCCTGGTTTGTTATTCCCCTAATCTAAACCACAAAACAGTTTTTCTGAAAGGTTTACTGTGGAGGAGCCTAAAGACTTTTTGTCTGTTAAACTGCAGGGGAAATGGAATACTGAATTAGAAGTGAAAGGTGAACCAGGTAACTACAGCCTGTAGTCAGGGGAAACAATGCCACCTGAAGTGAAAATGTTTGTGTCTGGGCTAGCACACTTTCCTTTGGTGTTTTACTGTTCCCAGTAACCCTTAGATTTTATGCCATGAGGAACCAAAGGAGTTAATGACTGTGTGAAAGCGTTAGACATCAGAATCCTGCCCGCCTAACTGCTGTGCTGACAGCAAGGGCTGCTCACTGCTCTGGGGGATTTCCATCTCCAGAGCTTGCACTGAATTCAGCAGGGGCAGGGACTCAGACACACCTTCCTAAAGCACCTGCTGGCAGGGAGGATGTGTGTGGGTGGCTCCCAGGGAACACAGGCAGGCGAGAAGGAGCAACAGGCAAAAGCACCTGTCAGGCAGTCTCAACGCCCCCTTTTGTGCAAGGGGATCAAGCCCACATTTAAAGGTGTTTGAGAAAAAAGAATAAACAGAAGTTGTTCCAATTTTATCCAATGCTCATTTTTCAATTTATCAAGGTGGGTTTGACTTTTGCTTCCATCTTGAATAAAAGAATAAGGGATCCAAGACATCTTTAATCAGAAAGCAAGGGGTGAAGTGTATTTCTGTGGAGAGATGGGTATTGATCATGAACAGCTGCTTTGTCTGTGCATTTTTGCCTTCTTACTGCTCTGCACAGGTGCCATATTTGTTGACACTGCTACATTTAATAGGGCTGCTGCTGAATAAAGAGTCAAATATTCTAAATATCAGCTCAGGTCATTTGTGGTGTAAAAACCTGGAATGTAGTGAATGCCGTGATAAGATTCTTGTGAAGATAGGGAAGGATACAGCTGAATTCTCCTCAGGACATTTCTTTGGAAGTTCCACTCTGATTTTGCTTCTCATGTTGTAAAAATATTTGCAGATTTGAGGAGTGTGCTGGTTTTGCATTTTGCTAGAGTTTTTGATGCTGTCTTCATACTGATTGGCAAGACAAGCCCTGGTTGTCCCAGCAAGTTCACCCTAATGCTTGCTTATGCTGGAAAAAAGAACTTTATAAAGCTAAGAGTTTACAGGAGTTGCATAGGAAGCTAGAGGAGGAAATGGCTGCACTGTGTTTTGCAGGAAAAACGAGACTTTGTTTTTTGAAAACTGAGCAATTTTCAAGCAACTGTGGCAGCTGGTGAGGCAGCTCTGTGCAGCCTCTAACCTGCTGGGATTTCATAGTGCTTCATTGCATCCTGGTTCACAGTGGTCAGTCTTTAAAAAGGCACCTGAAAAACATTGTAACAGGACTTGTATATCAGATGAGTGAGGAACACAATGGGCTTTTCTTGTAGGTGTAATGTGAACCTTGAGTTACTTTCATTATTTAGCTGTGGCATAAACTAGACTGTGTCTGACTGTGTCCTGCAAGAAAGCTGTGGTAAATCTCTATATAACAATGTAGAACCAAGGAAAACTGTTCCAGAAATTGTATAAGGAATAACCCATAGGGCCACCAGGGAGCCTGAACATGTCATCTGACACAGCAGTTGCAAAAGGAGAGCTGAATCATCTCCCAGCATTTAGTTCCATCCCCCTGAACAGGAGCTGCTTCTCCTCAGTGCCTGCAGTCACTTGTTAACATCAGCTGGAGATCTGCTCTTCAAATGCTTCATTTTTTGGTCTGGATTGTAAAATTATGGTGGGTCTTTCAACATGATGCCCTGTGTCATTGAGGGAAAAAAGACAGCCATAGCTGGATGCTCCAGGCCATTGCAGTGCAAGGCTCTCAGTCAGCTTCAAGAGCCAGGGAGAACAGAGCAGTGAGGGAAGGCTTTGAAAAGCCCAGGCCCTCGTCCTCACTTCCACTCAGCTCTGTCAGAAATTCATTGCAGCTTTTTCAAGTCATCTCAGTAATTGAAACCAGCACCAAAAACCAACAGTTTCAGAGGAAAGAAATGAAAAGTGAAGACTCTTATCATGATACAAACTAATACTTCTTAGAAGGAGCAGCATTCTGAGTTTGTATTCCTGCCAGCAAGAGGCCGAGGCCAGAGGAGTCAGGCTCTTCCATCTGCAGGACTCAGACACCACTGAAGCACCAATGAATCCTTGGAGTTATCCTCTGAAATGTAACTTTTTTGAACTTGTTACCAAGTGACCCAGACTAGCAAGAACAAAACAAATCCAAAAAAGCCAAGTCATGATAGAATAGAAATTAAAATGCTTAACCTTTTCAATGAAGAAAACTCCAAATTAGCTAAGACAGAATAGAAATAAAAGAACTTATAAACAAGTTCCCCTGCCCAAGCCTGGGCAGCAGCTCCTCCTCTGTCTTCCCATCACCTCTGAGCCTGGGGCTTGCTCAATCGTCCCTCTCAGGGCTCCTTGCTGTGCCTGTCTCTCTCCATTTGTCTGGCATGTTCTTTCTTCTGCCCTGGAAGCTTCTGTCCCAAGCAGCCTCAATTGCTCCTCAAGGGGAGAAGCAATTTCTCAGTCCCTCCACAGGATTTCTTCAGACCCAGTCACTTGTTTTTAAAGGCAAACAACACACAAACTAGCAACAAATCAAACAGATATTGGCTGTCACAGAAATCCATAGCAAACTGAATAAAAATGAGATTTAAATGATCTCTCTGAAGTTCAACTGGGTGTTTATAGCATGGGCAGGATTAAAGCCAGTGTCCTTTGTCTGGTTTGTGGGTATGTTTCCTCTCTGAATAATGCCATACTCTTGCCTGGAGTGCTTGAGAATGAGAAGATTCTTTGTAAATTCTGTTTTCATTGGGAAGTCTGTAGGAATTTTCACAGGCTGTTCTGTGACACTCTGCAATGTCCATGTCACGTCGAGAAGGGACATCCAGCACTTCAGTCCTAACGGTCTGGCCATTGTTCTGTACAAAATGAGAACACCTATGGCATAAACCTTGCTTCGGCCAGAGTGGGAAACCTCATGAAGTCTGAGCTTGGTTTGTTAGGGAAAGGAAAGGGAAGATATGTGTGCTGTACTGCAAACCTTGGTTTGTTTGGGATAAACTCCCCTGGCTTGCTCTCTGCCCATGGCTGTGGGGAGAGCAGCTGCTGCTGCTGGGCTGCCAGCAGCAAAGAGCAGCAAAGCCTCCGAGCCTGGGACTTGCTGTGCTCCGGTGGCTGCGAGCCCCAGCTGACCCTGGCAGGACCTGTCCCCAGGAGGTTCACCCCTGCTCCGAACTGAGGAGAGACAATCACCTGCCTGAGCACCAAAAGCTGGGTGAGGGAGCAGGGCTGGAGAGGCCAGAGACCCGTGCAGCTGTGCTCAGGGCTGGAAGGAGGCACAGGCTGCCCTGTGCCAGCTCCCACCCTGCAGGTGAGCTGCCAGACCTCCCCGCTCCTCCCCGAACCAGCACTGCTGAGAGGAAAATGGGAAATCTAAGAAGCTCAGATTTGGAGAGCTGGGATACTGCACTTAACTTGGCATCTGGCCCAGATTTCAAAGCCCTGGTGGAAAAGTGCTCCAGCTCCTAAGCAGGCTGTCAAAATTACGGAACTACTGAGGTGTTCCATTCCTGTTCCAGTTCAGGCATCCCTTCCTGCAGCTGGGTGGACAAAGGCAATCTGGGCTGCTGCAGGTCTTTTCTGGTGCCCAGAGCCCCGAGGGGGTGTCACACAGAGCAGCCCCGTTCTCACTGGTTACACCAGTGTGGTGGTTAGAGGAGCAGCTCCACAGTCCAGTTTTTACAACAAACTGCCCTGAGCAGCAGGTTCTGAACCAGGCTGTTAGACCCTTGCTAAGACAAGTAAAAAATTAAATATACAGTATATTGTTTCCCTTTCCTCTTCTAGTTTTTATCATTAAAAACCAACGAAACAACCTAACAAAAACAAAGAAAAAACCCCAAAAACCCAAAGAACAAAAGGAATGCCAACTCCTGTAGTCTTTATAATGTGTGCAAACTCTTGCCATGAGGCTATAAGCAATACATGAGCAGCCTGCATCTCACCACTTCTCTTTTACTATTCCTTTCAGTGGCCCAGTAGGAACAGAAATCCAACTGGATCAGTGGGAACAACTGTATGTTTCCAATTGCATTGCCATTTTTGATTCAGGACACTTCTACTTTGGCTCAGTACGTTACCTAGTGCATTTAAATCTATATTTAGTTTCTTGTAAGGGAGAAGCTCAGTCTCACAAATCCCAGCTGTAGTAGATGTTTTGACATGCACGCTGTAAACCAGTGATTAGCAAGCTTTTTTGTAGTCCCCACAAGCCAAGATGAGTTATCCCACTGTGATTCTCTTGGTGAAACTATTTGACATCATGGGATCCTGTGATGCCAAGTGGCCAAAAATTACAGGAACTGTAATTCATCGGCAAGGTGAGGACAGCTTTCAGGGAGATACCACAACATCCTGTCACTTTGGAAATTCTGGCTACATAGCTGGGAAGCTACAACTTGCTTAACTTCTGGTTCTAATTCTGGCTCCCAGATGTGTGGTTCTAGCTGCAGAGGGCTAGCACGCAAACCTGCAGTGCCAGAGGGACTCAGGAAATGTTGGGGTGTGTGACACCAGCCTGTGGCCTTGCACCTCAGAAACACTGAACACTTCCAGTGAAGTGACTTTCCTTCTGAATATAAATGAGAAAAAGGGTTTTATTTTAAAAGCACACACAACATAATGTGTACTTCTCTAACGTGTCAAATAGAAAATACAAAATGAGAAAAAATGCACTGTAATTTTTCAATAAGCTGAAATAAAAACCATCCCCCCAACACGAGGGTGAATGGGTGCTTTATGTGACAGGTTATAGTTATGCCATGCATGAGTTTTGCAGGCAAATCAAATCCAAATGGATTAAGGACAGCCAAGTTGCTAAAATAAGACTCATAATAATAAAAGCCAGCCCAAATGAATCATGGCCTGTATGGATAGAGGGGTGAATCACATTCTGTGACAGAAGAGAGTCCCTAAAAGTTTTGTGACTCTGTATCTTAATAAAAAACAATTTCACAGTGGAACTATTGGACATTAAAATGACAGCTATGATGCAAAGCTCTCTGGATACTCTGTGTTTAACAAATAAACCTCAGAATATAATGTTCAAGCACAGGGAATTCCCTCCTGGGCCAGTCCAGTGGTGTGTTTTAGGTAACACAGAAAGGAGGTGCTTTCAGGACAAGCCGTGAGCCTGGCCACTTTCTGAATCCCGTTTCCCTGGCTTTCCCATGGCGTCCAGAACTGTTATGTTCCACTGTGAGGGTGGAGAGTCCATCCCTGAGGGTTCATCCACCCTGAAGGCAGCAGGGACTCAAATTTGTGCAAAGAGCTTGGTGGTGCCTGGAGCAGCAGAGCTTTGTAACTGCCCCAGTGATGTTTTCAGCTGTGCTTTGCATGGGGATTTATTGACTATAAATGGTGCCAGAACCCCTTGGAGAATCCTTGACTAGGAATGTTTGGGTATTCTCTGGTTCTGGGTGGTGGGATCATCAAAGTTCCTCAGTGTCTCTGTGGTCAGTTATCCAGAGCCAAGCTGTCATTATTGCAGCACAAGTGCAGAATGCAAGGAGTTAAGTTAAACCCAAAGCCTTCCACCTCACCAGTGCTCACATTCTGCTGTGGAAGCACCTGCTCCTCCTTTTCCTAGGGAGATAGAATTGGACTTTGTTTATGGCAAATAAAGGGTTTCATTGTAAAGACTGATAGGTCCTAATTGGGAGAAATCTGGCAAAGATTATTTGTCAGTTTTATGGAATAAAGCTGCTTGTCATGCTTTTACCTCCAGGAACTGGAGGAAGGCCAGGGGAGATTGTTCTCCTCTAACTTTTCATGAAGAGCTTCTTTTCATAGCTCACAAAAAAAACTCTGAGAAGAAAAGAAAGAAAAAACCAACAAAGAAACCCCCCAAAACAACATAATTTCAACACCCAGCATCAGGAAACAGGAGTGGCTGAAGAGCCAGGCTGTCCCTTGAAGTTACACAGTTGTTCATGGGCTACAAAGCCATTAGACCTCCAGAAAAATGAAAATGATTCCATGTTAGGAATGCTCGTCGTAAAATACAATGTCTTCTTCTGATGTCCACTTACTCAAACCAGGATGCAATAATTCCAAAGGGGATTGAAAAGACAAAAACAATCCAGTAGCTGGTAAACAAATTTTGGAAGCTAAATTCATCTCAAAGGAAGGATTTTAGAAATTATTTGACCACCCTGAGTACATCTTTGCAGTCAAAGGCATGTGATAGTTGGGGCATTTCAGTTTTGCAGACAAAGACAGGACAAGGTTTCATGCTAGAAGCAGAAGTAAAAAAAATGTCTCTTTAAAATAAATAATATACAACTTTCCAGCAGTGAAGGTAATTAAACATTGTAGTTGTTTATCAGGTACGGCAGCGGCTTCACCAGGTTTTGAACAATCACAATGGAATTAGATCCATTTTGAGAACATGTGTGTTAGTTTAGCCCTGAAAAGAATTACAGCCTCTGTATTCAGGGCAAATTAAAGGACCATAATATTCCCTTTCACGTCTTTCAGCATTTGGTTCTATAAATCTACTTCAGAGAAACTTCTGTTGGGCTGGGAGGGCTGGGAGGGCTGGGAGTTTCAGGATGTCACTGTTCTGTCCCCTTCACTTTGCTTCTAATGTGCTAAGAGCAGGTAATATTTTTTGGATTGTGTCACAGGGCTCTGCTTTCCCAGAAACATAACAAGGAATTTAGCTGCCTTCTCCTGGCTGCCTGTCTACTGAGCTTTGGTGCTCATGTGGTCAGAAATGATCTTTTGACACTCTTACCTCTTTAGGAACTCCTGCTTATGGAATTGGGAATAACCAGAAATAGCTTCTTTTTCACTGCATTTCTCCTTCCAGGTGAAATGACTCCCTGCAGTGGGTGATGTTCAGGGTATGTCCCAACCTCCAGCTGGTCCCAGCATGAAATGTCAGCTGTGTGGTTTTGCCCAGCCTCCCCCAGGCAGAAGGGACATATTTTTACACACCTTCTGCATACCTGTATCTTGTTTTATCACCAGCTGGAATGCGGAATCTGCTGTTTCCCAGCTATTTTGGTGAAGGCTAGACTGAAATGCTAAGTGTCTCCTTTTTATGTATGACAAAATGAAACTCTGGTTGTATTATGGCTGATTGATATTTTCCTAAATATTCAGCAGTCTGTCTCTGTGTAACAGCTCTCCAATGGAGTTTGGAGTCTGAGACTTGTGTACTTTTAGGGCTTTAGCCTCTGGGCAGGCACAGCACATGCACTGTGGTACCTGTGGCACAGTTTTACATGTGATTCCCAGATTTTGTGCAGCTAAGGCCTTGTGTCTATGCAAGGAATCAGAATGAGCTGTATTTGTGCTTAGCTGTGTTTATGATCAGTGCCTGTATTCTCTCATGCTCACTGACTTCTGTTTTTGTGGCATATTCAGCCTGTGATTTTTCAGATTTTTGTGCTATCAGGATTTACCACAGATTTTGTAACTTGTTAATTTCTCAGACAAACTCAGTATTCAGCACAGACCCAAACCTTCAAGGATCAGTGGGAGACGGGATGCTACCCAAACCTTATCACTCCCAGAATGATCTTCTTGCTCCATGAAGTACACAGGCCTGCCCAAAGTTCTTCCATGAGCTATTAAAGAGGTTTTCAGGTGTAGATATTGGTATGAAATGCCAGAAGAAACAACAAACTAATGCTGCCAGTTGTGTGCCATTGCCCTTGCAGAGCTGAGAGCTGGCAGGCTGTGCTGCAGCCCCAGCAGTGCTGCCACTGCCTTGGCAGTCAGAGCCCCTGGCAAGACCTTTGTGCTCTGTGCCACACAGCAAACACAGGGCAGAGACAATTCTTGTCCCCAGGGCTTCCAAACAGGACAAAGAAGAGGGCACAGAAAAATCTCCTGGGCATTCTCCTGTGTCACAGGCACCAGAAGATTGTAGGGCCAGAGTTAAAGACCGGGAAAAGAAGGAATGGAAACAGGAGACAAGGAAAGGACAGGAGAGGGCAGTGGTGGCATTTTCCCCGGGAGGGGTTGATCCTGCAATGACGGTGTAGTCAAATGCTACAAACTGGCAAGTTAAAAACCTAATCAGTGATCACAGCCTTGATGAGAGGCTACTCTAAAGAATTAACCATGATAAGAGCTATGGGTAGAGATGTTTGCTAAGTGTCTACCTCCTACTGTCCCAGCCAATTCCATGTTTTGTACTTGCTAAGCAAACCATCTGTACTTCTGAAATTACAGATGATTAATAATAGTACTTGCTAACAATATGGGCTATCCTGGGAACAGCAGAGCTGATACTGGAAGCAAGGGCAGGGCAGTGGGGCAGGGGCAGGGTCTGGTCTGCTGGTTGTGGTCAGCTTGGCTGGGTGCCAGAAACTGAGGTTTGCAGTTTTGAATAAAGGCTTTAAGAGATGCCTCAATCAACCCATCCTGTGTGGATCATGTGCCCTATTCTTCATAAATAATGAAATGTGGAAAGAAAAAAGTGACTGAGTTGTATTGGAAAATGTACCCTCGTATCTTTGAGCGTGAGGGGAGATGGAGAGGGAAGGGACCTGGTCCCACAGACAGACATTTCCTGAGACACCCTGCATCCCCATCGTGGTGGGCTTTTCCAGCCAGGCTCTGGCTGCCAGGAGCTGAGTCCATTTCCAGTGGTGAAGAATGACAGAAGCAAATCCTGTGTAGCTTGGAGGGTCTGTGGGGGTGCCAGGGAGGCTCAGAGGAACAGGGTTGTGCTGGTGCTGGGCAAATACTGCATGACAAAAAGTCCCTGTCCCCAGAGGTTACAGTTCAAAGCAGGAAGAGCAAACAATGATAGAACAAACACATGTCAGCCTTCTGAACAAGGTGGCACAATTTAGATCCACAAAAATGGTAAAAGATTTTTGCTCTTGTCCATAAAATGCCGTAAGGACAAACAGCTGGCTCATCCCAGCAGAGGGAGACGAGAGGGGAAACTGAGGGAGTGAGGAACACCCCAGCCAGTTTGTTGATGACTAACATACTTTAAAACAACAGGCTGCTTTTTAAACTTAGAAGGTGACTTGCTGAGTGGTTATTGGCTGTTCACTCCTGGTCTTGATAAGAGCTCCCCCAGGACATTCAGTTCTTTCCAGCTTCTCCCGCATGGGTTTATCTGTGAACATCAGAACAGAGCAAGGGGAAGGAGGCCAGGCAGGTTGGTTTCATCTCTGCTGTGACTAATCCTGGTGTGCTGGGCTGGCTGCTCTCTAACACATTGATAGCACTGACCTGGCTGGCCCTTGGCAGAGCCTTCCTGCTCTAGCAGGGGGGTTGCACTAGATGATCCTCCAAGGTGCCTCCCCACTCCAACCATGCTGTCATCCCATGCTCTTCTGACTGGGTTCCATTGATAATTATCACAGGACCACCACTGATTCTAAGAGCAAGATTCAAACAAAATTAATTTTTACCAAGCTGGGAAACCAGAGATCTGCATGAACATCACAGTGAACATTCCAAAGGCTTTGGCTGAGGAGTTGCAGAGGGGATGCAGGGCTGTACAGTCCTTGGCAATCGAGGAATGGGACAGGCCCATTCTGGCACATCTGCCTTGTCAGAGACCCTTCCTGCTCAGGGTGATTTGAGCTGGCCCTCTGTGAGCAAAGCAGCTGGACTAGATGGCCTTCTGAGCTCTTTCCCAGCCTAAACTGTCCTATAATTCTACAGTTCAGATTTTTATTCTTTTTTCACAGGATAAAAGATCACAGTTGTGTTTAATGTTAGTTATTTACCAGTAGTGCCATGTGTGTGCATCTTTAGGCCCATAGAGATAATTTAACCTGTATCAATGGTGTCACGTTTTGGGATTCAAAGGTCCCCAGGATGTTACCAAAGCACACAAGGGAGCCTTATCACACTGTTGAGGATCAACTCCTTTCATCTGATGCTTACTCACAGCATTTGCTTACTATATATACACCTAGTAACAAACAGTTTGGAGGGTGGGCATTGTATTCCCCATGAGGAGTGGGGCTGGCTCTGCAGCACTACACAGCAGAAAGATGGAGTATGGATCTATTTTTAGCTGAGTCCAAATGTGTGGAAGCAGAATGATAAGGAACAGGCAAGAAGTCAGTGACTGAGAGGCTGGGCAGGAGGGGATAGGAGCCCAACTAGCTGAGTGTTTCATGTCTTAGCCCCTGGACTGCAACATAACCTCTCCCCTTCCTCTTTGGTCTCAGAAATCAGAACGTTCCTGCAAGAGACATGAAAGGGAAATGCTTGTCTGCTATGCAAAAGCAGCTGAAAAACCAAGGGAAACTTTCAGAAAGATGGGGCTACAAAGGACTGCTTGGGATGCTGACTCAGGGCTCTTCTCAGAAATACCAAGCTCTACAATTGGCTTTGCTGCCTTAGCAGTTTTATTCCTAAACCAGAGTTTGGCCTCTGTTGCTCCCATGCTTGACAGCTGTAGAATCAGATTGTTGAATTGGTTGGGAGCCTTCTAGTTTTCATCCAGCTTTAGTTTGTTGGTTGTCAGTTCATGCCTATTTACTCTTACTCCCATAGCAGTATTTAGCTCAATCTGTTCTTTTCCTTCCTTTCCTATTTCCCTTGATGCATTAATAGCTATAAATCATATTCTTTTTTACACTTCATTTTTCTAGGTTTACTGACCTTCTTTCTTGTATCACTCCCTTGCTCAAAGAAAATTCATCTTTACTATTTCTGAAGACTTAAGGGACTGGAATTACACTTCCCTTTACACTGCTTGAGCTTGTGGTAAATAATACGTCTATGTTATAATGTGGGAGGAAATAAAATGTTCTGCAGAATAAGGGCTGATTTTAGCAAACAGGCCCATGCACGGGGATTTGCAGGCTGGGATGGAAAGCTGAGAGTCTCTCTGGCTGTGCTGCAGCTGTACCCTGAGCTGAGATGAGGAATGGGGCCAGAATGGCTCTCTTTGTGCTCAGCTTCCATGAAAGTTGTCCTGTGACCCATTGCTGGGGGCTGAGCCCATTTTGTCAGTGGGGATCTGACCATGGGCACTGACCACAGGCCAAGGAAGAGGTGGCTGCAGTATCAGCATTTCTAGATGTTGTTATTTTATTATTTTTCTTGAAGTTGAGCTTTTCCTGCCAGATGAGAAATATCAATTTTCATGTTAGTTGAGAAAAATTTGAATGGATGAACCATAAAAGCTCAGAACTTAGAAAGGAACTGAGAAGAGCCCGAGCTTTGCCCTGGTGAAAGTTGCAGTGGTGGAGGCAGCAAAGCCATGCAGGGAGGTCAGGCAGAGGACAGGAGAGCCTCTGGGATGTCCCACGAGCGAGGGGAAGAGCTCCAGCCTCTGCTGCTCCTTGGCTGGGAAGCACTGCCCCACTTTCCTTGTCAGATAAATTAATCAGAGTGACCTCTGTGACAGCAGCAGCACTTTGTGCTGAGCAGGCTGGAAATGCAGTATAGCCCTTGCTGGAGTTACTCATGGTTTCATGTTTTGGACAAGTCTATACTGTTGAAGAATGTAATCAGTGCATTTTAACTTCCTCTGATTTTGGATGTATTTGTCTTTTCACAACCAATTTTCAAAAGCACTCACGCTTTCTGCTGTCACCTCAGTCCATGAGGTTTGTCCTGATGTGTCTGTGTTAAGTTTTTCATTGTCTATCAGTACCTGAAGAGAAGAGCGGGGGGACCTGTCCATGCAGCTTAAATACAATTTGATTAGTAGAGATTAATAAATGAGATATTTGATTATTTTGGTCTGGCCTGAGTTCAAGCTCTTGTTCCCTCCCAGCTGTGGGAGGGCTAGTTCAGCCAAAAAAAATCCATGCCTAGATTTTTACTTTCGGGAAGTTCAGGCATTTGAGATCCAAAATTAGGTTTTCAGTTTGTGCCAGGAAGGAATCAGCCACCAGATTAATAATTTGGATGCTTTGCCTCACAAAAATTTCTGGGAGTTGTATGTCAGATCCAGGATTTCAGATCTATTCCCAGAGTAAGTTCAGCACTAAAGCTATGCCTCATCTTCTCCTTGCAGAGGTAGGAAGGAAAAAAATGAAAAATTAGCTTGAAGGAACAGGGGGGGAAAAAAAGAAGAAAAAAAGGAGTAGGAAAGGAAAAGTGATAAAGGTGGTAAGTCACATGGGTGATTGGGGAATGAAGCTCAAGGGCACAGGGATGCAGCTGAAAGATCACATAATAAATGAGGAGAGACAAACAGGGGGCTCCTCTCCATGTTCCAATGGCTGTCCCAGACACTTAGGGTCAAGGGGTTATTTTTAAGTTGGCCATTGATTCATACAAGATGCCTGGTTATGAAATATGGGAATCTTTCACCAGAGGGAAAAACTTCCCCATGAGCGACTGCCTGGAAACCCGCAGCAGGGAAGGGTTAATGGTTGCTCAGTTTACAGCTGGGAATTGCTGGTATCCAGGAAACAACACAGAATGCACAAACCATGAGACCAGCTGGAGCCTGCTGGAATCCCATTCATTTTGGCAGAGGTGTCTGTGGTCTCCAATTCTGACATCACTGCATTTGCGTCACACAGGAATGCCTTAACCACTTCTCCCTTTCCATTTTTTCCTGTCCCCCTCTTATTTCTGTGGCTGACTCAGATTTGCAGAGCAATGAGAAGAGGCAGATCACAAACCCCCCAAACCCCCTGCCCTCGATGTAGCTGGTAGGTGGCTGCACCTGAGCTGTGAGATGCAGATTTCGGGGTGTGGGAGAAGCCACGCTCAGGGAGCGTGGGGTGGCTGGGAATCCTTCCTGCTCCCAGTCCTGCGCAGCACCTGGCTGTAGCAGAGCCCAGAGGGGAAACACTCCTGGGTCCAGGAGAGCTGGACACACAATTGCACTGCTACTTCCTGAGTTTAGCTGATCAAACATGACCAACTGCCATGAAGTAGCTGAAGATGCACACGGCTGCCTTTTGCAGTGGTGTGCACAGAGGTTGTGTGTCACTGCTGGAGCTGGCTGCTCACAGCAGGAGCCCTCTGCCCAGAGGAAGCTGTGCCCCATCCCCATTTTGCTCTGGAAAGGCCTGACAAAGGTGTTGAGAGTGTTCTGCATGGAAGTCCCTTGGTTTTAGAAAAGATTGTGACCTCAAAGGGCTGTGTTAAGGGAAATATATTGTGTTTAAGTATTTCAGGACTGCTTCTGAAGCCTGTTTGTGTCTGGTATTTATCCTCAGCAGCTGATTTGCAACTTCACTGCTCTGCAAGCGGCCACTGATTATCCTGTGATTCTTCTTCTCATGATTAACATTCTAAGGCTCAATGTTCAGCCTTATTTTAAAATGCAGAATAAAGCAATCATCACAAAGGAATCGCTGTGGTAATCCTGAGAAAATGCATATGTGTGACTGGGTCACCAGGGAAATGGAAGAAAATCAAAAAAGTGCTCTTGGAAAATTTGGAAAGAGATAGACTGTTGAAAGACTGATCTAGATCTCTGTTCTAGAAAATATTTTCTAGAAAATTAATCCAGAATACCTATGTGGAAGGTTTTCACTATTTAATCTCCCTTTCTCAGAGTGTGCTCTAATTTAAAGATTTGCCTTTTCCTCTACATATTTACACAAATATTTGTCTTGCTATAAATAGATGTGCACTCACACCCTCAGCCAGGTTTTCAGACCCCAAAGGATTTCTCTATTGAAAGATTTCTGGTTGGGTGTATGCAATGCTGAACCTGTCATTCAGACTGGAGGCCTGCATGGGCTGTGCTGTGGGCAGGGTCTGCAGGATGGAATCTGGGACTTCCATGTCTCCGGTTGAGGATGTCCATCCCATTCCTTTTCCAGGTGTGAGGGCAGGGGCTCAGCAGGTGTGGGATGCTGCTCAGGTGGCAGCCTGTCCTGTCATGGTCCCTGTGGGCTGGGCCATCACCTCTGTGTGCACTGGGGAGAAGAGGAAGGCAGCCCTCCTCCTCCAGCCGTGCATCCCACTGCTGCAGCACACATTTGGAGGTGTTGGAACAACCCAGGCTGGTCTGTGTTTTGCTTCCAGAGGGCTGTTACTGATCCTAGTGAGAGATTGAAAGGGTGGAAAGGAGAACAGGATGGAACATGCAAGCAGCAGCCCTGCCAGGCTGAGGAACACAGCCAGTGTGAGTCCATGGCACACAGGTTTCACAGCCAGCCTCCCGAGCTCTTACAAAACTGGCTCTGGAAGTCCTGGGCACATGGATTTTGCTAGATTCTTTGGCATTCTTAAATTTAGGTATGCCATGAATCAGTCATTTATAAACTGCAATTCCTGAAGTAGGGTCCCAACACAGAAAGATTCAGATTTTCAGGAATCCTGAGCCTTAGCAATTGCCAGTAGCTTTCCTGGGACCTGCTGCATGTTTATTGCAGTGACCTCTTTAGGGACAGAGCATCTGAAAACTTCACCTTCTACTCTCAAAATCAGCAATGCATTTATGTGCATTTGTAGGCACCTCTTCTTTCATATGGAGGGTTTGCTCACTGGCCCGGGGGATTGGGCTCAGAAGTTCTGAGTTTAGCTTGGTATGAGGTTCCAGCTGTTCAGAATGCTTTGATGATCTGGGCTGGGTGATGCTTCGGGTCTTGTGCTGTGGGATTTGAAGCAGTGCACCTACTCCTCTTTCCATTCCTGGTGCACTTGTGTCACTGGCAGAAGTAAGGCTTTTCCTGACAGGCAGGACAAAAGCAGCAGAGGTAAATAACCCCTCCAGGAGAGTGCAGTGCTTTAGGCTCGTGTCTGTCACACACACACCTGATCCCTCTATGGGGCTTCCAGGCAACACAAATAAACACAGCAGTTCCAGAGCTCTGCTGGGCTGGCACCCACACTCACAGATGTTGCTGTCTCACAATGTCACAGCATGGGTCTCTTCCATCAGCCCAGCTGGACGTGGAGCTGGGCTGGAGCCACCAGCAGGTAACTGAGTTCCCACTGCTGGGAAGCACAGGCTGAGCTCTGACGGTGCCTCTAGTTCAGGCAACCACAGCAAACACCTGGTATCATTTAACTTGGCTCAAAATATGTTTTTTCACATTAGAACTGAGGCGGAATGTGCCTCTGAGCCCCCTGGGAGTGGTGTGAGGAAAGCCACAGCCATTGGGGAACGTCATTAGCGTCAATCAGGCAGTGATCAAACCCACCCCGCCCTGGCTGCCCTGGTGTGGATGTGTCACAGCACTGCTGGCAGCAGCTGGTGCTTGGCATTTCTGCACAGCCCCACTCGAGCCCTTGATGTTTATTTTTTCCATGCATGATCTTTCCTTGTTTACCACCCTTTTTCATAACCAAGTCACCCATCTTGGATTGTTCAAGCTGGGGTCGTCCCAGCACTGGGAGTCACTGGGAAACTCTGTGCTTGCCAGTCTCATCCTCCTTATCTTCCCATTTCTGTTTTTACAGATCCTCTCTTCATGATAAGCAACATTTCAGTCTCAAAGCTGTACTTTGAAAGGTAACTTGAATTTTAATCAGTCTCTTAGAGATGCTTTCCAGCCTGTCTGGCTGTTTATGTGCACAGCCCCCTGAGTGGGAGACCTGGCAGTCAAGGAACTGTCTCTGCCTATCCTTAAGTGTAATGATGACAAACTATAGTTAAGTTTGCAGTACAGCATAGGAAGTTTTGTACCAATCTGGATGTAGTAATGACATCTTTAGATGAGCTCAGTACCCACTAAAGTCAATGGCAGGAGCGTTGTGTTGATCTCTGTTTATTTGAATATAATGTAACTTAAAGCTGAGGTTTGGTCTTGCACCTACTACTTGCAACAGCAATGTATGAACTGATGTAGCAAGCCAATCAAAAGAGCTAAACATTCAAAATGAGGTGCAGAAGAAGCCATACATATGAAATGAGCCTGATTTTGGATCAGGTCTGGGTCTGATTCAAATTAAAAATTTGAATATGTTGTGTCACTTTCTTCATTCTTCACGATCAGTATTCATATTGCACCTTTCCCTTTTCTTGTCATCACTGTCTATATTTTATTTATGATTAGAAGAGGGACTAAAGGTCTGAAAGGCCATCAGAAGATAAAAACCAGCAAACTGAGGTAATGTGTCTGAAGTCATGTGGCAAGTCAATGGTTGCTTTTAAATCAGGTAAATAAATGTTGTATTACAACATCAAAATAATGGAAAATATTGTCTGGCAGCAGCTCCTGCACTGTGGAGCTGGGTGCAGGAGCTGCTGGTGGTTATGGTGTGCCTGGAGTTCACAAAGTTAGTCCTGAGGGGATATTTTGCAGTCAGCTGAGGGCTGAGGGCTCTGGCCCACCGCAGTTTCCTGTCTCCCTCCCGAGAAGAATCAATGTCTGTCACATCCGTAAAGTCACACTACATTTTGATTATTCTCTGCATTTTTTCTTTAATTATGCCCCCTTTTTGCTTCTTAAGAGGCTCTTAAAATTTTCAAATATAATAAGAAATAATAATAACCAATTAAAAAGCCATGGGTATTACATGGGAAATAACAGACTGAAACAAAAGTCAAGGATTATCCTGGGAAATGACGTTTATGGATCCTGGACCACTCAGTTCTGTGAGGCAATCTGAGGTTTTGGCTGGGCTTAAGAATGCAGCAGCACAGCTTTGCAAAGAGAAGCTTTGACAGAAATCACCCAAGTAGGTTTGCTGCAAGGTTGGGTGTGAAGGTGAGGCAGCTCTCACCTGCCCTCAGCAGCACTGCTGGCCCTGTCCCTCAGGCTCTGTCACCCTGGACCTGCTCTGTGTCAGGGCTGCAGCTTTCCCTGGGTGACCCAGGATGGTCCTGGCAGCAGCCAGGGTGTAGACATGGTTATACAAGCAAAAAAAAAATTCCCCTGTATACTGCATTTCCCTTGTAAAGTTAATACAAACCAGATGGGTGAAAACATTTTTTTTCAGTTGTAACTCCACCGGGACAACCAAATATTATTTATATTATTTATGCACCGTATGGTGAGCACTGAAGGGAAGGGTGAAGAGGTTTTGTATGAAAAGCTTTGTCAGGCACAGCCCAGCTATGCTGAGAGGGTCCAAGAGCCTTGGTGCTCACGGAGCTCTGCAGATGTGCTTGTGAGCAAGGTGTCACAGCAGAGAACAGCCCAGCCCCAGCTGCCCTGGACAGGATGTTTGTGTGGAGAGCACAGGATCTGGGAATGGTATAGGAATGTATAAAATCATTTCAGATGACACTTGCTTTGAAAGGACAGCCAACAGGGAGGAACTTGCAAGGTCCAAATGTTGCATTGTTTGGTCTTTCTCTTCTTCCATGGTTGAATAATGGCGTTTTAAGACATCTTACCCAAACATCCTAAGTTTTATCATTCAAAGTGGCTGACAAAGATTATACCTCTTCTACTAAAAAACCCTGCCCTGAAAACCAGCATGTGAAAGCATTATCTACTAAAAGTAAGTCCAATAATTTAATCTTCATTATAGTTTCAACACCTTAGGTCTCAGAAATGAAGACACTTTTACTTTTAACTGAATCTTAGGCTTTAACGTGATTTAACTGGATCTTAGGCTTTTGTGTGGCAACTCTTGAAGTCTGCACTCAGTGGTTCATGAGTTACATTCTGATAACACCATTAGAAAAAACGAAGTCAAGAGGGAAGAAAAGCTCTTAATCAGCTATGCAAACATGAACACTTCTGTGGAAATGTGGGATCAAGGATTTATCCTTATAAATCCCTGTGACCATCAAATGTTAGGTGAAGTTCAGGACAGTGAGCAGACCATCAGGCTCAATTGGTGTCACTGCTTTAGCCTGGAATACTCACCTAGGAAAGGATGGGGTACAATCTCAACAAGGATTTCTAGACCTGATCTTTTTTATGCAGCCTTTCTCATGTGAATCAGGCCTTCAGGATCAGGATCAAGGCCCTCATCCAAAGGCTGCTCAAGTCAATGGAAAAACTCTCATTGTCTTTAGTGAGCTTTGGATCAGGCCCCAAAAGTTGAGTCATCCTTTGAATGGAACATTGTTTGGAGCAAAACAGGCTCAAGGCTTCATTCACGTAGAGGTTTTAACTGTTAAGTGAAATTTCCCTAGCACTTCCTGTGCCCTCCTGCCTGCTTCCTGCTGTCACTTCTCCCAAGGGGACACCTGCCCAGGGAGAACATCATGAGCCCAATGCCTGACTCCAGTGTCTTCAGCCTGTTCTCTACCTTGCCTCTATGAAACCCCGGCCATGTGACCAAAGTGCAGATGTCCCATTTCCCGCCAAGAACATGGGGGAAAACATCTTTAGTTCTTTTAATTTCAGCCTTAATATTACCATTGTTATTGACCAGTGAGTATTTGTTTGATCAAATTTTATTTTCAATTCCCACATATGTTCCTGTGACTCCACGTATTCTTAGGGAGACTGTTGCTTCTGGATGGAGAAGGGCTGGGGCATTTGGCCAGAGCTCTGATCAGCAGAGGTGGCAGACCAGCTCTTCTCTTCAGTAGGGTTTCAGCATACAGAAACAGTGGTTATGTCTCATACTTGTTGCTTTAGTGCTTGTTTCACATCAGCTGGGCAAGGACACTGGGTGGAATGATGTGTTTGTGCTTATTTTTACACGTGACATTTAAGAGGCAAAATAAAGTGTGAAGATTTTCTCCAGATGTGTTTATAATAGAGATCTAGAAATATGAGGGATGTTTTGTTGACCTTAGGTACAGGTACTTCATATTTACTAATTCACTGTAATCACTATACAAGTGATATCTATCCACTGGAACTGTCATCACGCCAAAATAATTAACAGCCCAGTAGGTAGGACAATTAGTGGGGATGTGGGAGATATCTGGAGTCAAACCCAGGAGAAGAACTCATGCCCCAAGTCTTAATGTGAGGGTATTTCTCACCAGAGCAGTGGCTGCTTTAGGGCTCTCCTGTTGTGATCTTCAGTTTTGATTAAAAATTCAGCAGATCACTGGACCTAAATAAAGAGATCATTTTGAGCCCCAAATGGTCAGAGTACTTCTGTGGGAGACCAAGTTCAATGCCTATTTAATATTTATACAAAACAGGATGGTTCCAATGCCACATTCCCATTACACATTTTGGGTCCAACGCAGTGTAATTCTCCTTTAAGGAAACCTACAGAGAAACCCTTCACCAGAAAATTCCCAAGTAGCTTTTCCTCTTGAGCTACCTACGGGCTGTGCCAGAGTAGCTGACGTACAATGAGATTTTGCCCGGGGTAATTTTAAGTCCATGGGTTTTTCCTAAGGGTGATTCATTTTACAAAAACACACAACAAATAAACAAACACATCACTGGAGTTAAGAAGCAGCATGTGCTATGGATTAGGGAAAAGAGCACCCCTCGAAAGCCCAGCTGTCATGTTCAGTATAATGTTGGCTTTTTCCATTCCATTGTCTTTCTTTCTGTCTGCTCTTTGCTCACTGTGTCTCCCCTCATTTAGTCCTCACTCTCTGTGTCACTTGTTTGTCTCCCTTGCTTCTAGGCTTTGTCTAGACCAGGGTGTGGGATGTCTTGGCCAACACCAGCTAATAGTGGAGCAGATAAGACAGGGAGCCTTGGACTTGCTTTAAACAGACTGACTTAGATGCACTAAAATATTAAACTAAACATGATCTCCTTTTCTAGATGAGCCGTTTTTTCCTCTGAAATGAATGCTGGTCCTTTCTAGAGTAGGGTCAATACCAGTCCCATCACCATCCCTTCTGAACGCCTGCCAGCCTTGCACAAAGCAGCACTGATCAGCCTGGCATGTCCAGCTCAGTCTTGATCTCTTCCCAGAGGGAGAACTGGGCTTGCAAGCAAATGTTCTCCTTTCTGCAGCCTCATTTTTTTTTTTTTTTGAAAATGGCATTCCTGCACTGTGCTTGACTTGAGAAGGTGGGTCAAAGCACATCTGATGCTTGGAGTAGGACCTCAGGAGCTTGAGAGTCTATTTCAGGGATGCAGGGCCCTTAACACATTAAGCATTTCCTTGACAGATGAACTTTAACTGAAGTGGGCACACAGGGCTCCAGTGTTTGCCAATCTGCATTGTAAATACTGTGGAGGGAGACAGGGAGAAGTAAGCAGAAGCAGCTTACTGCTGACACAGGAAAAAAATAGAGAATTTGATTTAATGTATTAGTTCCCACCTAAACTGAGATTTCAATTTTCTCTCTTCCATCTCTCTCCCCATCCAACTTCCTACAGCAAGTTTGAGCCTTCTCCAGTGAAATTACAATGATTGTCAGCTCAAGGAACTCGATCAAAATTAAACTCATTTCCCCAATAAGTCCACACAGGTTTTTTCTTTTATTTGTAGGAAATGCACATGTGTAACTAAATCCAAATTTGGCAGAGATAAGACCTTTGAATCAATTCACAATGAGTCTCTTTCATTCTGCTGTAGCTGAAGCACAGCATCTCACCCTAGAATGTGGTTAGCTTCTCCATACAGCAATATCCCTGCCCTTTTATTTTCTTGTAAGCATATCAATGGTGAGGCAGAATGTACCTGGAATGTATCTTGCTGCAGCAGACACAACAGCTCCGCTCTTTGGAAAGTGACACTCAGAATTTCTTAGCTACAATCCAGTTGTCATAAGAAGAGATGATTAATTAGCCACGAGCTGGGCGGGACAGGGGGCTGAGGGCTGGGAACGGGCAGGGAAATGGCTAAACAGATTCAAGGAACAGTAAAGCAGGCCAAGAGCTGGAGGAGAACTGCTGGAGAGATCTCTGGTTTGAAGGCCAAAGATTTCCAGGCAGAAGCCAGAAGGGTTTTATAAACGTAAATGAGTGGGTGGACAGAACAGATCAGCCATGTATTCAGAGGTCCTGCGATTCACTGACCCTCTTTAGCACCAGATGCTGCTTTTAATGCACAGCTGGCTGGTGGAGGAGTATTTCTGTGTAAACAGAGCAGGAGAAGGATCTAACATCCAGGCTGGAGCCAGAGCCCTGTGCCCAGTACTGTACTCATCCTGGCTGGAGGCTGGGATCCTTCTGATCGTGTCCCACATGTACTGTACTGGGATGAATCACTTCCTGCCTCTGCCCTTTCTGCTTGTGCTGCATCACGGCACTGCTGCTCTGGGACTGGATCCTGCAGCCCTGGGCTGAGCTGTTTGTGTGCTCTGAGCTCGTCCTGGCGCCTGCTCGCACGGAGAAGGGGCTGCTGTGCGTCTAAACTGCTGTGTCATACTTGGTTATTAATGACCGAGAACCACATGACACAAAGTTCTGGGAAGCTCCAGCAGATTCCAGGAAGGGGTCAAGGAGTTCAATAAACAGTTTTATTGGAACTTGAATTGCAACCAAAAGGCTACACATCGATTTTTTTATAAAAAAGTTTGTGAGTGTTACTTGAATTTAGAAATCCTATGAATGGCAGCAGAAGCACACAGGGTTATCTTTTCTTCCTGCTGATTTTTATGTCACTGCTAGTTCGCAGTTGTCCTCGATAAGGAAACCCAAGTGCACCCTCCATTTACATTTTCCAGTTGCCTTTCCAGCTTGGTGGTAAACTGTAGGGTTATCTGAATTTCAAGGGTCATATTCGTGCCTCAGTGATACTGGTGGAAGTTCAGAGATGAGCAGAGAGATCCTAGGCTGCTCCAATGCCTCAGGTGACTGTAGCACCTCGTGCGGGCAGGTCACCCATGCAGGTAAAGGACAGAGAAACTCCAGGTGAGTGCCTCACCTCAGTGGGGTGCAGGTTATTGTTCAGGATTCCATGTGAACACACGTTGCTGAGGAACCTTGGGAAGGGAACGTGCACCCACCCCGAGGAGTCGTGTGGCTGGGACAGGACACAGGGCCAGGCTCAGCAGGCAGGTGGCCGCCTCGCAGTGTCCCCAGCGTAAGTGGCACTAACTGGCTCTGTCTCCTGGCAGCAATCCCACCAGCTGAGTAAGTTGGTGCTCTGTAAAAAAATACTTTTCCAGTGAATTGCCTTTGCTAAAGTAATTGCTTTTACATTATCTCTACCACACACTCGTTAAGACCAAGCTGCAGTTCTGTCTCCCTGAACATGCTTTCAGTTAATGTTCCTGGCTGCACTCCTGTGTTTGCTTCTGCTGCCATCAAGCCCTGGGAGCTGTCTAGCACGGTGTATGGTATAAACAGCTCCATTTGTTCATTCATCAGCTTGTCTGTATCAGAAGAAATGGGAAACAGGAATTCATCTCCCTTTCAAAGTGATCATAAAGCATCCATTATAGTAAATATTAATGAGCATTAATGAGCATTGCTATTTCACTCTTACTAATGAGTATTGAGGCACAGAAATTAAGGGTCCAAGCCAACTTATTCTGATGTAAAATTAAGGTGCTTTTTGGCCTTACTAGAAAGTGACCAAGTTGCTACTTGAAATAAATAGAAGAGCTACAACCAGAGGCTGTGTGTACCTCATACTCTACGGGACAAAATCCTTAGTGCTGGCTTTTGTTGGCTGTTTGCTGCCAACCATGGCTCTGTGGGAGAATGTTTAGCAGTTCTCACACTGAACAGACAGACCAGCATTGCCCCCAGACAGAACTGAATGTACCAAAGCTCTGCACTGGGTCATTCCCTGGGTGCTGTAGCCACCTTTGGGGTGAAACACAGCAAGTGCTCAGCACAACATACAGAGCTACTCAGCAGTCTTTCATGGAGGAAGTGAAAAACACTACATCTGTTTGAAATAAATGGGGAATTTTAGGGAGGTAGAGTGGAATTACCCAAGCTGGGATCTGACTTCAGTTAACTGGCGTTAACTGTTGCAAAAGCAGCCTCAAATTTTTCAGTGATCACACTGGTCAGAAGTGCAGTCTGACCTCTTGTCCTAGGGATGGCATTCCAAACATCCTGGTACCTCCTACCATGGGGAGGTGGGCTGGCCCATTGCTGACTCAGACAAAACCCTGGTGTTAATCTCTGAAGCCTCTTCCACAGCACTTGGAGTTCCTCAAAGCCTTCACCTAAATTGTGCCATCACTTGTCATGGCTATTCCAGGGTTCCTCATTAGAAAAGCTTTCTGTACGTGGCATATCCAGTCTGTTGGTGCTGCTGGACAATGGCCAGTCTCTGCAGCAGTCCTGTGCCATCCCTGCTGATCATTCCTGGTCTGAGGCACATTATCTGCAGAAGCTGCTGAAGTTCTGGGTACTACAGAAACTTCACTTCATGTAGAAGTTGCACACAGATATGCAAAAGATGCTTTTTCGTGCCAGAGAATTTGCATCTTAGGGAATGCCTAAAGCTGTGACTGGAAGGTGTAACTGTGGCATATCCAGGGAGCTCTGAACTTCTTTGAGGAGGCAGAGGTAACAGGAGCACACAGACAGAGCCTTCAGCTTTCTGAGGCTGAGTCCCTGCTTCTCAGGGGGCAGAGCTGCAGACCACCTTAAACAAAAGCACTTTGCTTTGCCCCAGAATATGAACCATCTCCAATCAGACTGGCGCACGTTCACAGTCAGTCTCACAGGCTCTGAGGATTTCCAGCCTCACAGGAAACAAAGCACCAAAGGCAGCAGAACTGAGGCTTGCTGTTCTGTGCCTCCATGCCCTGTGGTGTCTGTCCTGATGGGGGTGAACTCCAGTGCCTTTTCCCATAGCTGGGCATTTACTGTTCTCTATCTCATCTGCTTTCTGTGCTAGTGAGTACAAGGCCACTGCTCCTGAAGCTTTTCCCTTCACAGATGCATTCATAAAATTTATTTTCTATCTGACAACTACAGTGAAGCACAAAATGTTAACATAATTTTGACCTGTTGCTTTATATCAGATCTGGTGGAAAGCTGCCAGTTGCTTTGAAATTATACTGATGGATAAAGAGACACCTGTATGTAACATGCAAACATAGCACAGCAACACAAATCCCATTTCCTTGGGCAATCAGGTCAAAGATAAGAAATCTGGCAAGAAAGAGTCACCACGGGATGCTCTGCCAAAGACGAGGTTGGCATGAAAATGGAGGAGATGGCAAAGGAAAATTTGACATTTCACTGGATAACTATTTCTCCCAAAGTTTCAATCAAAATGTTTTGGCAGGATTTATTTGTTACAAAATAAATAATATAAAATGATATTTGATTTTCTATCGCTAAAATTTCCATGGAAAGTTTTGATCAGGCCCATTTAGAAAGCCCAAGAAAGTTTTCAAGCAGCAACAAAACTAGACAGGCTGATCTCCTTTAGCTGGAAAACGTAAGGATCAACAGAAACAGGACATGTGGGAAAAATATACATGGACTGAGGAGAAAGTTCTTAGGAAGTGAGGACCATTCAGTAAATGGCTTTGCATTTGGGTGACAGTGAAAAAAATTACCCTCAGAAGTTGTCCAAGCAACAGTGTCCTGTTTATATCTTGTGGTCTTATGAGTAACTGACTGGAAAAAAACAAGAATGAAAAGATAACAATTACAATAAAATTAAATTAAATAAGCCAGTGACTCATTACAGAGCAGAAAAAACAAAAACAAAACCATTTAGGTCCCAATAAGAACAAGAGAACTAAAAGGAAACACAAAAATGGCTGGACTGCTTTCCTTATATATACAATCAACCACATGGAGATAGGAGAGGAGCAGAACCCATCACAGTTATTCAGTGGAAGGCAGAGAACACAGAAAAATATGGACTGCAATGCTACTGGACTTCAGCAATGCTAATTTGAGTGGGACAAAGCTTTTCCTGAAGTGCCATGGAGGGACATTCCTCTCCAACATCCTGGCAAGGCACCCGCTGGAACGGACAGCAGGATTTACCCCAGCCTTGCTCCAGAAATGACTTTTATTAAGCAACACTGTCAGGCTTTAGAAAAGTGTTATCAGTGAAGACCCATCCATGATCCCCTTCGTAATTCTGATAAAGGCTCAGGGCTAATCCCAGAGTAAGGGCAAGCCAAGGAACTCTTGGAATATTTAAGCAAATATCAATTTATCTCAATTTCATATGACTCTGCAGGGACAATTTGTGAAGTTCCTGTGCTCCCAAAGCACAGTAGTGTTTGGGACTGTGCACCCTGGACTCTGTGCTGTTCACAGAAATCTCACATGGAATGAGTTCTGCATGGCTGCAGTGCTTTGATTTAGCAAAAACCCTCAAAGATTTATTCTGAAGGGAAAAAATGTATTATACAAAGGGATACCTTGACTTTTCAATGCTATTCAATTACCAATGCCAATAAGAAGCTGAAAAACTCAAGGTAGAATATCAAAATTCCCAAAGTGTGGAGTCATTTGTACTGGCTCACCTCTGAACAAATTTTATTTCTCTGCCTCTTTCACATATTCCAGCATTACTCTAAAGTATCCCTTCTTTGGTGTCTGAAGTGTGATGGAGAGAGGAGCACAGGGACTTTTGGACTGGGTTGGACTTATTTGTGGTAGAGTTTACAGACCTTTACCTTCCAGCACTAGGAAGGCTGACCAGCTGTTTCTGAAGCTTTAGAAATTCTGGGTAAATACATCTTGTTTAGTTCTGCTTTAGCATTGCATCCAAAGAACAAAAGGCACTTTATAAACACAAACAAAGAGTGTTCATTCCACTAATAAGGTAAAGTAGTATCTCAGAGGAAAACAAGACACAAAGCAGCAAAGTGATTTCCCCACATTTGCTCTGGAAGCCACTAGGAGAGCAATAAATAGAATCTAAATCTCCTGACTGCTTGTCCTGTGCTTCAGCCACGAGACCAGGCTGCATCTGACAGGCCCTGATGTCTGGAGTGTGCACTGTGGTGCAGCACAGATGGTAAATCCTGTGCAGAGTAAACAGGCTGAGCAGGAGCAGCTGCTCCTGCCTCTCCGACAGGCTCAGATCTGTACCCGTCACATCTCCTGCCCTGCCCCTGTCCTCGCTGTGCTGAGCTGTTTACAGCCTGCTTCCCTGGAAGCCAGCACAGCTTTTCTCAGCTACTCCTTCAATTCTTGAAAAGACATGACTCAAGCATTTAACTCTTTGGCTGCTGGGGCTGCACCGTTGGCTGCTGTTCGTGCCCGGGTTGCCTGTCCTTTGCTCAGGAATGTTCTCCAGGGGTGTTCCTGGCACTGGGAGCTGCAGCCACGAGGGTAGCACAGAGCTGCGCTGATGCCAGGCTCCCTTGCCTTCCCCAGGCTGTACATTTCAAGGCTTGTGGGCTGAACAAACACGTCCTTCACGAGCTGCTCAGCTCTTTCACCATGGAAGATGCTGCCTAACTGAGACCACATAAGGCAAGGCCACTCTCAGATTTTGATTTGTACACATGGGCCTTTCCCTAGGGAAGGACTTGTCTCTTCAGTCAAGAAAGCTTAGTAGGAAACATTTTCTTGTCCCCAGCTTCTCCAGTCCTGGCTTACCAAAAGATTGACACTGACCCCTCTGTCCTTGTGTTTGTGTTCATGTTACAAATGTTTCCTGCTGACATCAAGTTCCAGTTTGTTACATGCACGCTCTGGTTTTGATAAAAGTGTGCTGAATTTATACTTCTGCTCTAAAATAGCAACTTACCAACTGGGCTTTATACTTTGAAATGTCACTGCCAGTGACATAACAGATGCTCACAATAAGCTGACAACCCAGATTTCCCACTGAGGAATCATTCATGGATGCTGCTGTTGTAGCAGAATCTGACAGTTCTCCAACTCATAACTCGCCTCTAAACCACCCCTTTGCTTTTCTTTAACTGCTGAAGATTGTGTCCCAGGTGATTATAAAAAGTTAGTTTTATTTAATCCTCAAAATGTATTCAGTTTGCAACCAGATGAATGTAGCAGAATCAGTCCTTGTTGGGAGATTACAAAATAAAGGGTGATAAGAGAGGAAAAAAAGAGTGAGGAGCTCAGAACTATGAACAATGCAGATTGAAAATTCATTGGAAACCACCAGACTATAAAATCAGAGGCTGAGTTCTCATCATCTTTGCTGACACATATTCAGTTCAGCATCAGCTAGGAGGGATGGACTGAGTTCACTTTTTTCCACCTCTTCCAAAAATCTAGCAAACATCCAGAAAAAACATCAGACTGAAGTGGCACGTGCCAGGCTGCGTAGCTGGGAAGCAGAGAAGAGGTGTTCTGGCAGGAGTGCTCCCCTCTGACTCCTGGGGCTCTGGGAAAACCACGCTGTGCCACTCTGAGCAGAACGTGCCCCCACATGTGGACCACAGCTGCAGCAAGAGAGGTGCAAAGGTTCACCTTGACAGGACAGAATGGCTGAAGAGAGAGGCACAAAGGGGGACAGGATCTCCTCAGACACAGCAGCTAAAGGAGGGCCATGATAGCAGCAGCTTAAAGTTATCACAGAATGTTTATTATTCACCAGCATCACACACTGCAAAGCCTTTTGATGTCTGCTCAGCTCAGACCTGGAAGAGCTGCTGAGCCTCAAGCTGCAAGGTTAACCCAGCTTGATTCCCAGCTTGGCCAAAGCCTGTGCTTAACCCTGACATGTTTGAAACTTAAGCTATAAAGTGTCATAAACAGGGACCACTTGGTTTTAAATGCAAGTATGGAGAGTCATTTTACAACAAAACGGTCCAGCAGGATGTTCTAGTATCTCTGTCCATAGAATCCTGGCTCTGCGAAATGAACTGCTGAGAAAATGAGTCTGACTACCAGAGAATAAGATGTGTAATATCTTGCAGATATCAAACCTGTTGTTTTAGTACCTCCCTGAAATTTGTAACAGTTTACACTGCAGCGATGTCATCAGGCAGTAAGATTGGTGGGCAGTTGAAGTTCACTAAGCAAATTAAGGCACACTTGAGAAGTGTTTTGAGACAGTGAATCAGTCTGGGCCTTTACCAACACACAAATACTATGGAAAAAAGTGTTTATAACTGGCATTTGTATTCCAGCAAGTATTTTAGCAGAGAGCTGAACTCAGAGCAAGTGCAAGTGCTGCCGTGTGGCTCAGAGTGCCAGGGTGCCCAGTGAGCTGGGATTTGTTTCTCTGCAGCCCACAGGGAACTGGAGTCATTTGCAACAGAACTAATTCTTGTTTTGTGCAAGGCAAAGCCGTGAGGGGAGAGGGGAGGAAGCAGCAGGCACACATCAAGCACTCTTGAGGCAGCGAGCCTCTGCCAAGGGGAGATAAGGAGAAATGAATTAGCTACTCTGGAACCAGCTCCGCTTCTTCTTCTCAAATAACTTCGGCTCGGTGCCTAGTGAAAGCACATCCTTGCTTTGAATGCCTTGTTTCCGTTCCATGTCAATTTTCTAGTGCTAAACTAATTTGCTGAGGCTCTGCTAATGTCCCTGCCAGAGGAGCTTCCATCGCCCTTATCTTTATTTACTCAGAAATATCATGACTGTATATTTTAGTCCTCTTTGCCTTTCAAATTATTTTCAGCAACATTCCCCATCTATCCCAAAAGCTGCTTCCTGCCCAGGGATACATCTTAGCAAGAGGAAAATGCAAATGCAGCAGTCAGGTCCTGGACACGTGTTGCACGATGCTGGTGACAGAGGAGTGAGTGGCTGGTAGCCCTGACCTTGGCTCAGCCACAGCCTGGGATGCCAGCAGCACCACAGAGCAGCACTGAGCCTGTAGTGCCCTGGACCTGGCGCTGAGGGATCGCTGCAGGCAGGAGCCCCCTCTCCCTGCTTGGAGCAGTGGGGATGGTCCTGTCAGCTCTGAGCCACAGGCTCTGCCTGTCTCAGGGCCTGCACGGCTGCCTGAGCGTGGCAGGGCACAGCCAGGGCTCGGCACTGCTCAGCAGCAGTCCTTCCTTTGCCTTTCCAAAGTCTGGGCTGGTTGTTGGACTTTTCTAGCAAGTAACTGCAGCAAGAAGAGAGGCATGCCTTAAGTGCTGTGTCACGAGACAGGCCCATAGACAGTCCAGGGCCCTTCTCTTGCAGGACCTGAACCTAGTGGCTCCACGTAATTTATTTTGAGTTCTTTAGTCAGTGGAGTATTTAATAATTTGGTAACTAAAACCTGTCCTTAGGTTTATCCATTCTGCCCATGTGTGCACCTTCTTCCTGTGGAGTCTGGGATGTGGCTGCACAAGAGCATCCACAAGAGCTGGGCTGGAGGAGGTTACTGGAGGGCAAAGGCTGATCCTTCCCTCCCTCCCTCCCTCCCTCTGCAGGCTGAAGGAGGAGCCTCCCTGGAATGATGCAGGATGATCCTGTTCGCTAGAGCTCACCCCAATGTTTCCCTGACAGGCAAAGTGATCCCTGCCAGGAGCACAGTGCCTTTTGAGGGACAGCACTGAAGATGCTCCCTCCCCACAGGCAGAATGCCTCCAGCAGGATGGGGACATGGGGCCCTTCCTCCCTCCTGGAAGCTGCAGATTTGGAGGGAGCCTGTTCCACACCACTGGGGACTCAACCATCTGCAGCTTCTTACCTTCTCCTTCCCTGGTTGCTTATGACACTCACTGGAACCAGATTTAATGCTACACTGCTTAGAACACGTGAAGATTCAAGCCCTCCTGATTTATTTTGTCTTTGGAATAAAGTCCAGGGTTACAATGATTAGAGGTTCTCTTCGGTTTCCTGTCAAATAATTTCTAATTAGGCATCTCTTTTAACCACGACCTCTTGGCTGATGACAGAAGGAAATGCAGTAGGTTCTGGCTTGGACATCACAGCTAATGACTTTCTAGTAGTTTCAGAACAACAAGGTACCAGTGCCACCTCTTGTTAGTAAAATCTGATAGCAACAAACCAATGATAATGGTCCAGGACCAGCCTTGCTCTGCTCCACTGCTGTCACATAAAGTCACTTTCTTGCTTAGCTTATGGGGCCATTGGGGATGTTGGGCAGAAAATTTTTACAGCTAGAGTACATTTGCAACATTGAAAAATTCACGATTGTGCAGTGCTGGTTCTGGGGACAGGCAGCAGCACAGGGCTGAGCAGGGACAGCAGTGCCCTGAATCCAACAGCCCTGGGGAAGAACCCAGGGATCTAAATCCCTGCTCCTCTCAGGAGACACAGGAGACTTTAGGAAAACAAAAGCTCTTTTTTCTTGCTCTTTTAGGTTGGCAGGGAGCGCATGTACTCCAAGGAACAAGAGTATCAAATCTGAATTATTGTTTATTTCTACCACAGCCATGCCCAGAATCTTGGACTGAGTTTGGGACCTGTTGCCATGTGCTGTTCAGAACATGTCAAGAGAAACTACAGCACAAATGAATAAACAGAAACAGTGAGAAAAATAAACAAATGTAGAAGAGGGGAAATAATCTGCATGGGATGACAGAGCTGGTGACAGAGCTTGGTCAGGAAAACCCAAGTATTTACCCCACACCTCTTGAGTAGTCAGTCAGACATTGACTTTATCACACTGCCCATTTCCTTTTTGTACTCAGAAAGATGCCTGTAACCAGAAGTTATAGCAAAGTTATTACAAGTCCTAGTTCAGGCTTTTCTTTTGCACAATGCCAGAGCTCATTCCAATGAGAATGGAACAGAACCCCTATTTCAGCATTCTTTTGATATGAACACAGATGTTAATCCAAGAATCTGTGAAAAAACTAGGAACACTTGCTTTAATTTTATAAACGGATGTAATCCCACTGAAATTAATTTTACAACTCATCCCAGCTGCAGAATTAAATGTACATTCTCTGCTCTTTTAAGATCAATACCATTATTTAGTACCATGTCTTTAGTAATAATTGGCTAAAACCCCTATCCTGTATTTTGACAGCAATCTCCTTGCACAAATACATCCAGGGCTGAGCCCAAGTGTCAGTGTTGGCCCAAGCAGAGCCTCAGCCTGTGTGTGCTTGGAGCAAGGTCCTGCCTGTTTGGCTGTTTGCTTGGTGGAGCAGCAGCCCAGCTCCTGACTGGGGCAGAGATGCTGAGCAATACAGGCAGTGCTAACAAGGAAGCTGCTCTGAGCTCAGGGAAGCGTTGTTTGCCTTTGGCCTGAAAGGCTGAGCCTCAATTCTGCTGCCAAGCCTTGGAGCTCTCGCCCATGGACAGATGCACAGGGCTTTTTCCCATCAGCTTCATCAGAATAAAACTGTTTTGTGGTTTCTTGTTATAAACTCTTTACAGCAGCTAATTACTGTTGGCACGGAATTAACCACCAGTTGTTTAAGTGAAATTTTGCTCAGCTCTGGATCCTGCCTGCACTCACAATATGGTGAGAGGAATGTGCTGCCCAGCTGTGGGTGCTACCCACAGGTGCTCTGCCAGGGCAAGATCAACCCCTCTGCCCTCCAGGTGGAACTAAAAATCCTCTTTTACCTTTTCAATAAACAGGGGATGAATCCCAGCGTCCTTGTCAACATTTCCCCTCTAAACAAACTCCATTCTAAGGCTCAAACTGCAGCAGCCTGCAAACACTCTGCACCTTTACCTGTGTGCTCAATCTGCTCTGTTCCAGTGGCACACGTGGTGGGCAAGGCTGCAGGGAAAGAATCCCTTTCAGGCTGGTTTGCTGCTCAGTGCTGAGCAGGTGGTTTTATACCATTCTGAATAGCTGCTTTGACTGTGAAAATGAAGGGAGAAAAATCTGTCCTGTGGAGACCAACCTGTGAGGATTGCACTTTATTTATGGGAAAATAATTCAGCAGGGTCAATGGGGCATTGGTTTACAGGGTGCCCTAGCTCCACTGATGAGTAATCTGCTAATTAATAGCTTTGGAAATGCTGCCAAGATGCTGCCAGAGTGATTGCAGCACACCAGCAGACCTTGCTCAGCTCCTGAGCAGACGTTCTCAATAGCAAGCTCATCCTCAGCAGGATGGCCTCTTACTGCTCCTTCCAGTCTGTTTTGTAGGCTAAAAGATATTAGATCTTGTGTCTGTCCTCAAATATAGATCTTTATTTTTGCATTCCTGGCATCATGAGTCTCAGTAGCTGAAAGTCAGCCCTGACTTCTATCTAAGCAAGATCTCAGTGTTTTCAAAAAGAGCAACAAAAAGCAAATCATCTGACAGCTTCCTCTTTGGCCAACAGGAATTCAACAAATAAATCTGCACGCTGCGTCTTTAAACCTAAGAAGCCTTTGTGCTGAAGCTGAGGTAGAAAAGCTACCTGTTCATATAGAAAACAATGAATTATGCACTATGGTCTCTTGTTCTTACATCTAAAAAGCAATACTGATCCAAACTAAATCTGTCAGTGAGACATAGATACTTGAATGATTCGTTTTATGGGATTCTCAGTTATATTGCCAACTGCTGTCTCCCAGGAGGGCTGAATATTGGGAAAATCTGTTCTAAATCAATAAATTAATTTAAAAACCCACAGGCCCTTGTTCAGTATCTGCAGTGCAACATCTTCAGTGGGCATTGAGGATGTTGGACTGAAGAAAGAATGCTGTTCCAGTGCTTTCTGTCCATCTGTTCAAAAGTTACCCTTCATTTTACATTCAGTGTGCTGTTTCCTTGCCAGACCTGGCATGCTGGGGAAAAAGAATTCAAAGCAGAGAAGAGTTGATATCTGGGGTGCACATGAATTGTCCCGGGCTATCCTTCAGCCAGGGTTTTGCAGGAGAGGATCAGCCATCTGCTGCTGGACCTGCTGGCATCATTTCCCTCGCTGTGTGCCCGATGGACATGTGCCCCTCAGTGCCTCATTTACTGCTTGTGTGCAGGCACAGAGGAGCCAGCTTGTCCTGCAGACCATTACAGGGCTTAGTGTGGCACATTTTCCATGAGTTTCCAGATAAAGAATGGAACTTTCCTCATGTTCTTAGTGGGTGTGCACCTCATGCATACTCGACCAGTTCTTTCCTCTTTCAGTAGTGGACGTGGGTCCAAGTCCCTTATGACAAACTTTTCATTTTTATCATTGAAGTGCTATCTTTTCCTTGCTTCTGTCACCTTCAGGAAACCTGTTACCCAACTCTGGGTGCTCTTTGAGGAAGCAAAGATTAAGTAATAGGCAGCAACAGGGGATGTACGACAGTGCACTGAGAAACTGCATCTCTGAGGGACAGCAGGTTCCCTAAATGCCACCCAGAGCAGGGGACCACTGGATGCTTCCCTGTCTGAAGTTCCCTTCTGGGTGCTTTCTTCACTCCCTCGGTGTTTGTTCTCCTGCAACAGCAAGGAAATGAAGAAGAGGAAGGAAAGGAGGCAATGAGCACACATCTAATGAGGGAGGGGGCAGATGAAGGTACCAGAGGTACCATTCCAGCTTGTGCAACTGGCCTGTGCTCAGCCAGCAGTGTCCCAACAGGGCACAGGGGCAGTTTTCCTGTTAGACAAGAGCCTTGAGAAGGAAAGGAGAAGTGGGGCCCTGTGGGTTACAGGAAATCAGTATGGACCAACCAACGCCCCGTCCAGACAGCACAGGCCCTGCCTTGCCCTCACCCAGCATCTTGTAGGGCTCTATCAGTCACAGGGCAATTCTGGGTGTTGTTCAGCCCCGGCTAATGACGGGTATCTCTGTCCCAAGTGAAGCAATCTGGAGACCCATTCCTTCTGTGTGACTTGCCCAGAGCCCGGGGGCAATTCCAGGGACCAGTTTTTCAGCCTATTCACTCTGTTATTTTTGCTAAACACAGTCTAATAAGGCAGTAACTCCTCAAACCGAGCGCTGGAGGGGCAGAGCCCCTTCTCCCCAGGGCACAGGGGCAGAGGCAGCGCTGAGGGCAGCAGAGCAAGCCCGAGCCCTGGCTGCCCGGTGCCAGGAGCCCTTCTCCCTGGCCAGAGGAATCTCTGCCCTGCGTAGGAAACCCTCGAGCTGAGCTCTCTGCACGTTGTGCTGGACCCCGAGGATCCCGTGGGTATGAATCACCTCCTGCTGGACCTCTGAGCCAGATGAAAACTCTTCCCTTCTCTAGAGGTTCAGGCTGTACACAGTTGATTTCTGGTAGCTGCTACAACCATACTTCTGAATGGCTAGCCAGAGTTGCATTTTTTTGCCTGAAATTACATGATTTTTATGCACTGTTGTATTTTTGCCAGGTGTCTGAGCTTTCCAAGTGCCATGGCTATCAGGCCCAAAGGAAACAATCCACTTTTTCCTGTTGCATCTGTCATCACAAATCTTAAAAAGGACCTGGAAACACACCTGGAGAGCCACTCTCAAGACAAAAGATGTCTAACCTTGTATTCTCCATGTCTTTAGATCTATTTGTTACTTAGTGTTGGCTATAGTAATGCTTTGAAATTCTTGCTGTATTTACTTGTCAGTGACAGAGCTGATGTTCTAGTTTCTGGTCTGAAGAGCAGCCTGGTTTTTACAGAGTATGGTGTGTTGTGTTATGCTCAGTCTGCTAAGTTGAAGGGCTGTGGTTTGAAAGGAACTTGTTTTCAGCTTAGGTTTCAGTAAAAGAGATCTGTATTGCAGGCTGCTGGAACACCAGCTTTATCTCCCAGCAAAGCCTGCAGAGCTCAGCTTCATACCCTGGCAAATGCCCCCGACCCAGCTGGGCACACCTGGATCGTTTGTACGGATTCTAAACGTGCTGAAGAGTGCCAGTGCTCACCTGAACTGTGCAGTGCTGGGTGCAAGACAGACAGAGTGCCAAAGCTGGCCCTGACCAGCAGGTTCTGTGAGTGGGGGCCTTGTTTTGCACTCAGAGAATGTGGGGTTTGAAATGTGTCAGCCCCAGCACTGCCATTCAACTGAGTCAAAGGCCCCAGCTGAGTGGGTGGATTTTTACAGAAGGCCTGGCTAATTTTTAGACCATTAGTAATGTAGCTGAGGAAGATAAGGTAATGAAACAGTGTGATCCAGTCTCATGCTGCAGAGTGCAGCGAGTTCAGCTGCAAGAGTTAAGAAAGAATTCTTTTCCCCATCTGTGCCATTGCACAAGAGCAGAGGTGCCTGAGCAAGGGGACAGCAGCAGGAGGCAGGTGTTGGACGTGACGTGCTTTATTGATGACCAGTATGGAAAACACTTTTCTTCTTACACTCCAGAAGTGGGATCTGTGTAAGTGGTTCTGGACAGGCAGCCTTGCCCTTCAGCTCCTGAAGGGCCAACAAGGAGCATTCAGAGAGGAGCTGCAGCCTGGGAACTGTGTCACGAGGGCTGGAGTTAATTCCCATCTCCCAGTGCTGAGAATGGGCAATATTGTCCAGGGACTGTGCCATGGTGCTGTGAAACACCTGTAGTGTTTGTGAGCACTTCACACAGGGACAAAAGGCCATAAAAAAAGGGATTGTTTAATATTTGGATGCATCAATGGCAAGGCTTAAAATACAGGATTCTTTCCTCAGTGTGGTTTAGATGGATCAGTGTCATCTCTCAAAACAAGTGATCTGGATTTCTCTGTGATTGTGAAGCTGCTAGAAAAGTACAAAAAATGCCTTTGCTTTCTGTACAAATCTCAGGAGTTTTCTTCTTAATATCTGTGATTGAAGGTAAAAATTATCATGCAGATTTCTAGACATGCTCCCAGACAAGAAAATGGTGTAAATTCAGCTCTAATTTCACCTTCCAAAGAAAAGAAAAAGGTAGAAATGTTGCGTGACAGAGTGCATGTAACTCTCCCTACATTAGATATTTTATTAAAGGCTCCATTGGGACATTAATTTATTTTAATTTTTGCATGCAGTGCTGTGCAGATCCCAGACTTCTTTACTGTCTTTGGCCCCACCAACTGCATCAGCTAATGCTCTCTTTACACACAGCACACACACAGCTGGTTATAGGCCTGTATCTACTGTTACAGGACATTTTTTCTTGAAGTTAGATTACAGCACAGTGCAGCTAATTAAATAGATCTCTATACAAATTAAAAGGGTTGGAGCACACTTTATTTTGGAAGCACAATTACAGTAATTTCAGTGCATGCTGGCTGCATAACAGCACGCTCAGAACCCGGGGCTGACTGGGGATGTGTGAGTGCTGCTTGCACATGCAAATGTGAGGCTTACTCACCTCCTGCCTTTGAAGTGCCACCGCTGCACAATCCCTAAGGAAATGTGCCTGCACTCCAAGGCTCCCCGATTTTCAAATGGTTTGGGAAACAATACTTGAAAATTAAGACTCTTCTTCCCATTTCCTGCTAAACATCACCACATCTGAGCAATACACAATACACAGGTGAATAGATGCATTTCCTTTTTCTCCTTGCCAGGTTGTGCTGGAGCTGCCCTGGGAGCCACGGCAGGCGCAGACTGCCCCCAGAGCAGCTCCTGGTGCAGTTTATTACTGCCTTGCTCATCACAACCACCGTGCGGGCTCCAGGGGAGCTGCCTGCAAGGAACAGCCCGTGGCACACCTGCGGCCAGCCCGGGCAGCCAGCACATGCTGTGTGCAGCGCTGGGAACGCCTGGGCCAGGCTGGGTTGAAGCCTATTCGGGGTTTAACTGCTCCCCACGCACTCCCCTGGTGCTGAGGGGAATTCTTGCAGCACACTCAAGGTGTTTTTTCCTCGTGAGCGGGCTCCAAGCCAGAGCTGGTGTCCAGGAGCAGGGAGAGGAGCACGGCCGGCTTGCCTGGCTGATGTGTGGCAAGCAGGGGCAGCAAAGGATTTAACGCACTGCCTGTGTCCGAAAGTCTGAGCTCAAAATCAGCTGGGAAGGCAATGCGATTCCAAGTGACTGCTTACAATGTAGGTCAGTTGAACGCAAAAGTGAAAGCAGATGCACCATGAGATTCCCACGTCTGCAGAGGGAGGGGATGTCACGCTGTAAGTGCAAAAAGCCCCAGAACTCATGGGTGACTCGTGTTTTCCGATGAGCGACAAGCGCTGCCCTCCTGCCTGGATGGGAAGTGGCAGCACCCAAGTGCGGGCGTGGATGTGAGAGTGCAGCCCCGAGGAGGGGCGAACCGCCGGTGTTGGTGTGCGCACACATCCTCCGGCATCCCCCGGCATCCTCCGGCATCCCTTCGGGATCGCACCCCNTCGGTGACTGCAGTGACAGGAACGCTCCCGCCCCGGCTGCTGCCGCTTCCCCGAAACCGCGGGGGCTGCGGGAAATCCCCGGCGCTGCCCGAGCCCGGCCCCGCCGCGCCGAGCTGCCCCGGCAGCTGCCAGGGCCGGGGAGGTACCCACGGGCACCGTGGGCATTTTCTCCCTGTGCCTCAGAAATGATTTGTTCATACAGTCATTAATTTATATTAAATCTATGTGAGAATTTTAAACGGATCGCTGCAACACGGATAGTCTTGCAGGATGTAAGCATTGCAATGCAAATTAATTTTTCTTACTTCCAAAGTGGATTCCAAATTTACATCCACACCGGGAATTAATTAGGAGGAGCTTTTGCCTCTGCAAAAAAAAGTCTTGCAACCCACAGTTCTGTGGGTGTCCCAGGGCACCACAGCAAGATGGGACAGATATTTGAAACGTGTCACTTGCCTCAGTCATTGCTTTCAGAAAGTCAGAACACTCTGAGCATAAAGGCTTTCTTCATATTAAACCACTGAGATCGATCACCTGATTTTAAATTTCTTGTAGACAGCATAATGTATTACTAAAAGCTCCCAAGGGAGTATTAAAAAGAATTCTTTCTCCAGGCATGGAGATGTAGATGTGTTGCTGTGGGGTAAGGTAAGGTGAGGTGTGTTCTTGCTGCACAGCATCTGTGCTGTGGTTTGCCTCGTGTTCTTGCTTTTACCCTGTGGTAAATGAGAAGCTCCCCCAGGACAAAAGAGGAAGTATCTCTCTAACTTGAAACATCTTGGTAAGCACTGGAGCAAAACAGTAATATTTTTATTTCTCCTTAATGACTCAAGAATATTTTTAATTCTCTCACATCTAATGCATGAGTGCTGTCAAATTCTGCCTACAGCAGTGTCCTGTGGCAATGTGCTTCTCCGTTTGACCAAAAAGAGCTGTCCCAGGAGGTGATGGATGAAGAGTTCAAGCTTCAGTGCTGAGGGAGGTCAGCCTGTGAGTGATGATCTGCCACTGGCCTCAGATCATGAGCTGTTTGCATAACTTGGGCTCAGGACAAACCCAGCCGAAGATGACAGATGATGCCATGTAAGCTCTCCCAGTTGGCTCATTCCAGTCTGATCCAGATCATCTGCACCCCAGGGTCATGAGCACTCCAGAGCCAGCCACTGCCAAGGGTGACAGGCTTGGTGACTCCCTCCCACTGTTCTGAAGGATGACAAAAGGGAAGGTAAACAAATAAGAGGAGTTCTCTGCCACTCATGGCCTACTCTGAAGCTCCAGCAGTGGGAAGAGAAGGGGTAAGACCCTGGTGAGTAACACAGGCCAGTGCTGTTTCTTCTCAGAAGTCACTGCCCAGCTGATGGCCCTGGTGGCCATGTGATTGCTGCATGTACAGATGAGAGCAGTATCACACTCTTCTCAGGATTTAGCCACTTCCTAAATTTGTGGTTTGGTGAGCAGAATAGAATCTTGTGTTTGATGGCCTCAGAAAGTGACTAAAATTAGAAATAGAGGTGGATGTACTTTTCAACTTTTTTGGACTGAGTGTCTTGGCTGGCATTTCCCCATTCTGTTCTTTCCTTGCCCTGTGAATTAGGTCTTTTTGATCTATGGTTGGCATTTCCTCATTCCCCTTCTTCCCTGCCCTGGGAATTAGGCCTGTCTGATCCATAGAGAGCCCTTCTCCTTGGCAGATGGTATCCGGCTTCACTACATCTTCCTTGTCCTTCCCTCTCTCTTCTCTTGGGTTTGAGATTCAAACAAAAACAGACACTGAAGTTTCACAAGCCAGATAACCCAATTTTCATCATTAATCCTCCCTCCTTTTTGCCTGGCCTTCTCTGGAAACGATCACATGGTAGAATCATGGTCATGGGGAAACTGTCTCGAGGGTTCTGGTAAAGCACCCACCCCTCTTCCCTGTGGTCAGGCTTGGGCTACTCCTCTTTGCTATATTTTCACTACAAAAAAAAAAAAAAGGAAACCGTTAGGTCAGCAGCCCAAAAAATCAGGGAAGGAAAAGGCTGCTCAGCCAAGGCGGGGCCCTGCAGGGAAAGAAAAGGAGAAGGAAGAGCCCCTGCACCCAGGCTGTGACTCCGTGAACGCTGCCACAGGGGCATCTGGGTGTCTTGGCTGGTGCATTTCAGTGGGTGGGGAAGTTCAGAGTGAGGGGGCTCTCTGCTGTTTGTCCACACTCTGGTGTTGGGAAGGGTCTGGTGAATAATTTTTTCCTGGTGCTCACATCCTCTCCTTTGCTCAGCGCTGACTGTAGGAGAGCCTCCCTCCTTTTTCCTCTTTCCCATTTACTCATGATCTAAGTATGGCAGCCCTGGTGAGTGTAATCTGCTCCTAATACTTGTGTCTGGGACCTGTTACAGTTCAGCTGGTTTCTTTCAGATCCCCATGGCATTATTTTCTTCTGGGACTGAGGTAAAGCCTTCTCCGTGACACCATGCAAGGAGCCCCCTGCTCCCCCAGGGATGCTGATGTGGCTGGGGCTCAAGGCCATCTCATCTCTTCTCATCTCATCTCATCTCATCTCATCTCATCTCATCTCATCTCAATCTGCAGCAAGGCCCTCTCCAGACTTTGGCCTGAACACCAAAAGATACTTGAGGGGAGATTTTCATTCTTCACTCCTATCCTTGTCCATCTGGGTTTAATCCCTCTGTTCTCCCCATAGATCTCTACCATCCATTTTGTGTTGAGGGACCCAGTAAATCCAGAACTTGAGTTCTGCTCACTTCTGCTTCTATTTTGTCAGAATCCACTGGACTCTGAGGTAAAATCCTCTCGAGAAAGGAGATCATTTTAGTCAGTCTTTCTAAATCTCTGAAATTTGTGCTCATGTCAGGACCCAGAAGGGAAGAAAGTTTCACACGGATGGGGTCTTTGCTGAAAGAATGTAACCTATCTCTTACCTTTGTGACCTCATATTTCGGGGAGCTGCAGTTTGGAAGCAAACAGCAGCACTAAAAATAAATATTTTTGCCCTCATCTCCACACTGTTAGTATAAAAGGATGGCTGAGTGGGTGGACTGACTCTTCTGTGTTCCTTTTTCTTTCGGTTCTTTTTTTGTTTCACTCAGGAATATGTCATTGTCATGTTCACGAGGCTTGACCCCGCCCCAGGCCTTTTCACTTCTTTCCTGGTTCTCAAGCAGGACCATTCTTTCCCCCTTGCAGGCAGCCTTGGCCTCAGGCATTAAGATGCAGAGTGAGGGGTTGCTGATCTGATTTTTCAGTGCAGCTTCTTTGCAGTTGTTCTTCCTCTGGAGCACCAGTACAAGTCTCCCCCATTCTCCTCCCTCCTGCCTTATCAGAAACCCAGCCCAACCTGCCAACCTGCCAACACATAACTCTGCTCTACCATGGATGAAACTCTTGATGCTGCCTTTTTAAACTTGTTTTTCAGGTAGTTCCTACCCTTTGAACACTGTCATTTTTCAGACTGTCATTCACAAAGTTCATCGGGTCTCAACCTCAGCCTCTGAACTGAAAAAATTTATATGGCTCATTTTTGTGGGCTAGAGTAAAATAGAACAGAAATTTTGAAAGTGCTGAATGTTTTCTGTCCTAGACAATTCCTCTAGAAACTCCTACACATGCACAAAATAGAGCTTCCAAAGTTTGTGCACAAATAATGTTACCCTTCTTCCACGAGTAGCTAAGCTTGGATTCCCAGTGCAAGACCTGCGTGAGCTCCAAGGCACTCTGGTGTGGCTGCATGGCCTAAGGCGGGCCAGGGTTACCAGAGTTAGGGGTAACAAATGGATCTTGTAAAGGACATAAAATCTTATGTTCCCCAAATAGGATCAGCCTGTTGGGAGCTGAAAAATCCCTTCATGTGGAACACCATGTCTGCCCAGAATGAGAATCATGGCAGCCTTTTAAGCACAACACTGTGCTCTGTAATTAGCAGGTGCCTTCTGAAAGGAGTGAAGACAAGCCCTGCTGTGGCAAAGGGCCAGGCCTGGCCTTGCCAAGCTCCATCCCCAGCTCCCACCCCTCAGTGCCCTGTCACTGAGTGCTTGCTGGCTGTGTGGGTGGTGCAGCACATCCCTGCATGATGTTCTGTGGCAGAATGGGAATTCTGAGTTCCTCTGAGACAGAGGGGCCTAAATTAGAGCAAGGAGGCAAGAACCACTGGGTTCTGATGTCCAGGGGTAGTGCCAGTTCCAGTTCTGCTTGCAGGAACCTTTCAGTGTGCAGTCACTCCTTTCCTGGTCTCCTCCCAGAGAAAACAGTGGTGTGTGTTTGGTCACTCAGGGCACTGCCTGCTTTGGGAATCAGGCCCAGTAGAAAGGACAGAAGTCTCCTGTCAGTTGGAACATGGAGCCTTGCAGTGGAGCAGAAGATAATTCCACGTGTGTGTGGAAGACTTCGGAATGGCCAGCTTGAACAGAGAGGTGAAACCTGATCAAAGACAACAAACTCCATCACTGAAGCTGGTTCTGTAATTGTAGTGTTCTATTAGCAAGCAGATATTGCTGGAAGGGCTGGTCGTGCAGATGTGTAACATCTGCACACATTAGGCCTCTGGAAAGTGTCCTGGTGGTAGTTCATTCCAAAAATGTCATTGGTTTTCTAGCTTTTCTCCTGACCGGATAAAGGAAGAAAGATTTTTCCAGGGTCATTTTTGGTGGAAGTGTTTTCTGGTTCAGATCAAGCAGACGAGGGGAGACAGATCCCAACAGCAGAACCAGAGTTCAGTTCTCCTGGTGAAGATGAGTTCCACAGCCTCATCACAAGGGTCTCTGATGGAGGAGAAGGACAATGCAAAACCCCATGGCTTTGCTATTCCCCTTCATTTTGATGAGTATGTTCTGTGGTTTCTAAATTCCTTCCCAAGGACAGGTCCCTGGGCTAGTAAAACATGGAGGTTAGGATGGGAATCTCCTGAACAGCCTGAAAGGGATGTGGCTCATGACAGGCCTCTTGCTCAGCTCCAAAATTCAGGGAAACCTGAGCTTTATACAGAGGAGAATAAATTTATCCTCCAATATGATCTTCCCTGGCCAACCCTGCTTTCCACCCCCCATGAGCAGTAAACTGAATGATCTTTTATGAAATGCAGACTTTATGGGTAACTCGGTTATTGATTGTTCAAGGGGATTTTTGTCAGGATGTTCCTCTATGACCTTGGGGTGGGGGGAAAACAGTCACAGCCAGGCCAGCTAATGAATGATTTCATATCAGTCACTGTGGTTTAAATTTACACATTTGTACTGAGTCCAAACAGCTGTAAGTGCTTTAGGAAAGGTGATATTCCCCCTTTTGTGGAAAGAGAAACTGAGGCACAGTGCAGCTCAGTTATTTGTCCAGAATCACTTGCTGTTGGGAATAGAAAACACCGTTCAGGCTCATGTGAGAATCATTAGATAATACTTACTATTATGGAAATTCCCTCCTGTCTAGCATATTACTGAATTTTGAGATCTTAGGAACATATAAGCTCTCTAAGTTGGGCAAGGAAGTTCTTGGTTCTCCCTTCAGCTCTCTGCAGTATGTAACGTTTTGTTTAAACACAGCAAGAACGTTAACTGCGACACAGTTCTGTCTTTTCCTCCTTTTCCCTTCTCTTCCAAACTCCATAGATCTGGTCCTATTTGCCTGAACCAATCGTTGCCCTTGCGGCAATCAGCTGCTGTGGCCTCTCTGTTCGGTGGTTTGTCCAGGGCGGGCTGGTTTCTCGGAAGCGCTGCGGGCGCNCCCGCACATCCCCACCAAGCGCTGCGGTGACATCAGCGCGGCCCCGTGAGCCGGCAGATGACTGGCGTGGTCCCAGGCTGGCCTCTCAGCTTTTGCCGTGCTGGTTTTGTTTGCTGAGGGATGAGCACTTTGTCCCCGGTGCCAAGCTGGCCGCTTCACGGCCAGCCACTCTCCAGTGGCTGATTGCACCACAGGGCCTGGAAAGCTCTGACATCAACTTGCTTTTTGAAAGAAAGGTCCAGGAGGCAATTTGGAGCAGTCTGGGGGGTGGGGGTGGGTTTGTCTAATCCCTGTGTATGCACTCAGGCATATGGAGGGATTCTTGGAGCTCTCCTTCACCGGGCCAGGAGCTGGACTTTGCTGTTCCTTCTGGTTCCCTTCCAGCTCAGGATGTTCCATGATTCTGTGTCTGTCCCAGTGAATATGACTCCAAAGACATCCTGAGTGGATCTCTATTTGCATTGCATGGTGTTTTCAATCTGTCTGTCACCACTACTACTCTATAAATGTAGTGTATACATGTAGGTAATCCTAAAAGCACCACAGAATAGGATACAAATTACTTTGGCTTGGTGGGATTCATTCTGGGGTTTGGATATTTTTGGGGGGGTTTGCCTTGAAATGATTATCCTTCAATATTTAACATTTCTCCTGTTTTGCTGGCTTCCAGCCAAGCCCTCCTTCCACTGCAGGTGAAGAGAGCAGAGTTGGCTTGGCAGCCTGCTCTACTGTCTGGGAGGGTGTGCCTGTCACCCCCTCTGCAACTGGGACTTTCATCTCCCTAGACACCAAGGTATGGCACAAGATCATCCTTTAAATGTCACATGAGATTCTGGGAATACTGTCCCTGGTCCCAGAACACTTCCAGAACTGTTTATCTGAGCTCTCTCGTGGTACGCCAGCACCAGGTGTTCTGTGTGCCTGGGGCCCCACGTGTTCTGGAAGGCTTCCTTGGTTTTTGTTTGTACAGAGTTATCCTGGTCTGCACAGTGGGTTCAGTGAGCCTCTCCCAGTGCTCTCTGCATATTCCTGCTGATGGAGAGAACCTTTCTGTGCTTTCCCAAATGACCCGTGGCAGGATTGCTGTGACCACACTCCAGTGTCCACCTCTGGCCAAGACCTGCAGTGGGAGTGGGACAGGACTGTGTGATGGCTCTTTGAGCTGTGTCTGCCCTGATCCTCTTAAACACCACCCGTGGGCATTTCTTGCTTCTGTACAGCCCATTCCTTCTCAGGCACCTGGCTGTGCATTTCTAGACGTGTTTGTTTTTGTTACGCAGCAGCCACCATGTTGTGCTTATTCCAGTGAAAACTGGGTGAAATTCCATGGCCTTGTGTTATGCAGAAGGACAAACAAGGTCTCCACCATATCCAGGAAACTATAAATAGAAACTGTACAAAAATCAACAGAGGATGACTAGAGGAGAGGTGGGCGTATGAAACTGTCCAAATTTATGTGCCCAGTTTGGGAACTAAAGGTAAGGTTCCCCACATGGAAAGAGATAAATTTCCTTTGAATTGCCCTCTGGGAGATAATTCCTTGACTCTTTCCCTAAGTGCTAGAAGGGTCTGGATCAGTGCACACAGGATCAAAGCATCAGCACTCAGCTCCAAAGCAAACAGGTCCCAAAGGAAACAGCTCCCAGGCACTGTCCTGCTCATGTAGGTCTCAGGCCAAATTGTACCAGGAGAAACCAGCAGAATGATGAGGCCAGGAAGAACAAATTACAGCTCTTGGGTACCACATCATCATCCTCATTTTTGTCCTTTAGAAGGCCAATTATCTGTTTAATTGTTTTGTCATCACAAATAATAGTCCTGAGCTGCTCTGTGACACCTGGGCTGGTGGTGGTTTTGGTGGGAGCGCCCTGCGTGCTCCCCTGTATTTACACACAAGCCTGGCTTGTGCATTTGCAGAGATTACTCTCCCTTTCCAAACAGAAAGCTGTGACTGGACCAAGCCCAAGCATTGTTTAAGAGTGGGCTGTGACTCTGTGGTTTGTTTTCTTGTTTTGTTTGCAAAGGTCAGAGACGTAATGATTTTTTTGAGGTAAAAGTTGTACTCAGATCTTTAACTGGGCTGAGCTGGAGGGGAAGTGAAAAAGTAAGTCTTGGTCAAAAGCATGGTATTTCTTTGGCGATTTCTCTCATCAAATATGTGCCCAAAGTGGAAGCTGGTTGTGTCTCCCTGAGGCCACATTACCTTCTATAATGCCCCAGTCTGCCTGCCTAAATGTAACCTGCTGCATGTGGGTTCACATCTAACAAAAATGCCTGGTTCTGGTCAGATTTTCCAGGCGTGCCAGGTTGCTGTAAGCTGCAGCGAGGCATGTTTCCTAGTAAGCACTTTCCAGCACTGGACCCCTGCCTTATCTGGGCTGTGAGTGGGCCAGGCAGGAGGATTTGGACTCTGCTTTGCACCGGGGATTTTCACTGGAGCAGCCTCTCTGAGGGACCTGGCAAAGTGACAGAGGGAAGAAACTGCTCATGACTAACAAATCCTTCCCACTTCTCTGGCGTGAAGGAGACCTGCAGTGGATCATTCTTAGCCTGTTTTCGAGGCAATAGCCTGTGTGAAAGTTTTAGTAAGGGATTGCCTGCTGTAGACAAGTGAGTCGAAGTGCCAGTGATATTTTCTGCGGGGTCTGATACTTGTGGGAGGTCTGGGCTTTCAGGGTTGTTTGCTTGGAAATACCATAGACATTGTACAGAAACACTGGTACAAAAAGGCTTAAGAATTAACCCCCACTTTTTACAACTTTCTGCATGCTCAGTAATAGCTAAATGATGCAGACACACATCCAAAGTAAGAGTACAATTGTTGTTGGACATTCTTCTGAATATGTCAGGTTTTTAAAACTGAAGAATTGAGAGGTGGAGAAATGGTGTCAGTGAATGGTTTGTATTGGAAAAAAACAACCAAGATATGTTTTTGAAACAAAACTTTTAATTGACCCATCCCATTTTTTTTTAGTCCATCTCAATTTTCTTTTTTTAAATTTCAAAGTAGGTATCAGAAAACTTCTGAAATCTCAAAAATATTTGCAGGAAAGGAAAAGCATTTCCTGTTGATCTCAGCTTGGATGCTTGGGGGAGTATGACATTTTCTGCAAAACTGACAGAAACCAGGTAGGATTTTCACTGCCTGCCAGGCAGGTTTGAAAACCTGCTTGATTTCCTTCCAGCTCACCCGGCCAGCTCCCAGGGATCCTGACAGAGGGAGCTGCGAGCCAGAGACCCAGCCGAGGTTCTGGCTGTCACCTGTCCTCTTCTGGAGGTCTCGCGGTGGCAGCTGCTCCAGCTCCGTGCAGCCCTTCAGCGGGCTCTTGCCAGCTGTGCTTCCGGCTGCCGGGTGTCCCAGGAGCTGCTGGGATCTCCGGGGCTCTGGGCAGCTCCGGCTGACCCTGCCCAGACCGGCTCCGGGTGCTCCGGGTGCCCGCGGCTGCTCCACCTCAGCTCCTCCCCAGCCCCGCAGCCTTTCCCCCGCAGGGCAGGTATGCAGACTCTCCAGCTGCCCCATGTCCTCTTCAGCTGCAATCCAACTATCAATTTTTCTCAGGAATGTGAATTTGGCCACATATTCACAGTAATTTCACTGAAATAACTTTTGAAATTGAAATGACGCCAATTGAGGAATATTCTTTAGGGTGTATCTAGGAGTGTTCTGTGAGAAATATTAATCCTTTGGAAGCTAGAGATGAATTGCCTCCTGGATCACTCTGGGAACTGAATCTTCCCATCCTTGAACACCTTCTGCCCTAAGCATCAGTATTTAGTCAAAGCTGATGTGGGTCAGAATTACAATATTGAAACCACTTTTGCTGGTTCACATGGAATGTGTCACCATCAGTAAAAAGTGTGAAGATAAAGAAACCTGGTCTAGGGCGCTGTAAACACTTGGTTTTAGACATGAAATTTTAAATTTGAGAAAGTTACCTGACAAAGAGCCTGGGGGGTTTGTGTCTTTGTTTCCCCTGCCTTGGCCAGCAGAGCTGCCATAGCTCAGCAGCTTCCAGCCAGCTGAGGGCCCTCCGTGGGCAGCAGGAGAAGGCGGTGTGCCTCAGCTCACACTGCTCACTCACTCCCTGTCGGTGCGATGGGGGCAGAAATTGGAAGGGTAAAGGTGAGAAAATGTGTGGGTTGAGCTAAAGACAGTTTAGTGCGAAGCAAAAGCTGTGTGTGAAAGCAAAGCAGAGCCAGGGCTTGGCTGCCCACATGCCGCGGGCAGGCAGGTGCTCACACGGCCGGAACAGCCGGGCTCCAGGGCACNTCAGCACTGTTTCCAGCACAACTCCAAAGCACAGCCCCACACCAGCTACCGGGAAGGAGATTAACCCTTTCCCAGCCAAGGCCAGCACAGAGATCTGTGGGAGCCCTGGCAGAGGCTGTGCCATGCTCCCTCCTGTCTGGGACCACAGGAGCTCATTTGGTCCAAGCAGTTTCCTGAGCTGCAGCCAGGAGCTGGAGGGTGAAGCCTGGAGATAAAATGTCTGTACAGCTCCACTGGAGAATCACGGGGACCCTGTGGAACATGGCTTGTATTCAAAAGGTTCACAACATTTAACCTCGCAGAGCTCTTGGGCACTGGGACCTGGGTGCTTTAGCCTTTACTAAACAAATACTTTTAATGATTTGAGTCTTAACAGGAAAGTCCAGTGGAGGCTGTTGAACTCTGGAATTCGCTGCAGGGGGGCACAGGAGAGATTAGAGGCCATGGCTAATCAAAGAAAATCTGCTTTACATTGTACTGCTGCTTGCACAGCTCCAATTCATATCGGTGACTCCCTTTGCCTTAGAGGGAGCTGCATGTGTAGACTGACCCTTTCTGTGCTGAGCTTTTCTGTCAAGATCTCCCAGGACAAGCTCAGTGTCTGGGGCAGTGGATTCATGGCAGTTTTGCAGTGACACTTGTATCCCTGCAGCCAGCTGTCGCAGTCCTTGCCCTGCTCCCTTCTGGACCAGCACACCTTTTTCCACGGTTGTGGGGTAAACGGAACTGTCAGCTGAAAGGAATTTTTCAGCTGTCCTGGTCGAGTGTGCAGCTGCACAGCCAGCTGTGCCAGCAGCACGGGGAGTGTGGAGGGCGGGGGCTGCAGCCACTGGAGGTGAAACCACAGCCTCCCTGGTTAAACCGAAACGCGCCGCGACGGCACCGGGCTGCCAACGGCTCCTTCTGCCGGGCAGGGGGAGAGAGAGAGAGAGGGATGGACCTTCAGGGTCTGTGCAGCCAGCAGCTCTTCAGCCCAGAAGGTGCAGACATTTGAAATAAAAAGCCTCCCGACTGAAGTGTGGGTGTCAGCTGGTTTGTTCCAAGGTTCACTCCGCGCCAGCTCTCGCTGGGGTCTCAGGTAGCACTCGGGGCCGTGGATCTGTGCGTGATCCCAGCAGGTCACACTGTGGAAATGTGAAACTCCACTGCCCACAAGCTGCTTGTTCCCACATGGCTGCCAGAGCTCGTGCCTCTGGAGCACAGCTGGCAGGGCTTTGTGGAGTAGCTGCGCATCAGCTTTGGGCAAAGCCTCACTTGAAGTTTGAGGTAGTTGGAGGCAACCTGGATGACTTTGTACCAAAGTAGATGAGGCAAATGCACACTGTTGTGCTAACTCATCTTCCCTTCAAGCACTGTGGAGCAATAACTTTCAGAAACACAGTGGAAAGATTAAGCCAGTGTGAAGAAACAGCTCAAACAGCTTCCTCTGTTTCTGCAGTGCTTCTCTAACCATGTTTGTAAACAGGTTTGAAAACTCTGAGCTGTGCACCCACACTGATCCCTCTACTCCTCATTGCTCCTGAGTAAAATTCACATTGATGGGCCCAAGTACCAGAGCACCGCTACACACACCCCTAACTATCCTTTGGCAGCATCTACATCCCAGTTGGAACATGTCTTTTAGAAGGCAGCATTTTGTAGTTTCATACTTCAACTACCAACTAAACTCCTTATCAGTGTGATTCTATCAACAGGAAACTGGTAAGAAAAAAAAGAAGTACCCACCCCATAGCCCACGATGTTATCTAATCTCTGTCCAATCTGCTTTCTGCTTGGGGACACATGCAACAGGCTGCAGCAACCGTGTGTCAGAAGGTCAGAGAATGCAGACAGGGGACAGCAGTGCAAATAACCAGCTGGGACTCAAAGAATCCAAAGTTGAAGCAGATTTTTAAAGCTGCTTAGTAATCAAAATATCTCACTGTGCAAATAAGCCTTTTTCTTGTGGTCACAGCTCCTCTGTGCTCCCTGGAGTGTTTGTCACTGTGCCACAGGTGTGACAAGAGTCTCATGAGCACAGAAAGAAACACGAGACGTGGGCTGTGGTGGGCTTGGCAGTGCAGGGTCCACAGCTGGACGTGATGACCTTAAAGGTCTTTTCCAGCTTAAACTTTTCTGTGATTCTATGATAGAAGCAGCGTTTGGGGTTAAACCATGTACCTGTACCTTGCAGGAAGAAAGTGGTTTAACTTGCGGTAGAAGAGGCTTTTTCTGAGTGCAAAAGTCAGTTCCTGAAGTGTCCAGCTGTTGCAGTTGTGTGGGGATATCAGGCTTAGCTAAAAGCTCTTACAAAAAATATATTATAAGATGATGCATAGGTGTGCAGTTGCTACAGGTGGCTGATTGTTGGTGTTTGCTATTACAGCAGTCTGCTCTTGATACTGGAAGATGCTCTAGAACTACTTTATTTTTCTACATATTAGAAAATATTCACTCTTTTCAGTTAAGGTTGTGTCACAGAGACTGATGTCAGCTGCAATGACTGAAACAAGGCCCTTATGTGAGGCTCAGCCCTGGCTAAAACTAAACCTGGGGCAGCAGATCATGTCCCTCTCCTGCCCTGCAGACAGGGTGCAGTGAGAATGACCAAACACAGGCCAAGGCACCTCTGACCAGCTGGAGCAGTGGCACAGCAACCTTGTTATCCCTTCCCACTGACCCCAGGGTTGCCTAAAACCTCTGCAATCCCATTATTGGTGTTAATCTGTGGGTGTTATTGCACTAAGCATATTATTGAAGGCCTGTACAGGTATGGTGAGCTGCAATTTGTGTGAGGCTGGAGAATTAAACGGATTAATGGAAGTGTGCGTGTCAACATCCATTTCCCAGGAGACTGAGGAGCAACCAAGGTGGGAAGGCTGAGAATGAGAATTCAGAGTCAAAATTTCTTAGCACTTTCATGGATCATGGAATTAACTAATTCCCTGTTCTGGGATGCTTTTCTTGGAATTGGTAGGGTAACAAAAGAGTCCAAGGCTAAATGTACACAATCTGCTACACTGCTGGGGTGAATACAGAAAGTGGCAATAGGTCTTCAGTATGTAAAGGCCTAGAATGTTTTTATTCATAAAATAATTGGGAAAATTTGCTTAGTTGGTCTAGGAGTTTAGCAGAGTTCAGTAGGAAAGCTTGTTATCACCAAAGCAGCAATGACACTCAGAAGGACTTTAACCCACCTGCTCTCCTCTCCCTGGAAAGACTGAGGTGTTTTCTTTTTTTCTGGCTATGGCACTTCTTAGTATTCTATTTCTAAGCACTTAGTTATTTCAATAAAATGTGTCATTAAGGTCTGTTTTAGAAGGAGAGCTCTGACTTGGGTTTTGCAATCACTGAAACCTGTGAAAATTGTCTTGTTTTCTATTGCTGTGTTTGACAGCCAACATTCAACCTGTGTTACTGGTGTCATCTCCTCGGCTGGCTGGCCCTGTGCTCACTTCCCTTCAAGTGGTTAAGGCAGTGGTTGGTTTGTGTCTCTAATTTAGCCATGGGAAACAGATCTTCCTAGCAATATGGTACTAGAAAAATCCCTAGAACTATTTCATGGTTTTTCTCTTCCCACTCAGTATTATGAAACATTCATGGTAATTACTGAACACTACAAATGCTGTACTCTGATGATGTGTGCAACAAGGCTGATAATATGCTTTTTATAGCATAGGTAAGTCTATAACTAGGACCTCCAAGATCCTCCTCTGCTCTGGGTGACACAGTGGGGTGGCACCTCACTGTTGTTTCTGCCCACAGCTTTAGCTAAAGAAACCCCTATTGGACATGAAGAGGGAGGGATTGTTTATATCACTTTACAGCTAAATATAACTCTAATTACGTTCCTTTAAGGTGCCTTTATCAATACAACTTCTTGTGGCAATTTAATTTAGGCCTGTTAATTCAGTGATATTTATGGGTTTGGGTTGGGGTCTTTCTGTAGAGATAGCTGTATGGGTGTGAAAATACAGAGTGAAGTGATTGTATTAAAGAACCTACACATCCTTCCTTACTCTTGCTTCTTGCTCCTTCCAGCTTGGATAGGCTCCCAGCAGTCGGAGAGATTCCCAGCATGGTTTGTTTCACAGCAACTGCTGGTCTTGAGGATCTGCAGAGTTCAGGCTGGCCCTGGGAAGCTTCCATGTCCCAGAGCATCCGCAGAGGCTCAGGGGCAGCTGAGGGGAAGGGAAAGCTGGAGAATATGAGGTGCTAAACTGCCACATTCCAGGTTAAAGGAGTTCTTTCTGAAGTTTGTGCTGACTGAGGGAGGTCCATCTCCAGGAGCTCCGAGCTGTGCTTTGCCCAAGGTCCGTGTCACAGGTGGCCTTGGGACATGGACCTGCACAGAGGAGCCCCGGACAGAGATGTGCAGGGTGGGTTGAGCCTCAGCAAAAAGCAGGGGTTATATAAACCAAACGTCCTGTCCCCTGCACTGGAGAGAGTTTGTGAAAGGAATGTGCCAGAACCCACAAGAGGTGAAGGGACATGCAGAGCAACCTCCGCCCTCCCTGCTCCTCACGCAGTCACTGCAAAAACAAACAAACAAGACACGACTGGCTTGGCCGAGACGGCTTTAGAGGCTGACTCAGGCCCAGCATTCTGGCTGCGAACACAAGGGAATGTGCATTATTTGGGGAACAGAGCGGATTGACAGGAGGATCTGTGTGCAAACAACAGCGAGCGGTGCCCGGGAGCGCCAGAGCCTGGCTGGGCACCAGGGCCGTGTGCCCGAGGTGGCACCCGCGCACCGGGAGCCGCCTGTGCGGGGCTGCACCGGCCCGGCCGTGTGCCCGCGGCGGGGACAGCTCCGGGGGGCGTCCGTGCCGGGACAGCTCCGCTGTGTGCCCGTGCCGGGACAGCTCCGGTGTGTGCCCGTGCGGGGACAGCTCCGGTGTGTGCCCGTGCCAGGGACAGCTCCGGGGGGCGTCCGTGCCGGGACAGCTCCGCTGTGTGCCCGTGCCAGGCACGGCTCCGCTGTGTGCCCGTGCCAGGGACAGCTCCGATGTGTGCCCGTGCCGGGACAGCTCCGGTGTGTGCCCGTGCCAGGGACAGCTCCGGTGTGTGCCCGTGCCGGGACAGCTCCGGTGTGTGCCCGTGCGGTGGACACAGGTGTGTTTGTGAGCACAGGTGTGCACAGGCAGGTGTGTGCACGCCTGCTGCAGTGCCCCGAGCCAGCCCGGGTGCAGCGGTACCTGTGGGCGAGACCCTGCAGGTGCTGGTGGCAGCCGTGCTCTGCATGTGGCTGTGCAGGAGTGTGGCTCTGTGTGGATGTGCTGCCTGCACGTGTCCAGGTGCTCGCCCAGCTGTGGGTGGGACTCTTCCATAGCAGGGAATGCTGCTGCATTTCCTACTGACCACTGGCAAAAGAATAAAGCTGAGTGAAAAGCTTGTGCAAATCTGTGCTACTGACTGGAACAGGATACCTACAGTTCTCTAATGCAAAAGGGAATTTTGCATCACCTTTCCATTGACATCCAACTGCAGAAGTGGAAGGTGTCAGTTTTGTTTCCACTCGCCCTGGGATTTGTTAATCTGCTCTAAATGCAATGTGTCCTTTGGATGCAGTTTCACCTCAGATGTTAAGATAAGGCTGTATCTTTTCTGCATCACTTCTGATCAGGCTAATAAATTATATTGGCTTGACCACAGAACAGCCCAAGAGCTAAAAGCACCTGGAAGCTGCCCAGCACTGGGCGAGCAAGCAGCTGTTCTGATGGGGTTCTCAGGATCCTTGGGCCTGGCACTTGCAGTGACTGAGCTCTGAAGGGGTTCAGAGGGGTATCTGGAGTTATGATTGTAAACAGACCTGCAAGTCACCTGGCCCCATTAGTAACAGCACCGATTGCCCATCTGGGATGCTTACATTTATTTCCCCCTCTTCTTGTTGTTGACATTTCCCCTTTTAGGTATCTGGTTTAGTTTCTCTAAGCATCTTCTATTACAACACGTGATTTTCCGAGCACAGCACCTGTGGGTGTGCCTCTGGATGAGTGTGTGTTTGTGAGACACCCCGACTGCTCTCTGCCTGGCTGGGTGCTGCAGGATCTGCCCCACCGAGCAGGGCTGTGGGAGGCTCAGCAGTGCCAGTCCCCTGGCGTGGGGATGCCCAGCGGTGTCTCCTGCTCACAGACACAGGGCTGGGCTGTTTGTGTCCTGCTGGGGGCTCTTTGGGCAGTGCCATGGTGTGGGGCTTTGCAGGTGGCAGTGCCACAGCTGCCCTTTCAGCCTGGCCTGTGACACTCATTCCGTGTCCGTGGGACGTGTGTTGAGAGCCCAGGTTTGCCAGGCACTGATATCCCTGTCCAGTCTGGAAATTTCCTGTTGGAGCTGGGAATTCTCCTCTTGGAGAAAGCGATCACTGGGCTTCATTTGATGTGCTGAATCTGTCTGCATTGTGCTTTGTTTTCTGTAAGTGTACAGAGCCACTTCGTACCTCAGGGCAGATCTGAGTACTTTGGGCCTTTCTGTGCCACAGCTGGGATCCCTCTGGCAGAAGGGTTTCTTCCCTGGTTTCCCCAGCTAGAAAATTAAACGAATCCTCAAAAACAAGTTAATTGCCAAGGACTGTGTAGTAACAATGATCAGTGTTTAATTGGCTTTAGATTCCAGACAATGTGTAACAAATTAGCCTCAGTCCAAGGAATCCATCTGTCTGCAGGCAAATTGAAGAACTGCACACAGATCCTGATGGCCCAGCAGTGATGTGGTGTGGCTCTCTTGTGTCATTCAAGTACACAGTATTGTGGTGCACTTTTGACTTCATAATTAAAACAAGTCAAAATAATGCTCAATAATTTTAACTATTTTACTTGACTAGTTGTTAAAACAGTACCTGATTCTTGAAAAAAAAAAAAGAAAAAGAAAGTTAAAAGCATGTGCATGTGTAGAAAATACTTATTGCACAATTTTTGCATGCACAATTACCCCGATGGCAAATGCAATTACACACTGAGCACCTCCAGCTGCATGCACACATTGGCAAGTGCTCAGCTCCGGGTTTTTGTGTAGTCTGCTGAATTTATTTGGCATGAGAGGATTTCAGGAATGAAATGTCTCAGTCTGTGGACACAAGCAGCTACCTTCCTGTAAGACATGCCTTATCCTAGCTTTCCTCAGAAGTGAGGACTGAATGCCATGACCGTTGCCTGTTCTGGCACTGGCCTTTTCCCTGGAAAGCAGTGATGAGTTTTGTACTCCACAGGATGCTCCTGTGTCCCTGTGGAGCACACAGCACTGCTCTCTGAGTGACTCAGGGACAAGTTCCTGCCCAGGACTCTGTCCTCCATGAGCAGAAATGCCCTGGATCTGTTTGGATCTTTGCTAAATGCTCTGGGAGGGTCACTGCTGGTGTTTGCATGGTGCTCCATGAGAGAGCACTAAAATTATTTTGCTGGCTTACACAGTGAATCTGACTCTCCTGTAACTTATGAAAGCTTTATAATCTTATCTGAGCTGCTTCATTTACTTCCATGCAAGAGAAAAGAGAATCCAGGCTGTTGCTGCTCAGAGAAGTGAGCAAGCTGGGGCACTGTATGGCTCCATCTCAGCCTGGTTGCTTTTTACTCAGCCCTCTTGTTAAGCTCCTACTTCTTGAGTGTCTTCTATCAGTAAATAATTGTGCTCAATATGTGAAAAGAATGTGATTGAGAGGATTCTCTGTGCAAGGATACAGAGACAAGAAGGTCCTCCCATTTGTGAAATGACCTTAGGCAGCCTGTCCTGGTGATGGACTCCTTAAGGGAAAGAGGAAGGAAATTGCAGGGCTGTAGCCCCCCTCCCGTGCTAGGCTGGTGAGTTCCCATGTGGTGGAAGGGCATCTGGTTGATTACACAACCTACCCCACCAAAGCCAGCTCCGTGTGCCCTGCTCAGACCTTTGCTGCAGGATCCTTGCTGCAGTCTCACTGCAGGGGCCTTCCTTGGTCACTCTTCCCTGCCTGTCACTCCTTCTGTGCATCAGAAAAGCACAAACATCACATTAAACCCTGCACGGAGCCCCCGTGGGGGCAAACACAGGTGTGTGGGGAGGTGACACTGCCCCTGTCCTTAGGGAAAGGTTTGTCACTTGTCTTTCCACAGGGTGAGTCAGGGAGCAGCTCCCCAGCTGACAGCAGCAAAACCAGCCAGGGCGAGAACATGTGGCAACACAAAACGTTGTTGGAGAGGCCAAGAGCCGACAATCCTGAATTTAGCTGCAGTTCCCTGAGGCTGGCAATATCGAGGGGGAAAAAGACTATTTTTAATGCTCTTCCAGCTTAGCATTATAAATCAGCAACTGCTCTGATTTAGTTACAGCACAAGTAGAAAGATGTTTTTCTCTTGTTGCTGTGCCAAGGAATTCACTCGGAGATCTAAATGTCAGGGTCTGTCTTTTGTTTCTTGCTTGAAATGTGCCCTTATCTCCCGATCTCAATGGGAAGTGTTTTGCCATCCTGACAAGCTCCTCAGAAGCTGGAGAATGTTCCTGTATTCACACTGAGCTGAAAGTCCCATCCTCTCGTGCTCTGCACAGCACCCAAGGCAGATGCCTGTGCTGGTGAGAGGAGTAGCCTGGTGACTCTGGGACCCTGTCCCTCCTGGGACAGGGACACTCCAGCTGCTGATGTTGGTTCTCCCTACCCCTGGCAAGTGTCATTCAGGGGCTGCTCTTTCTACCCCATCTGGGAGCTGGGAAGCCTTTCTCTGCCATCTCTTCCTTAAAAAATATCTACAAAAATGTAGCTTGATAGAGATCTCTTTCCACTGTTTAAAAATCCTTTCCATTGAAGATTCCCAAACAGCTGCAGATGACAAAGTGAAGGCTTTCCCAGCCCATGCAGAGCTGGGCTTTGGCTTTGCAAGGAGAGGCAGCAGCTGCAGGGAGGTCAGCAGTGCTGATTGCCAGGTGGCAGAGCCCACTTTTCTCCTCTCTGTTTTGTTTTCTATAGAATCCCACTGCTATAGCTCTTGTGGGAGGAGTGGGATGAGCTGTAACCCTGACCACGACAGCCAGGCTGACAGGAGGGCCTGGAGGAAACCCAGTCCAGCTGGGCCAGGGCTCCCAGTTCATGCTGGGCAAGAGTTACTGGCAGGTGATGGCTTAGCTGTGCTGGTGAGGTAACAGACACAGGTACTTAGTGCCTGAATCATACGCAGAGGATTTGTTTACAACATGAACAACAAAGTCTTTGCTTGTCCTTTTAGTCAAAGAAGAGTCACTATGTAAATGGGATCATTTACCACTATTTAACTATATATCAGTTTTCACCTTCAAAGGCTGTCCAAGTGGTTTATTTACCATCAATTTAACCTTGGACTAAAGCTGAGATGCTTAGATATCCGAGTGATAGGGACCTTAGAAATGCTAAGGCAGAGATAAAGAGAGCAGCATCAGATTGAGGGAAATGAGAACTGTCTGGCCCCTTCACAAATACTGAGGATAAACAATAGGGATCTTTGTGCTTGGGCTGTAGGCGTGTTGTCAAGGTAAATGGGACCTGGCAGAGGGCCCTATTGTCTCCTTTCCCACAACTCATTAAGATTTACTTGTTTTATCATCAATGAGTGTAATAACCAGAGCTCTGATTATGCCACAAAGACATCCCAATGCCAATGATTCATGAGACAGAGATTGTGTGAGTCATCAGAAGGGTCTTCTCAGAGGTGTCCTCCGTGTCTGCTGGGAGGTAGGAGCAACATCTTCGGGTGGGCTGGTCGGCAGGGAGCAGCAGGCTGGTACTGTTCCCCTGGGTGAAGCCCTTTTTGTTCTTTATCCAGCCCTCACCCCTTAGGTTTATCCAGCAGTGACACCCTTCCCTGGTGTGCAGCATCAACACCCCCACACAGAACCGAGCTGCAATAGGGCTGGAGGCTGCTTTACCTCAGAGGCTCTGCCAGAAATGATTGCAGCACATAATGAATCAGCTGGATTATGCTTACCTGGAACAGGTCTGCCAAAAACTCTGACCTGATTTCCTCTCCCCCCACTCTCATTTCACTGTGAGGAGCCAAATGGGCTCTGGGTGCAATACAGTGCCACTAGATAAGTTGCCAACCCACAAAATTTTGCAATAATACACTTTTGTCTTTCAGTAGCATCTCTTATCAAACAGGTCAGAGTTATTGTTACAGACCTCAGTGCAGCAGATAAGAGTTGTTCCCCAAGCTACAGAGGAGCAAATGAGATACTGAAAGATGAACAAGATCTCAGAGTAACTCAGTAGTAAAAGTAAGACCACTCTGGGCTGCTCTGCCACCTGAGCTGTTCCTGAGCATACACCCAGTAATTCCCAGGAGCAATGAGATCCCAGCACAGTTCCTGTGCTGCTCCACAGTTCAGTTGTTGCGGAGGCAGTGAAAGATCTGTGATTTCTGAATACAGGTGGGCTTGTTCCTCTGCAGAGGAAAGTTCAAGTGCAGCTGTCCCAGCACCTTCCCCTCGAGCTCAGCTCAGGGGAGCAGGTGCCACTGCCCATGCCAGCCTCGACAGAACCCACGAGAGATGCACATTTAGAGTGCATGCTTGGACACAGAACCTGCAATATTGGAACCCTGCTTTAACCCTGGCCTGTCTGTGGAAGGGGAGCAGCCCTATGAAGCCTTTAGTCTGCAAATCTGGCTTTGTGTTCCTCATGGTTGTTTTGCTGGAGATAATGCTTGCAAAACAGCAAATATGACATGCCTATCTGTCCTAGTTTCTAGCTGAACTAATGTATGTACCCTAGTTATTGAAGAGTTAATTACATAACTCATGTGTTGGAGGGTTTTGTCCTCACTCACATATATATGGTGTATTAGATAAAAAGACTATTTTTGAGGATTAACTGTCTCCCAAACATCTTTAAAATCATGTAAGTGTTCATAACTGAATTATTTTCTTGAATAAGAGAAATTGTTTATTTGCATTTATTTGGGATTTTACAAGCAAGTTAATTTTTAAGGCTAGTGCTGCATAATTTTGTGAAATAAAAAACTGACAAAGAGCTTTTTCATCAGTGATTTTTACATCAATTGTTTCAGCAGAAGTGAAGTAGCTCTGAAATGGCCATCCTGCCACTTGCAGAACTGTAATTCCTGGAAGTCAAGCACTGGACATCATTGCAGGCATGTACTGCATCTGAAGCTTGTCAAAATTAGTTCAGGAACTGGCTCTGGTTTTTATCCATACGAATTTTAGCAAGACAGTGCTTTTCAGAATTCAAGTCATCAAGACTCTTTGCAAGAAAATCATAATAAGGTGTTTTTCTCCACATCCACTCCAAAGCTTTCTCATGAGTGAGACTATGTCAGTATTTTTTCAATAATTTAAAAAACATAATTGCAATAATGTGCAAAATAGAAGTAGGCAACACCTTACACAACACAGTCTATAATGCACCAACCCCCTTAGCTCCCAGCATATCCAAAGGCTCTATAAAACAGGGCAAACTTGAGGATTGTTTGCAGGACAAATCAAATTAAATTTTCAGTAAAGATTCTGTTCAACACAGGGCAGAAAATAATCCCTGCAGGTTTTCAGTGGGAAGAGATGGCCTTTTGACCAAGCAGTCCTCCAAAAGGAGGTGAAATGTAACAACCAATTTTAAATGTCATGGTTTTAGCACCTGGGTAGGTTGTGCCACTGCCTCCCCCCAGTCAGGTACATTTGGGCAGGATACCCCCAGTGGCTAACAGGAAAGTGCTTCTGCCTTGGATCACTCTCAAAACATTTGCCCCCACATAATTAGTGGTGTAATTAACACTGGCCATCAGATAGCCCTGTGACTGGGTGAGTGCTACAGGCCCTTCCAGACAGCTGCCAGGACACTGTGAATGGAAGATGCCTTGGCTGGAATTCCTGTGCATCCCCCCAGGAGCCTCCGAGGTTTTGCCAACTTCTGCCCATTCAAATCAAAAACAGAGGAGGGCATTCCTGTGGGGCATGGGACCTGTTTTGCCAGGGACCTTCCAGTCTGCTGACTCCTCGAGGTTTTGCAATCTCCCTGCTCTTTTCACTGTCTTCTCATCCCCTGAGTGTGGATGTGAAAGCAGGGAAGAGTTCTGCACTGAGTCACACCACTCTGCTGAGCCCATTGGGCTGGGCTGCCAGGGTGGTCCAGTTCTCCTCCTGAGCAGGAGCAGTAAAACATCCAGAGAAACGAGGGACGGGGAGGGTGACACTGAGTGTTGGACTGTGAGTGCTGCAAGGCAGCTGGCCCAGCTCTCTGCTCTGCCTTGGGGTGCACAGAGCCTGCATGGGCTGCTCCTCTGTCCCAGGCCATCCCTCTCATCCCCTGGATCCCCCTGAGCCCCAGCAAAGGGAGCAGGCTTTCACTGCAGCCACACCAGGCAGCTCCATGGGGAATGAGATAAAACCTGCAGAAAGTGTTTGTGAGGCAACGACGCAGGGCAGGGGAAGGCAGGGCAGGCTGAGGCTGACCCAGAGGAGAGCAGGTCACCCCTGTGCCCCTCTGCTGTGTGCCACGGGGTGTTAGTGCTGCTCCTGGCCCTGTGCCTCAGACTTGGACGTCTTCTGCTCACCCAACTGTACTTTGAATTGATTTCCTGAAAACTACTGGGAAAATCCCAGCTGCCTCTGGGAGGTGAGGAAGGTCCTGGTTGGCATAATGAGGCAGAAATCAATTGACTCTTTTAGAGTGGCACTGGCTGATGCCAGCAATGTAATTTGGTTTATTAGTCTGTATGGACTTGATCTAACTCTTGCTAAAGTCGAGGAGTGAATGCAGAGCCTGTCCTGACAGCCAGCCTTATCACCATCGGGAGAGATGGGGCTCACAGCACTTGCTGTCTGCTGCCAAGAATTAATTGTGTTCAAGTTAATGCCTGAGTTAAGGTTAAGCTCTGCCTGATTGACAGCTATTGCTATGGCAGGAAGTATAAGCCACGAGGAGCTAACTTAGAAATTAGCCATTTTGTCTGGGTCACCTCTGCAGATGGGGAAAAAAAGGAATCCTGCCTTGCTGGTGTGTTGAAATGCGGCACAGTGTGTGCAGGGCTGCAGGCAGGTGTCCCCACACAGACAGGGGCTGTGGCTGGCACTCAGCAGCTGTTGGGGCCATGCCACAAAGGGACAGGCAGGGAAAAAGGCTCCTTTGGTGCCAGCCAAGCAGTGGGCAGAGCAGGTTGGCAGGGGTGGGGAACATGGCAGGGCTCCAGCCGTGAGCCCTCTGGGGGAATGTGACAGTCTGGGACTGACTGCTCATTAAGGGGCAGAGCAGTTGGGGATAAACTAAGCCTTGAGTCATCAGCATATCTGTGTGTAGAAACAAAATCCCCCAGGGACAGAGCAGAGCCTGGCAGGGGGACAGACAAGGAGCATGGAGAATGGGGAACAGTAGAAGAGGTGTAGGGGTGGGCAGTGGGGCTGTGTGCCCTTACGCCGGGTGTCCAGTGAGGTTTCCCCACTGCTGGGTAGGTTCTGTGATGAGAATTGTTTTAGAGTTGAATAATAATCAGAATTTTAACTTTACAGCGCTAAACAATATGTCAGGTGTGCCCCTATTCTTGGGTTTGTGCCAGGCCTGAGGTAGGTCAGATTTAGCATTCAAACACTTCAGCAGTGTCTGCTCAATTCTTGTGCCCAAATGGCCAGGGAACATTACAGCACTGGAACACAGAGCTCTGCAGGGATTGGAAACAGCAGCACTTCTGAGAAATGTTTTCTTCATTATGAATGTGTTTTGTTGGGGTTATTTTGTTTGTTTGGTTGGTTTGTGTTATGAGTTATGGATATAGATGGCAGGGACAGTTTCTGGCTCAGAGCCTTCAGGTGGTACAGACTGGCCAGGGATCACTCCCTGGTGCTCAGACACACAAAGGGCCTCGAGTGCTCCTTGTCTTTGCTTTGGTGCAGCTGTTGAGGACCGTGCCCAGTGCACACAGGGACTGGAGGGTGAGTCTGTCCAGCCTGGCACCCTGCTGCTACCTGCGGTGGCTCTGTGGGAATAAGCAGAGATTTTTTTTTTTTTCCATTAGATTGCTATTATTTACAAGTATTATTGTTCCATTTCCAAGTGCAGCTCAGCAATTGCAACATTTTCCACTTCTCGCTTGGCATGTCTCATGGCATTGCAGACTAGACCGGGCAGCGCTGTCAGGAGGGACCAGAAGGGATCTCCCAGGTGGGAAAAGGCATCAGCCTCAGTCAGAAGAGCATTTATGACCCCCAGATTGCCCAATGGTGCCGAGCACTCAGGGCAGTGCCCGCTGTGAGCTGAGCACCCCGGCCGGGCCGGGGGCTTTGGGAGCATGGCCGGGATGGCCCGTCCGGGGCAGGATGGAGCCGCTCCCCCAGCCGGGAGCGCTCACCTGGGCTCGGACACGGCCGCAGCCCGGATCCGCAGGGACAGCAGCTCCCTGCGAGCCCCTGAGACCGGCGGGGCTGGGAGCTGCTCTCCCTCCACCCCTCCAACCCTTGCTCAGGGCTGGCTACCAGCTGGGAGCTGCAGCCGGTGGCAGAGGCACGGCCCCAGCTAAACCCCAGTGCCCCCAGTCCTGCTGGGAGTGCCAGCCCTGAGCCCCGAGCCCCGAGCCCCGAGCCCTTGTCCAGCTGCGGGCCGTGCTGTCTCTGCTCTGCCCGGGCAGCTCCTTGCTCTGCCCCACTGGAAGGAGCTGAGAGGGGAAACTGCTGGGAAAGGGCTGCGCTTCCCCGTCCCTCCTGAGGGATCCAGTTCAGAGTGTCCAGCCTGTTTGAGGCATGAGCTCTTCAGACCAAGAACGTGTATTATCTAGTTCGTATTTTATAGCAGTATATGAATGTTTTGTTACAATAACAACAACAACAATAATAATTAGGGCCGTGAGAGCCCTGGAGGGCTGGAAAGGAACCAAGCCCTGCAGGTTCTCTCGGATGTTCGAGTTTGACGAGGTTGAACCATCCAGGTTTAACCCCCATGGCTGGTGCCCTCTCTCACCCTCCCGGCTGCCACCACCACCAGGAAGTCTGCCCGTCCTCCCCTGTCAGCTGGGAACTGGGATACCCTGGGGCTTCTCGAGGGAGGAACGCGCAGTCACTGAGGAGGATGTGAGTGAAACTCACTGAAATTTCGTGAATGTGGGATGAGGGTCGTGAATCATCCGACCTTCAGCCGCCGCCAAGCCCGAGTGGGGCTGAGCCTGCACAGAGCCATCCCGGGATCGGGGATTGCAGCACTGTCCTTTGTCACCGAGTGCTCGGGGCTCTCTGGGTAAAAGTCCCCTTTATGTCCCTCTGAAAACTCCGTGAAGGTGCTGAAGCTGTGTTAGGTGGTGCCATGGGTAACTGCAGCCATCCTCTTCCAGAACCTCAGTCCCAGTGTCCTTGTTTCAATCTGCTCTCCGGGTGACAGCAGGAGCTGCATCTTAAAAGAAATTTTTTTCAGATCCCCACGCAGAAAACCCTTGTGTGCCTGGAAGGTCAGATGTTGCTGATGCACCCAAGGGTCAGGGGTTGTGTTTAAGACACTGCAGTGAACGAGGCCCCATTAATTTCCCAGTGAGAGAGCCGGGCAGTCGCTGGCTGGGACGGGGGTCCAGGCACCCCGAGTTCTCTGAGCACCAACCCCAATTCCCACAGTGTTGCCTCAGCTAATCGCTGCCTCAGTTTTCCTCACTTGTAAAATGTGGGGGTAATAACTGTGCATACCTCACAGAGGGCTGTGAGGATTCATTAATTAAACGATGTTCGGGAAGTGCTTTGAAGATGAAAAGCCCTATATAAATGCTGGGTGTTACTAGTGCTTAGTGAGTACCTTCACAGCCACAAGCAGGGCGTGCCTGCAGGAAGCAGAGCCATAGGCTGAGGCTTATGGCTAAGTGCCTTTAAAAATAAATATGATCAGTAAATGCTTTAGGGAGGTCAGCTTCCCTCTCCTCCCCCTGGGGGTGAGCTCCCACCTCAAAGGAACTAGGGTTTCTCTTTGCCTCCTCCACTTCTGGAAAACCAAAAGAGGTTTGGAAGTGCTGAGGAGAGAGCTGTACTTGGACTCGTGGTGGTGAGGCTGGGAACTGAGACATCCCAGGCAGGCAGTGAGCTCTGAACCAAAGAGGCCCAAAGAGCCACGTGTGCAGCGAGAGGCACTGTCCCAACAGGCACCAGCAGTGCAGGGCAGGGGGACAGCAGCTGTCCCCAGTGCCTTGGGCAGAGCCAGGGTGAGCAGGGGACACTGGCACTGCCACTGGGGTCAGCAGGTGGCACTGGCACTGGGGTGAGCAGGGGACACTGGCAGTGCCACTGGGGTGAGCAGGGGGCTGGTGCTGCCGTGACTGCCCTGCACTCTGCTAATGACATGCATGCTTTGGGGAGACAGAGGCAAATCTGTACTTGCTGCTTCTACACCTGTTGGACTGAAAACACAGATGCTGATTTCCTCTTCTCTGTGCCCCTGGAAAATCTAGTATTTAATATTCACCTGACTAGGCAGAAAGAAGAGAAAAGGGATTTTTGATTAGGTTAATTGTTTTTAATGACAGCCTGCCACATTTGACAGATCCCTCTTGTGAAGCCTCAAGACAAGCAACCTTTTCTCTCAGACGCACTCTGTGTATTTCTGTATTTTGTAAGCTGAGCTGAAGTTTCATTTTCTGATTTGGGCAGGGAGGTGACTGCTTTCACAGGTTTCTGTGGGAACGCCAGGCCTAAGCAATAACGTGTTACCTGGGGAGATATCCAGGTGGGAAAAGCTGCATTTCCTGGCCTAAACTAGCCTTGCTGACTGAAAATTAACAACTTAAGACCAAACGTTGAACCAGATTCAAATGTTTCTATATGAGACTGTGGCAAAAACTGGACATTCTTCTGGGACAGATGTGTGAAGTGCTTTAAAAACACATGCTAGTTATTAAATGATATCTAACACTAAAATTAATCAGATATATTATTGGTTCCTTATAATCTAAAACTATACAAAAAAAGAACATGTAAATACCTGAGTCATATCTGAGGCTGAGACCAGAGTGTACCAATCACATCAGGAATTCTTACTGTGGACTGCTGAAGGGATAACAGAAACAAGGGGATGTTCCAAGGGCAGGACAGACGTCCTGGGCTTGAGAACACAGAGACCTGTAGGGAGCAGCCAGTGACTAAGAGGCTCTGTGCAGTCTGAAGGGAGTTTTATTTCACCCACCCTGGAATGCCCCTTGGTTTGTCCCTTATCATAAAGGCTGTCAGGTGGCTGGGGCAGGCTCTGGAACACAGGCTGGGACACAGGCCTGCTGTGATACTTCAAATCTTTGTGCCTCACTTTACCCACTGATTAGGATGATAGCCTTCCCAGAGTGGTGTGGTGATTAATTATTAATGTTAGTAAAGCGTTTTGAAGATGAGGAGTGCTACATGCTGGCTAAGGATCTTAATTACCTCAGCCTCATGATTAAATTTTTATATTTACATAATGAACCAGTCACGGAAGAGGTGCAGAGATGGTCTCTCCTGGTGGACAGATTCTTATAGCTCAGTTATCTCTGCCGTTATCACTATCTAAGTCGAATCAAATCCTTTTTTCCATGGGGAATCTGCTTTTGGAGTGAGCAAAGCCCACATGCTCCATGTGAGACTCCCGACATGGCAAACAGCCACGGTACCTTGGCTAATTTCAGTCCCTGCCCATGAAACTCACCTCACCCAGAACTTGTTTCAACTTCTCCAGCTGTTCTTGGCATGTGTTGAGATTTCATAAAGTTGATGCCATCAACTCCCACACATATGGCAAGCCAGAGTGAGAGAGAAAACCCACACACAGTAACTAATATATAGGGAGAAGAGGTATTTGCATGGGAGAGCACAAACATGAGGCTTTTCTCGCTGGCTCCGGTGGCTCCTGGCTGCTCATGCCGAGATGCAAAGGGATATGCAGATGGGGAGGGTGACTCACAGAGCCCTTGCCAATGCAGAACTCCAGGGAGACACTTGATGCTCCCAGCTGGGCCACTGCATTCATTCTGGTGGTCAGCAGGGTCATTTTTACTGCTGCCAACACCGGGCGTGCAGCGGGGTCGGTTCCTGGCCGGGGAGCAGTGGGCTCCTGGCTGGGCATAGGGACACATGGCAGCTCCCTGGCACTCTGCTGAGGAGGGTCCAAGGTGGCACATGGCTAGGCCACCTCAGGAGCTCTGATTCACAAAACAATCTCCCCTTGGAGTTAGTTTTGCTGAGATGTTTTGCCTGTGATACAGAAGGTTTGCTCTCCTTGGGTGTCCTTTTTCCTTTTCCTTTGGAGGCAAGTGCATAATTTTTCAAACTTTCAATGAGACTCATTTTCAATCCATAATTCATTATCAAGATGACACCCAATTATTATCAATTTACAATCTCACCCCAGTTATGAAAAATCTGGAAAATGCAGGCAAGGGAGCGTTTGGTCACAAACACAGAGTGCAGGCAATAACACCATTTCCATACATACCTTCAGATCTGGGCAGATTTCCAGGGGAATCCATGCTTGTCTCCTAGAGACAACTTCAGGAGGGGCAGAGGGGTTTTTCAGCACTGAGCACTCACAGCAAACTTTTCCTTGGGAATTTGATCTGCCAGTTACAGGGCAGCAAGTTGGGGTACTGGGGATAGAGCCAGACTGGGAACAGCGCCAGGGCTCAGTGCAGCACAGGGGGATGAGCCTCAAGTTCCTCTGCTCACTCAGCCCCCAGGGCAGGGGGTGTGAATGGGCCCTGGACATCCTGGCTCTGTGGGATGAGGCACTTGGCAGTGCCCTCCCTTGCCAGTGTCTCCACCTGAGATGAGAATCTCTCCTGGGAGCTCCTCAGCCCCGTGCACCTGCCCTGCAGTGGGACCCAGCCCAGCACTGCAGTCACTTCCTTAGTCACTAATGGGCTGCACACTTAGAAAGCATTTAAATCTGTTTTATAGTGATTGAAAGACTGCAATGAGATTTTGCTAATTAGCTCATTGCCTACCCAGCGAGCCCTGCAAAAGCTCGGCCACATCGTGGGGTTTATTGGACACCAAGTATCAGGCTTGCCATTTCCTCTTCTATTTATATTCTCCTTCAAATGAAAACCACAAATCTTTCCAGGTGACCTGTTTATTAAGTGAATTTAGAGCACTTAACATTTGCATTTATTAATTTTCTAGAAAAACTGGTGTTACTAGTTACTGAGAACTGACTGCTATCTCAGATTTCACTGGATACCAGCTGCAAATCTTGGTAATAAGACTTTGGTGATGATTAAGCCAATGACGTGATTTTTCAGTGGCACCTGTAGCCAGCTTCAGCTCTGCAGTGACCTGCGAGGACTCAGCACCTCGGACAACACCTGCACAACCCCTGGGCACAGATAAAATAAATGCAGAAGTCCGTAGGAGCAGATTGTCCCCACCTGCGTGCACAGAGAGCAGCTGTTCGTGTGAGCTGGGTGTGCCTCTGCTCTGACCCCTGAGAGCTGCGGGGGGATGGCACCTTGGAATTATTTGTATGAATTGCACGCTCAAGCAGGACCCCAGAGCCAAGTTCCTAAAGCTGCTCGTGTCCCAGTGCATGATCTGATTGCATTTTTAGTGAGAATGTTTGAGTTTCTGAGCTCAGGCCCTGGATTCTGAGATGCCCTTTTCTGAAGAAGAATCTGCAGTACCTTCTTCCCAGGCTAGGACTCACAGACCCCTCCATGCTCTGGAGTTTTGTTCTACATTTCCTTGGTTGCATGATCAGAAATGCTCTTTCAGTAATTTTATCTCATTTCTTTTCAGTAATGACAGATCTTTTCTCTTGACAAAACCACCTTTATATTCCTTTACTGGGTCACTGTTAACTCTTCTACGCTCTACATAATAACACTGGAGATTTTTTGTAGATAGGCTTGCTGCCAGTCTCCTTCATAAAAATGAATTACATCTGGAGCAGGTATGAACTTGGAACAATTCCTACCTCCCAGGTAAAATAACTCATCTGATGCATAGACATACCATGAATCCTGCACAGACTGAAGAGCCTGGGAAGGTGGAAGAAAATTTTTCTAATTCATAGCTGAATTTCTTCTGATGAAGGACATGTACAACCAACTGCAAGAAAACAAATGATTGTTCTGATTATTTTTCACTGTAGGAATAATTGGTAACATTGTTCTTCTTGGCAAAGATGAATAGTTGGAACCAGACTATTTCACAGAGACAAAATATCCACAGGGAGAGATTTTTGAGGCAGTCATAGGATGCACCCTACAGAGTGTGATTCTCATGACATTAAAGCTGTGCTAATGGTGCTGCGATTAACTTCTAATGAAGAGAGAAATGAACCTGATAAACACAGCCTAAATGTTCTATGGAAAGGACAATAAAAATATCACATTTTGGGCAAGGTCTGCCTCTCATTGAAGCCAAAAGGGTTGAATTTATTGAACTTATCCAAAGCAGGAAAAAGAATTTATGACTGTGGAGGACGGAGAAGCACTGCTGTGAGTCCGAGCCACTGAATAACCCCATACCGCAGAAGAGATCCCCCAGAGTTTTGCAATAGTAACTGTTGTGTTACTTTGTGGAATTTTCTGATCCTTTGATAATGTTTCCTCATTTTAACATCAAAATCCACACTCCTTCTTGAAAGCTTTTAGAATATTTTTCCTTATGCTTTTATCCTAGGGAAGGCAGGACCACATTTGGTATTTAGGACAGGGAGCTGGCAATCTGGATTCTTTTCAGCTTTGTCACTAACCCGTGGTATGACTTTGATCTCCTCATTGTACAGCAGCACTTGGAGAAGCCCTGGGGAGGCTCCTGTGCCTCAGAAAGGGCCCTGTGTGTGCCACCAAAGGCACCCCCTGTGCAAACCTGGCACTGCCAGCTCCTGGCCTGGTTCTTTGCAGCCTGGCAAAGCCCAGTCCCACTGCAGAGGCTCCTGGAGCTGTGCTGGGCTGCTCAGGGTTCTGTGTGTGGTGCTTTCCCTCTGCCTGGGATCTCCGCGGGGCTGTAGCTCCACAGCTTTGGCTCCACTCACCTCTCCCCCAAGGCCAGGCAAAGCAAGTGTTTATTTAGAAACAATTAAAATTGAACATTTAGATACTAGACTGGGAGGAAGTAAACAAGTACAATGTAAAGTAAACAAATATAAAATATTTCAATTCTGGCTTCAATTTTGCAACCAGAGGCCAGTCTTTTAAACGCTCTCCCCTGGAATCTCAAAGAATGCTCACATGCTCAGAGACTGGCATCCACTGGTCCCAGGCTGAATATACACTGTGCTCCAACCTTCTTTGGACAACCCTTTGAAGTCCTCCACTCTTTTATTTCCTAAAATTAGGTTTTGTAATATAAATGGGTCTCTAATTGACTTTTACCAAAGCCAGCAGCAATGGATATTTTGGCAGTGGCTCCTCTGGGTTTAGACCTAATTGACCAGAAGGTGTGTGACCTCTGTAAATACACCTCTGGCCCTTCCTGGGAACCAGGTGCCTCATTATTTCTGCCTTCCTCCTAGCCAGCCTGCTGGCTACTGCTTCCCACCCACTCTGAGCTGCTCCCTTTGTTTCTTTATACAGAGTTATTAGTCTTATTCAAGACACTGCTTACACACAGATTCTATTAATTTATGGCTTGTGGTGTTACCAGTTTCCTATAGAGACCTGTATATGCTGCTCTGTATGAATAGAGGTTATTGATTGCTAACTGTTGTTCTGACAGGACTTGTCTGTGAGTGCAGTAATTCCTCAGCTTCATCCTCTCTCCCAGTTTCAGGCTAAAATTCTGAAAACCCCTCAAAACACCTTCACTTTTACTGCCTGCCTGGAAAGGAGTCACTGAGCACCTCGAGGTTCTGTTGGCTGTGCTTGATTTTGGGAGTTTTGTTTGAAGTGAGGCAGCTGCCCCTGGGTACCTCCCTGACTGCTGGGATGTGGGGTGCTTGCTCTGGGGGATGAACACACTGGAAACAACAAGCTAAATAAAAACATGAGCTTTTTGTAAATGCCTTCGACTTTAAAATGGGACTTTCAGTTTCTAAAGGCTGGCAGGGAGTTAGTTTTGAGTCAGTCTTTGTGTGGTCATTTTCGTTCTGGAATGAGAGTGTTCTTGCACAGAATTACACTAAAATGTGTTGTCAAGAGACATTGTCTTTTGTTTCCATGAGTTTGCAAATATTCCCAAGCAAGTTTGATGTAAGCCAGAAAGTCCCAGCTTTTATCTTGCCGAATAAAAGCTTCTCCCTGAACACCACGAGCCCTGGGCTCGCTGGGAGCTCCGGGAGCTGCCGGAACGAGCACATTCCTGACCTGACAGTGCCAGGCTCTGTGCCACGGCCCCGGAGAGGTGGTTTACAGCCGCTTCAGGGGGTCTCCTGTAGTGCTGCCACAGCACCATGTCGTGATGAGACTTTAATGAACTTTCTGAGCTGCCTGAATTCCTGTGATGAGGGGCATTATATGTGTACAGTTTGTTTGTATTGTTGCCTAATTATGAGCAGCAATTAAGACTTCACACCTACAATTTGTATTCACAATTTGTAAAATTCCCTTGCCTGGAGTTCTCTACTACTGCTGCCAACAAGGCATACAGCAAATTTTATTCTTTCCCCCAGTGCCATAGAACAAAGCTCTTCATCAGCCTCCCGTCTCCAGCCGGCAGCACAAAGGCCCAGAGCCGAAGCTGCTGACTCGAAGCCACCGTGGCTTACGTGTCCCTTAGCAGGGCTTGTCCACACCTCAGCCAAGGAACGGCAATGACAGTGCCCAGGCGCCCAGCATGCAGCACCAAGGCTGATCCTGCAGATCCCAGGAGCAGGAGTGACTGTGCCCCAGGACGGGCGCGCCTGGGCACTGCCGCCGCCGGCAGCACTGCAGGGAGGGGATTTGCAGAAAATGAGTTCTGTGGGGGCATTCCTGTACTCATTCAATCCTGCACTCCGCAGGTACCATCAGCTGCCAGAGACTTTCCCAGGAGCTGGCACTGTTTAGGGCTTCACTGTTTTCCAAGCCCCAGTCCTAATCCATTTAACTGTGTCCATACACATCCTGAAATGATTTGTGGAATGGGGAGCACGCTGAGCACATTTATACACATCCAATCTGCAATTTAGTTGTACTTTAAAAACATAGCTTTGGAAACAGTTCTCCTGGGGAAGGATAAAGCCAGTGCTATTTTTTTTTGAGCTTTTCTGCTGTGCTATTAGGTTGGGTGGGGTTGGGCAACCCGTGAGCAGGAGGGAGCAGCAGGAAGGAGCGGTCAGTCCAGCTGTTAATGGCACTGTTTGGGGAGCTCACAACGCCGTGCCACAGCAGCCAGAGCACAAAGGCCTTACCCAAGCGTGGCAGTTACTCATGGAAGCGCTTACCTTGGAGCCACAGGGGCTGACCAGGGGCTCTGTGCTGTATTATTAATTTTGTTGCTGATTCTGTACGTTGTGATCAGAGTCAGAGGCAAACCAGAACATGGCAGCATTGTTTGGGCAAACAGAACAGCACCAGTCCTTCCTTCATGGATGCATCTCCTGGAAAACACTCCTTTTCTGACTCTGCTGGGGAGTTTTGCAACAGTATCTAGGAAATATATTCCAATGGGAATGTCTCCAAATGGTGACTGTAACATGAGTATAAATTATTGTTAATAAATTAGTTGACTTTGGGTTTTTTAGCTAGAAAAATAAACCCGGGCTCATGTTGTTTGAGTGAAACTCAATTCAGCACTGGCAACATCAAGAACACAACTAGGATAAAAACTACCACACAGTAAATCAAAGAACAAGAAAAGTACAAGGCTATTAATGCTTTACTATAACATTCCTCACAGCCTCTCTGCACTGTGGATAACTGCAAGCCAACATTTTTCAACTGTCCTAAAGTATGTGAAATGTAAATGTTTAGACGAATGTTTTTGTGCCAAGCTGAGAGTGATCATAAACATCAGCTCCTAATAGAAACATTTGCAAAAGATGCGCTCTGTGCTGCCAGCTTTTGAGAGCAACACCATGTAAATTAGGTCGGAGTCTCCTTGGATTCCTGACACTCCATTGCTGCCTTTTAATTGCCAAAAATTGTTGGATTGATGCTGTGTTTGAATTTAAAGTATGAACTGCAACTGTATTAAATATGCTGCTTAAATGTCATGTGGATAAACAATAAATCACCTGCCTGGGATTTGTTCTGGGGACAGGCCTAAAGAAAATCTGGAGGGGAAAGAAGCACAGTTCTAATTATGGCCCTTTATTTCTGTGGCATCACGAATGTGCCTGGTATTGGGCTGCCAAGTGGAGTTTATGGGCTGGCTGTAACTCTGCCATGCTAATGACACACGGGGAGCAAAGCGTGACTGACTCCTGCGTGGAGCCACCCCACCCTGGGCTGGAGCTCCCTGCACAGCAGGGAGGGGACAGTGCCAGCCACCTGCACTTGCTGAAACTGAAACCCTGGCTCTGGCAGCACACTGCCTCTTCTCAGTAACCTCCTCCTTCAGTTCTCATCAGAGAATCTCAGCCAGAATGTTCAAATCTAGGGAAGTTAAAAAGCCTTGGGAGCTATCACCAGTTTCAGCTGACTGGTTTGGTTATATCACCCCAAGATTCTGAACAAATTTACATTTTGTAAGTGAAACATTTTAGCTTTGGGATTTAGAGTTTCCATTTTAGTTTAGTGCTCAATTATATTTTAAAAACCCTTAAAGCAAAATTAAATATTTGGATCAAAGTATCAATTGTCCTTTTTGTCACTGCTGCTAGTGAATCCAATTTAGTGTCTTGCTAGAAACAGAACCATCTCTGATCACAACTCAGAGCATCTCCTTATATAATCAGTGTTCATATTCTTCCACTTCCCATCATCCATGACAGCAGATGGTCATTGATGACACGAGGGTTAGACATGACATGGTTATTAGTGGATCGTGGTTACAGATCTTTGCAGGGTTTATTTTGATAAAAGCCTTGGAATAACTTCAGAAAAATCTGGTTTTAGATAAACTTTCCAGGAGGAGCGTACAGCCTGACCCTTGGAAGCAATTTGTTTGGAAGCAATTTGGAAGCAAAAGAAGGGGATGTTGAGGCAGAGGGCAGCTGTGGATACCGACCCCAGGTGCTCAGAGCAGGACCCCAAAGCCAGGGCTGGTTTGGAGCCCACACTGCTGAAACAGCAGGGCAGAGAAGTGCAGTCCTGGGACTTCATTCTCAAGAACAGCCACATGTTTTTGGTTCATCCTTTTCTTCGTTGTTGTGTTAGTGCTTTGGGATGTTCACGTGCTCCACTGCCAGCCTGCTCGTGGGAGTGTGGCAGGCAGGACAGCCCAGGGGCTCTGTCCCCCATAACCCGTCTGGAACAGCTGATCCTGTAAAACTGATGGGAAAAGCCAGGAGGAAGCACTGTCACTATAGCAGGAGAGGTGCTGAACGGGTGCAGAAGACACTGTTGGAATTCATTTCCCCTTTTTACTGTTCTGATATCTACAGAAACAAATATGATCTTTAGATGAGTTAGCACCTGTGTCAAAGAAACAGATACCAAGAGTGAGCAGGAGAGGGGAGGGGACCAGTCAAGCCTCACAGCATGGGAAGATGGGAAAAGGACTGAACAGCAGAGAGTAAGAGGATGTGAGCTGTGCTCGCAATGAAATCACTGGGAATTCTGCCACGAAAGCAGAACTGAGTTGTTCTTTCAGGTATGAAAAGTACTGGGAATGACAAACTGAACTCCCATTAAGAGGTTAGGACAGGAAGCTGTTTTCTTCCAAGGATGAGCCAAGAAGCTGCAAAAGCTGAGTCCCTAAATTTGTGTGTTCAAGCCAAGCCTTGACAGAAGCCTTGCTTCCAGCATCCCCTGAGGGTGTCTTTTAATTCCCACTAATATCCCTTGTAGTCCTTCCCCCTCTCCCTTGATTTCTACTGGCCTTCCTTCTCTTTTCCAGCTGATCAAGGACTGCACTGCAATCTAAAGCATGCAGGAGTCAGAGGATGTCTTTGCATTGTCTTTAGTAGCCTTTGAATCAGAGCAGGGAGGTCACAGTTCTGAGGTTTATAATCTGTTTTGCAGATGAATCAGGATGTTTTGCTATTGTTTTGATTTGAGCCTCAGAAAGCCCTGGAAATAACACAAGCAGCAAATTGATAAAACAAGGTTTGTGCCAACGGGACAACCAAAATATGTCATCCCAAGACAAACAGGTCTTGGTGCAGAGCTAGGAATGAAGGCTAAGTATTCCCTCCTTGTGCTTTTACCACTCCATCGTGCAAACTCCCCCAAATTATCATAAAATTGTGCAAAGAGTAACAGCCAGCAGAGACCAGCTGTGCCTGGCTCCAATGAGCCTGCCAAGGCTGTGGGGATAGCGAGGGAAGGGACACACAATTCATTTTGAGAAGGTTTTTTCCCCCTCTTTTTGTCGTTCTCTTTGTGGTGGTTTGTGAAATGCTGGGAAGGAGCAGTACAATGAAGAGGAAACGTTCCAAGGACACCAGGCTGCTCCATGCCATTTCCCAACCAGCACCCAGTGTACCAACCACGGAGCTTGCATGGAGTGTGGGACACACATGGGGATGGGTTCTGCTGGCAGGAGGCCTCCCTTCCCCTCTGAATTCACAGAGCAGGGGAAGGGCAGAGAATCAGAGCCTCTCCATGCCTGGCAGGGGCTCTCCCTCACTCCAACACCAATGCAGGTGCAAAGTTATCGAGTCCAGAATTTTTTTGCACAATTTAGAGCCATAAAATGGAAGCTGCCTCTGAGCACTTGGCTCTTCCTCTCTTGCAAGTTTGGGCCAGATGCAAAAGAGGACTTAAGCACTTACAATTCCATAGTTACTCCCTGCTCAGGATAACATTTCTTCCAGTACCAGCAGCTTTGTGTCTGGACATGCCCAGAGCTGCTGGGATCTGAGCAGCTTAGTGCAGAGTTCCCACCTCAAACCCACTGGGATCCTCGGAGGAGGAAAGGAGCGTTCCTTTTCTCATCACAGCCAGGTCAGGAGCATTCCAAACCTGATGCACACCAGCAGGACCTGTCCCCTCACATGATGCAGTGGCAGCTGCTTCCCTTTAACCCTGAACGGGCTGGAGGCTTTGGTCTGCACTGAAAGCTCAGCAGAGGGAGAGTCCTGGGCTGTTTGTGTGAGGGTCAGCTGGGACTGTCCAGGAGAAGAAGCATTCCCTCCAGGAGTGAGGCTGGGAATCTGAACCTTTCCAACACAAAGAAACAAAAACTCCAGGCCCTTTCAAGGAAAACATAAATGTAGGGAATTAGAACAAAACCAAAACAAAACCAGAAAAACAACCAACCAGAAAAACACACCACCAAAAAACTGAAGAAACCACAGTTATTCTGCTGGCTAATATCATGAAGACATGATGGTACTTGCAGCTTCCTGCTTGGACCTGGCTTGCTCCAAAGTTATTTTGTGTGTTAATCCTGTGGTTTAGATGATGAAGATTAGGTCTGAGTGAGCTGGTTCAGATAAAAGGGGGAAAGGCTGCAACCAAACCTTCACCCAAACACCAAGCTAAACTTTTCTAAGCTTGAAAGAAAATCAAAAATGCATTAACTTTTCTTTATTATTCCTTTGTTTTGCAATTAAGATTTTATTTGTAGGTACTGTTATTCATCAGCTACAGTTATTCATTCAAAGCTTTGGAAGTCACAGTGTTATGAGGAGGAGAGCTCTTATTCCTGCAAACACAAAAACACACATTCCAGGTTCACAAAAATATGTTTCTGCTGCTTCTCCTGAACTTGGCTTTCAATGGAACTGGGATTTTTAATCCTAGTTACTGCTTCCAGTGTAACTGCCACCATACCATGCAAGTTTCTTCCCAGTTTTGGTTTCTGTGCGTCTTGGCCTGGAATGTTCAGTTACAGATTTCCTGATAAAGATCCCAGCTGACAGCCAGCAATTTGGCCAATGTTCCTCAAATAAATAGGAATATAAAATCATGTTCCAAAATCTAGGCAGAAATGAGTGATTGATTCTCAAAAAAAACCCAAACCCAAAACTAAACAAACAAGAGCTGCCTGCTGCTTGGCAATTTTGAAAATTAAATTAATACTCTGTTCTTTTACTTTACTACGTAATACTTTTCAGTACCTATTTTTAAATAATTGCCTCAGCCAATAGCACACTTTAGAGCTTGATTAGCACATATTTGGCACACAGAGCACCAGGGAAAAACACACTTACTGCATTTATTCTGCAGCTGAACCACTCTTTGCAGATGTCAGGCACACACATAACAAAGCCAGTGTTTGCTCCTGTGCAAAGGCTCTGGCCACAATGGTACAGCTCTTGCAGCTGCTGGCCTCGTCCTCATGCTTGTAGGTCCCAGACAGATCCTGGCAGCTCTGGGTGCTTGGCAGCACCTTGCACACGCCGTGGGTTTGACTGCTCAGGGGACTGGGCTGCAGGAACATTGTCCATGGACACTTCTGTGCAGAGAATGCACTGTCCCATGCTGCAGTCCATTAAAACACAGCAAGTGCAGGAAAACCCATGGGATCTGTCCCATAAGGGGTACAAATCCCGTGAGGGAGGAGCTGTGGGAGCCAGGTCACCACAACATCAGCATCTCGGAAGGCAGCTGCACCTTGGTCTGTCCAACGTGCAGGCACATAAATGAGATGCTCAGATTGGAGTCTGGCTTCTCCACCGTGTCACTGGCAAGAGGCAAGGGCCTTCAAAAGGAGGCTGAGCTTCCCAAATGGTAAGGAAATGAGGTTTCTAACAGTTCAGTAGGATTGATCCAAGCCTTCCAGCCCTAAAGCCGGGTAAAGTGTCACAGGAGGGTACAAGGCTGTGGGAAGGGCTGTGTGGAGACTGCTGCTCACACCTGCAGTCACTGATTTTGGGTGGGCACGAAGCAGGGAGCTGCTTTCTGTGCCAGCTGCCCTTTGTGCAGTGGTTCAGTCAGGAAATATTAAAAATGGGATGAGTGAGCCAGCTCCAGAGAGTGACTTCCATCATTAAAACCAAAGAGACTTAGCTTAACATTTGAACTTTCTGAGTGCTTATTCTAATTCAACCACAGAATCTTCTGAGTTCAGCAGTCACTAATTAAGACCTGCAACGATTCAGCTGTGGTTCATCCATGCACGTGGCAGCTTTTGCTTCAGAGGGACTGAGCCCTGCACAGTGTCAGGGCAGGGAATGCCCCTCAGAGGAGCACAGGGACCGACCAGCTCCACACCTTTGTGATCACTCCCCTGCCCCTTCCACAGCTGGCAATGCTTCTGTGTGGCCTCATATTTAGGGTGAAGACAAATAACCCACTTCAAAAATAAACTGCCCTAGGAAGTGTCTTTGAAAACTTTTAATGCCAAATTACAAAAACATAACATGCAAATGTAAATAATTTCCCCTGCAATGAATGCAGGAAATAAAGAAGTGGTATGAACAATAGGGAATTGGACAGGTCTGTTTTATTTCCCTTCCTCCTCCATCTCCCCCACAGTGTGATTTAATAAATATTAATGAAAAAGAGAAGGAATAACACTTATCTATTAGTTTTTCTGCCTTTATTTTCTGATCATGCCTAATTGTGAAGTGTTTTGGGGTTACATTTAGTCATATATATGATTGTTTGAACCTTTTATTAGCCATGATTCATTCTGCATATCAGCATAGCGTGGAGCTCATGCCTTCAGTGTATGTCTGCTCCATGGTGCTCAGTTATCTGCCTGCCCTAAGCTATCCAAAGGGATGGATTTGCATGGACACTGCTCCCCTGTGGAAGAGAATGCCAGGAATGACCGGTCTGGCACTACCTGCCCAGGTGAGCTTCCATTCAAATAATGCACATGCCACCAAAACAATTCAGATCAAAGGTCTGCCTTTCAACAGAATTCAAATGTAAGGACTTCTAAAGCAATTTTAGCAGTTGGCTTTACAAATGAACTTATGTCAGCTGCTCTGTATGATGAGTGACTAAATGACTCCTGTATCTAATCTTATCTCGCTATCTGTCTGTCTGTTTTTCAGCATTTCAGTGCCCATCACCGCATTATCCAGGCGCCACCACGAGATTAGGGAGCTCTGCAGTGACATTCTCAGCATGGTCTGTTCAAAGGTCATTAGCAGAGCCTTTCAGAGGAGGGCACGGAAGTGAGCCACAGAAGGAGAGGAAAAGGAAAAGGAAAAGGAAAAGGAAAAGGAAAAGGAAAAGGAAAAGGAAAAGGAAAAGGAAAAGGAAAAGGAAAAGGAAAAGGAAAAGGAAAAGGAAAAGGAAAAGGAAAAGGAAAAGGAGGCAGCAACTGCTGGAGCCTTTTTGGTTGTGCTCACATGGTGTGGATCTGCTCAGGTGGTGCTGGAGTCCAGGGACCTCGTGGCAGTGGCCTTTGTGCTGCTGCAGGGACTGTCACACTTGTTGTATGCTCCTGTCACCTTGGACTTTGGCTCACGTGGCCTCGGCACTGCTGTCCCTGAGCTCCTCTCAGGCCATTCCATGCTGGGTCTTTATGATTTCTGGATGCTCCAGCCTCAGAGCAGGATATTTCTCTCAAAGATCCCAAGCAGAGAGCAGGCACTGCAACTCAGGAACCACTTCTCTGAGAGAATATATTTGTTAAATTTTATTCCCCTCCCAGTGGGCAAATCCTCCCAACTTTCTGTGTTTGAAGAAGCCAGAAAGGGTGGGTTTCAATGCACACAAAGCTACCCAGGAGCCATGGAATCAGGAGAGAGGACTTTGCCCCAGGACTCCCAGTCCTGCTCCCACTGAAGCTGTGGTGTCTCTGGGGACAGCCTGGGACCTCGTGTTCCGGGGAGGTGGCACTGCCCATCCCCTGCTGCCCTGCTCCAGGCAGCCACTGGTAAGTGAAAATGTGCCAAAGCTGTTTTTTGCAGAGCTGCCATTCAGAAGCCTGGCTCAGTCCTGAGGGGCCCATGGCAGCAGTGCTGACGTGCTGCTCAGACAAGCCCTGGAGCCCTTTGTGCCCCTCTTGGTGCAGGAGCAGCCGGGGATTTACGCTGGGGGATAAATAGGTGGTTCCAAAGTGAGAAGGAAAGAGCCAAAGTTGGAAGCTAACCACAAAACGTGGGTGTAAACGATTACCAAAGGCTTCCAGTAACTCTGCTATCATCAGAGACTGGCTTTATGGGTATGGCCTCAAGAAGTTTCCCTCCACTTAATTAAAGAGGCAGATAAGTATCTAGGTGGAGTGTGCAGATAGGTTCTGAATGAGTTATCCACTAAGGCTGGTTCGCTGCACCTATTGTTAAAGCCAGAATATAATATCAGATTAATGCATTATATTTGCCTATTATAGCACTATGTCATCATTATATGACATGTTATAATTAAAGCCCTGCATTAGAAACAAAACTATTTGGCTTGGGATAAGTTGCCTTTATGACTTCTGTGGTTATGATTTCCTCCTTTTCTTAACCCCTTAAAACTGCATAATATAGCTATTTGTAGCTGTATAAAGAAAGTTTCTAGTTTCAGATTCTAATCTCAGGTAATTCAATGTAAATAAAGTCAAAATCTGGCACATAGTCTTTTCCTGTGTCAGAGTATTTGCTAGTGGAGGGAAACCCACGTTGTTTGGGTTGACAGAATCCCAAAGATGGGCAGATTAAAGAAGAGGGTGCCTGAACTGCCATCCTTCCCACTCGTCCCTCAGCTGTCCCCAGCAGCTCCTGGGTTTGTACCATTCCCCAGGATTTCAGGAAGCTGCTTGGCAAACCCTCACTCTTCCTTTCCCTTCCTGGAACTGCAGGAGATAAATTGGTTCTCAGAGCATTCCTGGCCGCAGCTGCTGGGAAGCCAGCGCTCCCAAAGGCAAACGTGGAGCTTGGGTGTGGGACTGCAGCTCGGCTAACTGACTATGCTAATGGCTTTAATTAGCCATTTGCATATGCACACTTTTCAATTTCAGTAGTTGGTGATTCATGCAGGCAAGTGCCAAGCTCAGCCTTGCTGTCAGATGGGGCAGGGGGTGCCAGCAGTGCCCCTGTCCCCCACATCCAACGCACAGAGCAGGGGCTGGCACCAGGCAAGGCACAATTCCCAAAAATGGCCAGGCTGGGGCTGCTGCCGAGGCAAAGCTGGCAGGGCAGGGAATCCTCCTGCTGCTCTTTGGAGGCAGCATTCACTAGCCAATATTTTGCAATGCTCATATAAATCTAATTGATGTCTTTTATGTCTCTGACTGGAGTGTGCACTTGTTTGGCTCGGAGATGACCACCTTAATGAGGGTAATGAGGAGGGGACTGCTGCCAGGAGCCGGGGGTGACATCCCACTGTCCCAGCAGTCCCTCCCTGAGAGGTTATTCTGCTGCTGCAGTGCTGGCAGTTCAGTCATTTTCTTCCTGATTCCTGATGACCTTTCCCCTGGACTTGCAGAGAGCTGGATTTGGCCTTGGAAATTGGCTTGTGCACCAGGAACTGTTTTGTCATTTCTGTTTCACTTGGAAATGTGCATTCTCCTCCCAGGGCAATTTCTCCCATGCGGGAAGGCCCCAGGTGTGAGTGCCAGATGTGTCAGATCATCAGTCTGGGGCACACACAGGCTTCTGATGGAGCTGCTGGAGACACGGTTTTAGCATTTCACCTAAAATAACAAAATTCCCACAGCAAGAAGTAGACAAGTAAAAATAATAATATGCAAAACTTTGATTTTAGCTTTTGCCTTGAACAGATATTTACCTGGCTTTTGCCACTGGTCCCATGGCCACTGCTGAAGGGAAATTCCTCTCTGGTGTCACTCAGCCAGGTAAGGCACTGAGCCCATCCCATGTCAGGGGCTGTGCAGGGGGACCCAGGGGATGTGCTGGGCCACATCCAGCAGAGTCCTGTCCAGTGCTGCTTCACTTTCTGCTCTGCAGGGTCCTAAACACTGCTCATTTCTTGGAACATTTCCATCAGCCTCTTAAAGGTGCTTTTAGAACCCCCTTCAGTGCTTCCCCATCCTGCCTGACAGGCCAGGTGTGAGCAGGGTTTGTTGTCATTGTCCCTGACCCCTGTGCCACTGCACACTGTGCCAGCAGCCAGCAGCATCAGGAGTCACAAACTGGCACAGGAAAGGGCCAAAACAGGACAGGGCTCAGGGCTCAGGGCAGCTCAGGGAGGGCACAGCTCCATTCCAAGGCAGAAAAGGGAAGATGCTCTCCAGTTCTGAGGGTGGTCTTAAATACCTGGAGTTATGGGGCAGGATAAAAATATGGCCCCTGCAGAGGATTTCCTAATGAGGGACAGGCTGCTCAGTGAGGGAAAAAATTACTTTCTAATAGCATCTGCCTATTTTACATATATAATGAGCCAGACTCTGTGTGGTCAAATTACTGCCTGGGAAGGGTTTGGAGTGAGGGACAGTTGTGCTTCTGGCCTTTACAGTAACCAGTATTACCCTGGGAGAGAGAGCAGAGTGGAAAAACAGCACAATGTCTGCAGAAACCAGCAAGTAACAAACCCAAGAGGTTCATTTGCCTCCTCATTGCAGGAATCTGTGGATCAGGAGACTGGGAAGGCACTAACTGAGAGCACAGCTCCTACCCTGATCAGCAGTTTCAGAGCCTTGTGGAAGCACCTCATTTTGCTCTCCCAAGCAGGTGGCTCTTTGTTGGCAGCTGTAGGAAAGAGTGACCCTTGTGTTTCTTTCCCCACACTGGGTGTCAGCTGGAATGGGGGAGTCTCTGCAGAGGTCAGGGTGCTGTGGGGGACTGCAGCCCCCTGCCCAGCCCCCTGCCCAGCCCTGGGGGCTCCCTGGCAAAACAGGCACTGCTGGAAGGGCACACGAGCACGTCAGGAGGGATTTGCCCCTGAGCTGCCCAGTGCTGCAGAATCCTGCCCAGCCCTGCCTGTCTGGGCAAGGTCAGGCACCCACAGAGTCCCTGCTGTCCCCTGCTACCCCTGCTCCGTGTTGAAGCAAGGCTTTGCCTCTTTTAAAAAAAAAAAAAAAGAGTGAGAAACCTTTTTGCTTTAGCTGTCCCAGTAAACTGGCTCTCATGCCAGTAAAGCATTCCTAATTGGCAGGATTTAGAGACTGATCATTTCAATTTATGCCCAGAACAGGTAGGGCAGCAATGAAAGCCTCTCCCACCCAACCCCACCCCTTCTCACCAGTGTGCCTCAACCCTGCCCTGGAGGGACCACCTGGAGGGCTGAGCAGGGAGTCCCCTCCTCTGCAGTAAATAGCAGCCTGGGCTTACGGCTCGTTAATAGTCAGTGTCCCTCTGGTCATAAAGCTCCTGCAGGGCTCGTGCACAGCAGCACCTGCTACTGAACTCCTTGGGCCTTTCCTAAGACTGCCTTTAAGACTTGGCAGAAAACACCAGAGTGAAATATTCCCTTCACCTTGCCCTGGGGCTGGTGGGAAAATCGTCCCTTGGCTGTTGGAAGTGGTTCCCATCACTGCCACCTCTTGCAACAGCCTTCCCAGAACCGTGCTGGGTATCGCTTCCTTCTTCCCAGGCCCCTTCACCACGTGCAGATTTGCCTCCTTGTCCTTTTTGCCAGTCCCTTTCCACTCTGCCAGCCTTGCTCAAGGGCTGTGTCCCCTGTGAGCAGGCACAGGCCTGCATGACAAGGGGATTGAGTGCCTCATTCCCACCTGTTGTGAGTGCCCCATCCCTCACAAGCCAAGCTCCCTCATCCTGGGGGAAGGCACAATCAACCCATATTTGTTACTGACAGAGGAAGAACTCCCAAGGAGCATTAGATTTCCCCATAAAGTAGGAGCATCTATTCCTCTAAATAAAATGCTTTGCAAAAATAAAAACTACACCAAAGCACGGTACGAACTGGGAGCCATTAGCAAATCAGGCTTCTGCAATTGCAGAGCTAAAATCCAAATAACATTTTCCAGTAGCCATTTGTCTCACTCAGATTGCCCAATGCAGGCATCACTGCTTTTCTCAGCATCTGCTTTATCAGTTGTCTTCCAGCCCAGGGAAGTCCATGGCTCTTGGCAGCAGCTCCTGCTGATGTGCAGTGGGTTATTGCTCAAGAGCCCTTTGATCAGCAGCCAGGCACTATCACACCGTGCTCTGAAGCCCTGGCTGCCAGGCCTGGCCAGCACAAAAGCTGGATGGGCTCTCTAAGGGCAGCAGGATTGCCTTGGGCCTGCTGGAGAGCATCTCACTGAGCATCTCCCTGGACAGCCAGGCTGGCCCTGGAGTTTGCCATGCCTGTGCCACAGCTGCCCCAGCAGTGTGGCCCCAGGGCTGGCAGCTGCAGGCTCTGCTGGCTGTGTCTGCACAGCACTGGGCACATGCGGAGCCTGCAGCTCCTGTGCAGCCCCGCTCTGCTGTGCTCGGGTGCAGCACTCACTGCAGTGCAGCTGCAGCCCCGGAGCTGAGAGAGCACAGGCTGTATCCCACTTGTCTGATGTTTTGGTTTTTTCCCTGGGAAATGCAGAAATGCCAGAGCCACTGTCATCTCCTTTTGCACAGCAGTGACGGCCAAATCAGCTCTCTCAAACTGGAAAACACATGAAATGCAGTGCTCAGAATTTGCCAGGGCATGTGCTGCAAAACTGAGCAAGGCACAACAATTTTCCCAGAGACACCATGATCTCAGATCCATGTATATACAGATCCATGTAAATACATCCCATGTAAATACAGATTTATGCATTTATCATTACTCATGCCAGTAATAACAGTTCCACTGAAATCACTACAGCTACATGTATAAAATGAAGCACATGTGTAAGATCAGGATCTAAATATGGAACAGGCAAATTCACCTGCAGCTATGGCAACTGCACCTGGAACTGCAGATGCACATACCTGCATGAGCCTCTGTTGTGTTTAGGGGCTGACTGATAATATAAAGATATTTGAAGCACTGGTGGAAAAGGCAGGACCAGAAACTGTCTCTTTTGTTCCAAAGCTCCATATTTATCCCTTGCATCTTAATTTCTGTCAGTGTTCTGCACTCATTAACTCTGCAGCTCTGTAATTTGCTTTAAAAGGGGTTGAGGACTGTAGCCGCACTCAGACATCAAGGCCTTCTGCCATCTCTCCTAGTCCTTCAGATTTGGGGACTCAGCCCAGCAATCAGCACTATTCTTAATTTCAAGCACAGAAATGTTTTGTGCCACCCTGAGTGGTCATCAATAACTCAGCAGCAGGAGAGCAGCCCTGTGCAGAGTTTGGGTTTCTTCACAGAGCTGGCACCGAGGCTGGCTTGTGTGCTTAACTGAAGTGTTCTTGGCTAGGGGCCAGCTTGCATTCCTCTAAGCAACCAAACTCCTTGATAATTACTCCTTTTTTTTGTAATTCTCCTCATCTCGTTGTGCCAAGTTATCCCCCAGATATTCTGCTCCTGGTACATTGAAGTGTTAGACACACTAAAATATCTCAGTAAGTCACATTCTTGGTTTGTTTTCTGGCCTTTTGCATTGCAAAAAGCAATAGAGACAGGAGCTGTATTTTACTGTTCCAGGACACCTGGGCTCAGAATCCCTGTCAGAAACATCCCCCCGAGGTGTGTGTGGATGGCAGAGGCTGGGGAAGTGAGCAGAACTCTGCTTCTGCTGGAGCCACCGCGCCCCTTGTGCTTGGCGAAGCGGCTCCAGGCACTTTCTCCAGCTCTTGTGATTCCCTTCCTGAATTGCTGCAGCCAAGTAATTGTTTCATCATGTTGCTCTGAAATATTTTCCCATCGTGTCACCATCACATTCATTTCTCAAACCAAAGCTGCTCTGTCCACTTATAAAAAAATCTATCCCAAAGCATCTGTGTCCCTGCACCCAGGTGGGGAGGGAGGGCACAGGGCAGGCTCGGGGGGTTTTGGTTGTTTGGAGGACGTGGTTCCTGTCGCTGTCATTTCTAGGCACCACCAGCGAGCCGCTCGCCACAGCCTTAATGAACTGCTGTTGCAATACACTGGCAAAGGCACGGTATTTATAGCAAACAAACAAGTCTGGGTGCGTGTGGGGCTGGGGAGCGGAGCCTCCCGCACCTCCCGCACCTCCCGGCCAAAGCTCCGCTCTGCCAGAGGGGGCTGCACTCGAGCCCATCAGAGCCCATCAGAGCCAGGGCTGAGCCAGCGCTTCCCCGGCCTCAGTTCCGAAAGGATTTATTCTGCAAATTGTATGAAACTGGGAGACCTAACTAAACCCCTGATTAAATACCCTGAGCTCTGGGAAGGTGCTTTGATAGCTGTGGAATGTGTGATACAGGAATCCCAAAAGCAAAGGCCAACAGGACAGGCCAGGGTGAAAAGCAGATGTAGATCACAGTCTTTCTTCATTGTTAGTTAGCTGGAAATTATTATTGGAATTTATTATTATTTATTGTTATTATATGAATAATTTCCATAGTAAATATATTTTGGGGAGAAAATTTATAATAAATGAGAATTAAATTTGGCACTACTTTGTGAAATCGTGGCACTGAGCTGGAAGGTTTGGAATTAAATATGTTGCTGTTGTAAATGCAAATCAATTATCTTAAGCAAGTGTTAACTCACGTCTCTCATTTTGAATTCCAGCCCTATAGTTTCCCACATCTATCCACCAGCACGTCTAGGAGGGGAGAAAAGCCTTTTACTCAAAATAAAACGTTTGAACCATTGAGCAGGTGGGGAAATGATCACAAAAGCAAGTTGGTTTCCAGTGGATTTGCCAATTCCCAGTAGATCAAATGCAGCATATTTAGGGAACGAGGGCCCTGCCAGCCCTGGGAGCTGCAGTGCCTGAGCAGCATGATTTTTATTTGACAGAGGAGCAACAATTAGTACAGAAAGATGCATGAATTTTCCTGCAGCTTCCAAGAGTCACCAATGGAAGGCAGTGGGAAAAGTGGGAAAGCAGCATCACAGTGTCAGAACTGCACTGGGTTGCACATGCTTTGGGCAGATAACAGAGTGATAATTGAAGAACTGCTTTCAAAACTATAACGGTATTTTTAAATATATTTTTTTAACTGCTACATATTATTCATTTTGCAGAACTAAGCACTACTGAATTCAAACACTTTATAAACCAGTGCTTTGGAAAGGGGATGCCAGTGCCAAGGATTCACAGACTGACTTCTACAGAGAAAAACCTCAGTTATTTTAGTAGCAATAAAAAAGACCTGTAGAAATTAACCAATGTTAATGCCTGATTTGAAAAGAAAGATAAAAATAAAAAGCCCAAATGAAATGCTGCTTTTAAATTTCTATAAAAATGAGAGCAGCTCTGCAGTGCCTGGAGTTCTCTGCATGGTTTGCCTACCACGAGCTGTCCTGAGTGGCTTCAGGAGGAGAAGCTCGGTGAGCCCTGGCCGAGGCCAGCTGAGACATTCCAAGTCCTGCTCTCAGCCAGCAGAATCTTATTTGTCATGGGAAACTAAATCAATATTTGGAACTGAGGCACTGTTTGGACAGGGATTTTCCAATCCCCCCCTCAGCAATTAGAAAAGGTATTTGGAATCTTTTGTCTACTTCAGTGCTTGGAATTTTCTCCGATTCATTTACAAGCCATTTTTTCCAGACTATCATTTTCTAGGAAATGTTTTAATTGCCCGGGCTTTTTCATATGCTGTTTCAGAGGGCAGAGTATTTCATGGCCTCCATGCGTTTAATGGCAAAGCTCCTACAGTGTAAGTTATGGGGGTAGTACAAGATTAAGAATGAAGGATTGGGGAATTCTCTTTCCAAATCTTTCACGGATTCCGTCTGAGACTACTGTAAAATTGGTGTTTATGGCCTTAATTTTCTTGTCTGTACAAAAAATCATTGCTGTACAGGGTTCCTCCTGAGCTAGTAATCTGTCATCCTAATTCAGAGATTCCTTGGAATACAGAAGTAATTTAAACATCATTCTTTCAATTGCAGCAACGCCGCCCTGGCTCTCCTGCACTGGGGCAGGCAGGGTTTAAGGATGGGGATTAGCTCCTTCATGCCTGGTAGAGCTCAATCTCCAAAACTGGACTAGTATTTAAACAGATATAAATACCTTCAGTACATCTTATCTTTCAATCCACCCTGCCTTCCAGCTTCCACAAACTGAACTCTTGTTGGAAACTTTGTTATTTAGAAAGAAAGAAATGTATCTGAGGACATCTCCAGTCCTGCAGCAATTCCACCTTGGGCAGCGCAGGGCTCTGCCTGGGAGTGCTGCTTGTGAGTTTGGGTGACATTGTGTGGCCTCCAGCACAAGAAGAAAATAGGATCTAACGATGTGGATAAGTTTCGTAATGATACAAATAGTAGAATAAACAGCCACGGGAGGCTGGGGTAATCATCGTCACGAGGGACAGCCAAGACAAGATCTAACGTCTATCCTGCCTGCAAGAACTTGAGTCATGCTGGTGCAGGAGCGAGCTCACCCAAGAAATCTATTTTAGGGGCTCGTAAAAACAACTGAACTGCACTGCACAAATGAAAAGGCAAATGGGGGAAATCTGTTATAATAGAGCTAACCCTGCCCTGCTCACGGCTGCACAGCTCTGGGGCGAGCAGGGAACCTGCAGCGAATGTCACGGAGGGCTCCAGCTGATGGACCTGCAGGAGGCTCTGATCTTAAGAGTCAAAAAAAGCAGAGCAGTTCTTCCATTAGAAAACATGTTTTGCTTAAAGAGACACTGGAAATAAGCAACAAGTTTCAGATTTGTCCTGCAGCCCACGGCTGTTTGTGTGGAATGTATAGGAACAAATTCGAGGCCCCTGTCTTTGCACTGAAACCCCCTTTTGTGCTCAGCTGTCAGAGCACAGGCAGCAAAGGAGTTTCTTTCCCCAGGCACTGGGAATCTGGATCTAAAAACTTCACGCTTAAATTTGGCCTAACAGGAAAATGGAAAATGCTGACTAAGACCTGATCTTTTGCCCAGCTCCCTCCACGTAACCAGCCTGAGACTGTTCAGTCCTCGGAGCAGGGAATAACAGCCAGGAGCTCCGGCCAGGCTGGCCTGTCCCAGCAGCAGGCAGAGCCTTGGATCTCCCCAAAACAAAGTCCTGGCCTGCCACAAACCTCCTCCTCCTCCTCCTCCTCTGCCACCCCTCACTTGTCTGTCTCTTGCCCCCAGCAAACACCTCTCATCAGAGGATCTGCCTGCAGGTTTTAGGAAAACGTCTCCAGAGCAAAGGGAAGGGGGTGGTTCATGAGCCTCTCACCTGGTTGGGTCTCATGGGAGCTTCCTGAGCAATGCCTGAAATTACCGAAATCCAACAGAAATGCTACTTTCTCATGTTTATTCCTGTAAACTACAAACATAAGAAATGCTGAATCGTAAAGAATAGAAACTCTGTAAAGAAAAAAAAGAAAACCAAACAAACACAAACAAAACCTCATTTCAGGCTTCCTCCCTTACTTTTTCCTCCTCCCTCCCACTTCAAACTCGGCGTTATTTGCCAAAGATTGGTCATGGTTTGGATAGCACATCTTGCTCTACACGTTCAAAACAGCATGAAGTGCAGAAAAAAACCCAACACAAACACCTCCTCCCCAAACAACACCCAAGCGGCAGCTAAAGCAGGTGATTAAAGGAAATAAAATGAGGCAACAAGAACCGGCTAAGGCTTCCAGCTCTGCTCTTTGCTGAGTTTCTCTTGGGGGTTTTGGGGTTTGGTTTTGGTTATTGGGTTTCTTTTCTTTTCTTTCTCTCAGAGAAAGCTAAAAGACCAACAAAAATCCCTATCCCTGATCACAGCATTGAGCCAGAATCAGCTGGAATTTCAACCCTGTGTTTAATCTAACTTTAAACATGCCTTCAAAATAAAACAAGCTACTTTTTTTTAACCNCAGCAGCGCGGCGAGGAGGCGAGCAGGGGCTCGGGCAGCTGTTTGAACAAGTTCCTGAGGGTGCTCAGCTCCCGGGAGAGCTGCTCCACCTTCTTCTGCAGCCGCTCGTTCTCGGCCGTCAGTTCCAAGACTTTATGCTGCGTCTCCAGGTTGCGCATTTTGGCTTTGTCGCGGCTCTTGCGCACCGCGATGTTGTTCCTCTCCCGGCGGAGCTNCCCCAAACAACACCCAAGCGGCAGCTAAAGCAGGTGATTAAATAAAATAAAATGAGGCAACAAGAACCGGCTAAGGCTTCCAGCTCTGCTCTGAGTTTCTCTTGGGGGTTTTGGGGTTTGGTTTTGGTTATTGGGTTTCTTTTCTTTTCTTTCTCTCAGAGAAAGCTAAAAGACCAACAAAAATCCCTATCCCTGATCACAGCATTGAGCCAGAATCAGCTGGAATTTCAACCCTGTGTTTAATCTAACTTTAAACATGCCTTCAAAATAAAACAAGCTACTTTTTTTTAACCTAGTCATAAAGTTTATTAAAATTGTTCATTAATGCTTCAAATGTAGCAAGAATGCATAGATCCCAAAATATACATATGTATTTTCTTATAGAAATAGATTATTCTTTATAATAAAAAAACTGTAGGAACATCTTTAACAGATTACTCAATCCATGACTGACAGTTACACGAGATTGCATCATGTACACAGCATTCCCAGCCATGCTTAAAGGATTGCATCACTTTGCCCTTGCTCTCCTCTCGCTCTTTTAAATAACCCAGCGCCCAGCAGAGNATTTTGGCTTTGTCGCGGCTCTTGCGCACCGCGATGTTGTTCCTCTCCCGGCGGAGCTTGTACTCGTCGCTGTGCTTGTCCACGCACTTCTTGGGCTTGTTCTTGCCCGCCGGGGCGGTGGAGTAGCCCCCGCCGGCGGCGGCGGGCTTGGA
>VXBC01001246.1:293947-310749 GCA_013399945.1 Ploceus nigricollis | reverse complement strand
CGGGGCAGCGCGGGGCTCCGAGCGGGGCTGCGGCTCGGGCCGGGCTGCGGGCGGGAGCGTTTGCAGGCGGAAACTGCCCGGAAGGGACGTTCTGCTCTCCGGGGCCGGCAGCCAAAAAGCGAGCCTTTCCCTGTCGCGCAGGTGGGCAGGTGCGGTCGCAGCACGGGGCGCGCACAGCAGCCTTGCCTTCGGAACATCCGCTGTGAGCTGCGCTGGGCGCGCCAGGCCGGCACCCCAGAAAGGGGCACAGGGATGCTTCAATTCCTGTTTCGCTCTAATTGAAGCTTGGAACTCGTCAAACAAGCTTCAGTTTGTCATTTGGGTGCTCAGTAAATGACTGTTTGACTATGCTGTGGAAATAATTGCAATTTCCTTGTAAAAAAGCTATCATTTGTTTTTAGCTCACAGTGTGAGCAATGCTGGGTATTCCTGCCATTCCTAATGAATCCATTCTCTGGTGAAGAATTAGGGAAGATGTGTTTTCAGTATCTTGTGGTTTCCAGCAGATCAGCTGAGCCCAGCTTGCACATCCAAGGCAATTCCTGCACAAGTAGGTCTTCTTACTCACACAGAGCCATGTGATGATAAGCAATCCAAGGCCTTTGCTCGTTTGTATGACTGGGGCAAGTCTGCCCGTTTCAGTTTCTTTTGCTTGCCTTGAGCAGGTCTTTTGTGACACCTTTCAGCTGCTCTGGTCCATCTGGGGCTGATTCCTGTGCTTTACACAAAAGCACTCACTGACTTTACCACAGCTCTGGCTCATAAGGAAAAGATTTTCCTCCCCAAAGAGCTTGCTGCCCTTCTCGCTGGCTGTAGCACACATACAGTGATATGTCAGGGAGCTGAGGGTGTATTAGATATGCAGATTTCCTCTGGAATTACATAAATAATTTACATAAACAATGCCAGAATATGTATTGTGGTGGAAGCGTATCGTGTTCAAATTCTGAATTCATAAGAATGGGGATTGCATTGAATTGTGCAGAGTGAACATGACTGGAATATTTCCCTGGTTTCTTTAAGCACATACTTGGTGGTTTTGGCACTTCATTGCTTCTCAGACTTTGGGATTTGAGTGCCCTTTAAACACAGGTTATCAGCGCTGACTCAGTTCCTTGACTGATTTGCCTTCCCAGTGCAGAGCTGAGGCTGCGTTTCTGAGCCTGGATGTCTCCAGGCTGGATGCTGCCTGGTGTGCTCAGACTACAGAGGTGTTTGCACACATTGAGCTCAGGGGACTTGCCAGCCTCCTTTCCAGCACTCAGCTAATTGTTCCATGAGGATCTACCCACTTAGCTCCTTTATTCAGGGTGTGGTTTTCCTATGCAGGAAGTGAGTGTTAATTAACTCTTACTTTCATTACTCCAGGGATCTCTTTATAGAATCACCCACGTTGTGACCTGATGCTGCTGTCAAATATGGCTGTTCTTGTGTCTTAATTTAATTTTACTATTCTCTCTGCTACTGCAGAGAGTGTTAATTTATATACCCATGGCCCTTCTAGAACATCTAAAACTGACCTGTCAAAGTCTTTGTTCACACTTTCAGATATTGCCTTGTAGGCATGTTGGAGGTAAGACTGATCCTCCATTTATGTTCCTACTTTCCCTGCTCATTGTGTGGTACAGTGAGAAGGAGGACTTGATTTAGCATTTAGGAGGAGAAATTTGATCAGGCATTAGGTCAGCAGAGAGGAGGAGTAGGACAGAAGCTGAACACATGCCAGGCCTGAGTGTGCCTCTGCTCCTGGGAGAGCACGTGCACCTCTCTGGAGCCCTCCCCGAGCCTTCCTTGTGCTCTGCTTTGCCAGAGGGACTGGGCAAGGGGCTGGGGGGTAACTGCTCCAGGGAGCCCTGGGCAAGAGGAGGCTGTGCTGGGTGACCCCTAAAACAGGCAGGGACTGGCCTGGCAGCTCCTGAGGGCATTAAGAGCTGCCTGCAGCCCTGGCCCTTCTGGTGACAGCTCAGATTTTCTTGGCCTTGAGTATTAAAGGTCTGTTTCTGTGCCCTAATCCTGCAGGTCTCACCCTGAGTGTTCCCTGTGCTCTGCCTCGGTGCCTCCTGGGGATCCAGCAGTGAGGAGCAGGGAGCAGCTTTCTGTGCTAACCTGATACTCCAAGTGTTACCTACTCTGATGTGCCTGTTCCCTTTTTATAGGCAGTAAATTTTTTTTTTATAGAGGTACAAAGTGGTACAGCAAGGTGCAGGAGAGAATTTGTGCCAGTGCTTTCTCTTTTCTTGTTCTGTCCCTTGTCATCTCAGAGTGGCTGAGAGTTGCCAGCCTTTGCCTGGGAGCAGGAAGGCACAGACAAGACAACAGTTCAGGAAGAAGCTTCAGGGGAATTCTTGTGACGTTAGACAAGCCATTCCAGGGCCACCAAAATACAGAATGGTGAGAATGGTGCTCTTTCCTGTTAGTACAACAGCTTTATTTAAAATCTCAGAGCATGTAAATATTACAGATCACAAGGTGATTTAAATATGTTTGAGGCCAGAAATTTGTTCCCAGATTCAGCCCTTCCAGCAATGCTGAATATTGGATGAAATGCAAATTGAGAAAAGATGTGACATGGAGGAACTTTATGCCAGCAATCTCAGGGAGAGGGAAACTAGGACAGTGTGAGATGATGTCTGATTTGGCCCTGTTAATTGGACAAGGGCAGAGGGAAGAGGTTAGTAGTGGCTCAGGGAAGAGGGATGTCATTTAAGAAAACGTGTGCACCTGGCATGGATAAATAAGTTTCTGTTTCAGTTCCCTGTCAGACAAATGGAGCAAGTCATCCAGGCAGTAGAATGATCTGTCTCTTATTTTGGGCTTCAAAATGTCCTCTCAGATAAAAGTAAAACATGCTTTTCCCTTGTTCTTCCCACAGGAAAGAGACTGCAAGAATGGATCTCTGTCATCTTATGCTTCTCTCTGATCTGCTTCAATTTTTACAATCTCCTCTTCTACTTGCGGCTGGAGCACACGCCCTCGGTTCTCGTTGGGATCTGTAAGTAGGAGCTGTGTGCTGCCCTGCTCAGGGCAAGACTCCTGTGCTGTGGGATCCTTTAGGCTTGACTTGCTGTTGGAAAGGGACAGGGACATTTGTGTGTGAGCCTCTGAAACTGAGGCCATCTACAAAACGTGTCACTGCTTGTCTTTACATTTCAGTGGCTTCTCAGTCTCTCAGAGGGGAAGTTTTGATGTAGCTGAGTAAGTTTGGTGTTCTTGTGAAATCACTGCAAGTGTAAGGACTATTGAGGAGGAAAAGAGCTGTCAAAATGATCAGAGTTGGAAACAAAATACATTGCTTGACAAAAATATTCACAAGAACATTTCAGAAAGCAAAAACTCAAAGATGGGCTTGCATGGTCAGGAAATGTCATAAAAGGTGCTTCAGGCATCAAGTTGGCTTCATTTTTGGGACTGCAGACTGAGCACGAGAATTTTGGAGAATTGTGCTTTCATGTCAGGATGTGATGTTTGGCCTTTATTATCCTGAATGATGACTTTTTCCAGGAGTATGAGAAAAGTTGATTCCACCTCTTCTGTGGAGGAGAAGAAAAGCCAGTGAAGGATTCTGATGGAATGGTCAGCTCCTGTGCTTTAGAAAAAAATAGCTTTCCTATAACCTGTATGGGGTGTGTGTTTTGGAAGAGAATGTTAATTGTTCATCATCAGTGCTGTGCATTGCTAATGAGTTCAGAGAAAACAAACAAAACCCACCCAAAGCACTGCACCAGGTTCAAGCAGTGGTACATAACAGAAGCTCTGAATTCCTGCCGAAGCTGGGACATGGTGACTCCTGATATCTGTGTAGAGGCTGTTGGCTTTGTCAGGGCTGGGGGGAGCAGTGTCCTCCACTGTGAGTCACAGCAGCTCTCTTGGCCTAATTCAGTCTTGCCTGCTCTCAGCTGAGGAGGTGGAGGTGTTGGGAGGGATGCAGAGAACATGGCATGGGAGCTGCTCCTTAGGGATGAGGGCACATCCAGACAAGAGAATCAGCCATGATGGTTAACCTGTGGTGCAATCTGTTTGCAGCTGGCTTTCATCTCAAAGTTAATATTGATAAAAGCTGGAGTTCTCTGATATCCTGGTTACCAGTTTAACTGATAAAGCAGCCAATTCACTGATAGTGTTATTTAAGTAGTAGTGAATGATTAAAATAGCAGAGTCTGGATTCTGTGTAAATAAAGTGGTGTGGAAATAATTGATAGTGTGTACAAAAATGAGTGCCATAAAATAGTAAGTGCTTCAGGCTATCTTGTTTTGCTGCCTCTGATACATTATTTCTCCAGGTGAAGTGTGAATGATGTCTGTAATTCACAGTGATTATTAGGTTTTATTGCATATTGTGCAAGTCAGATCCATAAAAGTCCTGATTCCTGAATACGTGAGCAGCTCCATGGGCACAGTTGGGAATCCTGAGTCACCCACAGGGTGAGGTGTGTTCCATTGACAGCTTCCCTCAGGCTTGGTTTGGAATATTGACCTTGAGCTGAAGTCATAAAATAAACATTCTGCTAATAAAGACGGAGCTGTAGATCCAGATCCTGCCAGGTCTTTGGGAATCTGTTCCAGTGGGCTGGGTCTGTTCTGCTGCACAGACCTGTTCACTGTGTGCTCTTATGTAAATACATATTTTCCTTTAGGAAATGAAGTACTTTGAGCATTCTGCATCATTCCACTGAGCCTAAACCCTGTGTCTGTAATTAAAGGCAGTGTCACAGCTTCTTTCTTTGTGCCTTTAGAGGCACAGGCAATTGTAACATGAGCAATACTGTAAATGCCTTAGCCTGGAGATTCTCGGGGCAGGAGAGATCTGCCCCTGCTGTGGCTGCCAGTGGGGCAGCAGTCCCTGTCCCTCCCTGTGTCCCTCCCTGAGTGCTGGGCAGCGTGGCACGCAGGTGCCCTGGCCCTGCTGAGTCACTCAGGGCCTGCAGGGGAGCGCAGCACTGAGGGGACACCTCGGTGGCCTTGTCTCAGAGCAGCTCAGGCTGTGTCATGTCCTGCTGACTAAAGATGAGCTTGCTGGACAGGAAGAGCCGTGGGACTCTCTTGTCTTCCAGGCTGGTTTAGCAGAGATGAGACAATTTCCTCCCCCTCCTCACCATAAAAAAAAAAAAAAAGAAAAAAAAAGAAGAAGAGTGGGCAGAGGATGGATTTCTGCTGTGGTTTGTGCTAACTCCAGTCATGCCCTGTTCTGGATATCCTCAGCTGCTGGGCAGCCATGGAGCTGTTCCTCTTTCTGCAAGCTGAGAGTTGTGCAGACCTGAGTTTGGTGTTTTGTTTGCATGCACACAAGCACCCAGTAAACTCAGGCTGCCCTGGCTGGGAGTGGGGCTGTGAGGGAGCTTGAACACCCCCGTGTTTCCCACTGCAGCAGGACAACATCCCAGCAGTGCCACAGAATCAGAGCAGCCTCTGCCACTGTAATTGAAGGTTGGTAGTGCCAGGGACAAGGCTGGCAAAGGGATTATTGTGTGGTAAGTAGAAAAGCCTCACCAAGACATGTAACACCAGGCTTGAAAGCCCTCATACCTTCAGGTGAGCTTGTGGTGTCCAGCATATTCAATATACATGAACTGAGTATATAGTTCCTATATTAATAACATCTAGATAAAAAGTTTGACAAGTTACAGCATGAATCTTGGTTTTTGTTTTCCTCTCCTTCCTCCTATTTTTGTATAGGGTTTGAAACCCCTTTTTTCCAAGTCGGTTGACCTGTTTCAGGCATGTGACTGTTACCTGCAGCCACATTTGTTCATGACAGGGACTGTTCCTTGCAGTCTTACAAAAAAACAAGAGTTAACTTTGTGTTGTAACCTGTTTATATTCCTAGGAACTGCCCCACATAGGGCAGATATCTTTAGGAACATCTTGTGACATGATACAAGTTACAATTCATTACTGCTCTCTTGAAAGATGGGCAGCTGATTTTTTTAACCCATTTACATGTTTCAGTATTGCAGAGGTTGTGGGTTAGCCAGAGAGAGCACACAGGAATAAATCACTTAGTGCAGCTTCAAAATAGAAACTGGATCTCATTAAGGCCCAGAACCTCTTTGTTTCAAGCTCCAGCAGCTCTGCAGGGCTGCCCTTGGTCAGCTGCATTGCAGAGCCAGACGTGAGTGTGTAACACACAAAAGCTGTGGCACACCTTGGAGAACAAACACTCCAGAGACATCAGTGCTGGCTGAAGTGAGCGATGGGCACGTGGCTCAGGTGTCCACATCCTTCTGCCTCGCAGCTCCAAGGATGGCACTTCATCTTGGATTTATTATGTGCATTAAAATGAGTTTCCACCTGAAATTTTGTTTTAAAAGGTTCTTGAAATTACACCAGAAATCTCAGCTAGCAAAGGAAAATGATCCTTTGCTTCAGTGCTGGTCCAAGTTGGTTCTTTGTCACCTGCTGTCTCACCCACCTGAAGTAACCATCAGGTACTTGGTAGCTGTGGGTAACTTCGAGTTTCCATTCTCAGCTGCATCATCTCTTAAAGAAGGAATCTCCACAAGCTGTGATTAAAGAGATAGAGCTTTGATTCTGTTCCCCTCTGCAGAGATACCTTTGTGTTGCAGCAGCAGGGTTTGTGTGGTGTCTGCTGTGGATCCCTTGGGCAGAACCGGCGTGGTTCCCGTGGAGCCCCGGCCGGTGGGGCACCAGGAGGAGGAGGAGGAGGAGGGTGTTGCTCTTGGAAGCAAAGTGAGCTGGTACAGTCATTGCTGGTTTGCCCTCAGCAGGTGATGCTGACACCATTGTCCGTCCTTCGTGTCTCTGGGACTGGGGATGGGCTCCTCGGCGTGCTGCAGCTGTTGTGGGGCAGGCTCTGCCCTGGCACTGCAGGGACACTGGGGCACGGCCCCTTCTGTGTCCCCACGGGCATGCCAGGGGACAAAGGCAGCTCTGTCTGCCTGCCCACTTGTCAGGGGCTCTCTTAAAGTTACAGGAGAGTTTGGCTGGAGGATTAAGTTTATCAGGTGGTGATTGTGAGCCAAGCTGTGCTTTTGTAGATGAGTGTTGGCTTTAAGATCTGCTGCTGTTCAGCCCTGGAGGAGACAGGACTCCGATTCCCTGGGCACCTCCTTTCAGTGCAGTGTCCAAGCTGCTGTGGCTGTTCCCCCAGGCTGGTGGGGTGTGCCGTGCTCAAGGGGCATTGCTGGAGGCAGAGCACTGGTCCCAAGGCATTCCCAGAGCAGGGAGTAGCCCCAAGGAGAGGTGGCTGCTCTGTGAGTGACATGCCAGGCTTGCCAGGGGAGCTGCTGTGACAGAGCCCAGGCTGTTGGTGTCCCTGGAGTGCAGGTACTGCAGACAGGACTTGTTGGCAGCCCTGGTTACAGTGTGATAAAACTGCTGTCGTGATGCGTTTGCTGTCCCAGCCCTGCTGTGGGCACTCAGGTCCAGTTCTGACTGAAAGTTCCTCAGCTTTATTAGCCAAATTTATGAACTCTTTTTTCTCTTTCAAGCTGCTGCAGTTTATACTTATTGAAATGTCCAGGGATTATAATCTTAGCCTCATAACTTGCCATAATATCAAACCCCTGCCTCCTCTGTACTGAAAGCCACTAAATGGGGACTCTAGGTGACTAAGGCATTTTATTTTCATAAGCATGTAAGTGACAAACAGTTGGTACTTTGGCATATTGATATTTAGACAACAAGATACTGTTGTGTGTGAAGTTAGCCACGCCGACCCTTTAATGCTGTTCAACCAGTTCATACAGTCACCCATTAAACACAACTGTGCTTCTCAGTGATGTTACACAATAGCATCAAGTTATTTAATAACATCGTATCCTGGTTTCTTCCTCTCCAGAGACTCTAACTGCATTTTTTACAGTAACTATGAAACTTTGTATACTTTGATGTAAGACTTCCAGGTTACAATTTGATCATTCTAGCTACACAAAGCCAAGCTTACGCTCGGCTCATGAAATTTTGGTGAAGTACAACTTTTAATGGTAAATGTGCACAGCAGTTTTGTCCCTCAAAGCTCTTGTGGGGCCTCCTCCTTCTGCAGGCCCCAGGAGCAGCCTGGCCACAGGAAGTGGTTTGAGAGTCACCCACAAGAGCAGAGGTTGTAGGTTGTCTCTGAGTTTGACTGAAGCAGTGAAGAGGTGGAGAGGGGCCTTTCCTGGGTCGCAAACCCTACACATTCCTGGTTTCTGAGCCGGACAGAGCTGCCCTGTGTCCGTGCTGTGTTTGGGGCAGTTGATTGTCCAGCCACATGTCCTGCTGTGGGGAGAGGCACCTGCTGAGGTTCCACATAAGCAACATGGTGAACCTCCCAGGTGTTGTGCCTGGGAGGTGCCCACACAGAGGATCACAAGAAACGGGACAGAGCAGCATTTCCAGCAAATGTGTGTGGCAGTCCAGTGTTTGCTTGGGTACTGGTTGGAGTCCATTTGTGCACCTTTGGGTTCCCTGTGTGCTGGGCTGCCTTCCTTCCTCCTTATTCTGCAGTCTACTTGCAAACCAAAAAATCCCAGTGTTCTGAGCACGTCCTGCAGCTCATGTCCTTCTGCCCTCCTCCCGTGTGCTCCGAGCATGGCCTTCTCCTCGGGGATAACCCCGGATGGGCCGATCCTCGCCCCTCTCTCAGTGAGCTGGAGGAAAGCTAATGTGTGTGGATCAGGACTTCCCTAATGCTGCACTGAGCTGGCTTCTGGTGAGTGTTGAATCCACGCTTTGCAGTTCTACACCTGAGCTGGGCTCATCTTGCTTTTTCTGACTGTGTGGTTAACATTTCACCCATGCTCAGGGCTGTCAGTCTCCTCTCACCCTCCCAGCCTCGATGACAGAGCATCGACATCTGCCACCTCTGAGCAGCAGCCAGTGCCTTGGTCTGCCATGTCCAGTGAAGCCAGTGCTGGGTGTGTGAGGGTGCTGAGCCCAGTTCATCAGTGGGATGTGCCCTCTGAGCCCAGGGACAGGACACACACCAAGTGTCACCATGCTGCTTATGTGGAACCTCAGCACGGCTCTTGCTCTTTTATTGCAACTCACCCTCCACAAGTGCAGAGGAGAGAGCACACCCTGCTGCACTACAGCTGGAACAAGCTTGCTGGTAGTTAGGTTTTCTCCCAATTGCTTTAGTATAATGCACTGCTCCGGGCACCCTCCATTCAAACAAAGCAACACAAGGAACATCTATTGAACTGTCAGTATTTTGCCTCAATTTGTGTTGCCGTTCCTGCAGTTATTTCACTGGGATGATGCAGCAGCTGGAGGCAAGGCAGGCTAATGGGGGCATTACCTCAGTGAGAATGGCATTTGAGTCCTTGCAAAGAGAAGTGTTGTTTGGATATCTTCCCCTGAACCCAGGCTGCTTGCCCTTTCAGCTGCTAGCAGCAGAGCTAAACGCTATTGTGTGTGTCCCAGCCGCTCTTGCTGTAGCCTGCATGTGTGGTCTGAAACGAGAACAAATGCACAGAATTTACTGCTTAGAAAATAAGCTGTCTGCAGTGTAATCAGGGGCAGATAAAGAATGAAGTGTCTCCTGCTGCATTTAAGAGTTTGGGCCAACTGGATAATGGATTCAGCAGCAGGGGCTGATTTATAATAGGAGAAGAGCTTTTTTATTTCTTCTCCCTTTCTGAAAATGAAAGGTGAGGGGAAGGAAGGACTGCAGAGGTAAGGGGTCAGCTAAGCAAAAGGTACCCACTAGGGGAGGTATTTCTGTTCTGTAGGAGATGGGCTAAACACAAATACAGTTTTAATAAAGATTGCTGCTGTCCAAATAGTGTCTTGCTAACCTCTTTTTCCTAATTGCCTGACCGTATGTTTATTCAGACTGGGTAGATCTCATGTGGTTGTAAATATCTAAGTTAGAGGCAGATAAACAAGTAAACTTCTGAAATAAGAATAAGATGTGACTGAGTCAGTAGAAATGCTGTGTTTGTGTGACTCACTCTCTCTCTCTCTCAAGTTGCAGGAGTTATTACGGCCGACTTCCTCTCAGGACTGTTCCACTGGGGAGCAGATACCTGGGGATCTGTGGAGCTCCCCATCGTTGGAAAGGTTGGAGATTGTTCTTCTTAAGCTTGAGAAAGCTCTGAAGTGCCTTTCTGCAGCACTGCCAGTGCTCCCAGCTGAGCTGGGCTCTGTGCCACCCCCAGCCCAGGGAGGCATGGGCACTGCTGGGCAGGGCTGTGTTGCACCTGGCCAGGGACACGTGTGAGGTGGCACTGCTCCATTTTGTCACCTGCCTTGAGGCTGGCACTGTTGCAATCCCAGTGTTTGCAGAGCTTTCAGCTCTGTGGGAATGGCCTGTGGCAGCACAAGTGTTGGACCCTGGCTGGGCACTGTGCATGTTCAGAAGGTCAGGAACACAGATTTGGAGAGTTGTCCCTGCAGCTGAACTCCTAAAAATTTGTGAAACATGAGGCTGCTCCAGGAAGAATCTTCCCAGTTCCCTCTTCTGTGGGGCCCTGTTGTAACACAGTAATTTTAGAATGGTGGTGACTGAAGATTTAATTTGATATGTATTATACACCTGCAGCTACAAATGCCAGTTGCTTAGTGGAAGGTGCACTAGTTTCTGTAGTAAGAAACAATCTGTTTTCTTAATTAAATTTCTTAATAGCTACCATTAATTACTCGTCACAGTGCAATATTAGAAGGATCATTATTAAAAAAAAAAAAAAGTGGGCTATTCATTGTTATTATCCAGAGTTACACGAACTACAACAGCAGAATTAAAACTGTTTGAGTTTGGCTTTTTTGTTCACCTTCAATAGACTTAGTAGTCTTAAACCCCTGTCTCTCTGGAGCACAGTTTAAATAACTTTTAAAAACCCTACTGCTAGAGACTCTGCACTAAGTAACCACGAGCTGAGGCTGCTCAGGACACCTTTGCACAGGCTGGACATGCTGGAAGTGTTAAAGGCACATCAGTAACTGTGTCCCACACAGCAAAACAATTGCTCTGTGTGTTCAGGTGTGATTTCTGCTCCTAGAGGTGACTTCTGTATAGTCTGTTTGTCTTCCACTGCTTTGTCCAGTCACTTAATTTGCATTTAGTCTGTTAGTGCTGGCATCTGTAGCCCATAAATATGGTAGGCTGAATCCTATATTTTTAGTGGTTTTTTTTCCCTTGGTTGATTCTGCTTAGCAAGTGAATTTCACAGGCTTATTTTGCCTGGGAAATTAGGGTGCTGATGCTTTGTTTTTAAGATTACATACTAAAGGTCCTAAGTGAAAATTTAGAAGAAGAAAACTGAAAAGCAAAGAAAACCTGGGTTTGTGTGGGGGAACTGAATTGCTTTGCAAATGTAAATCAAATTTTCTGAAGTGTCATGACAAAAGTTTGAATCCTGTTTACATGCTTTGTACTGTGGAATCTCTTCAACTCAATCATCAGATTTGGGTGTGTGAGAGAGTTTGTTGGGGTTATTTTTTTCTAATATTTTTCTTTTCCAGGACCATTATTAAGTGTGGTGTTGTGTTTATCCAATTGTTTTCCCAGGCTTTCATCAGACCCTTTAGGGAACACCATATTGACCCCACAGCAATCACCAGACATGATTTCATAGAGACCAACGGAGACAACTGCTTCATGACACTGGTCCCCTTGGCAAACATGGCATACAAATTTGTTTCTTTTTCCCCAGGTAAGCTGTTGCTTCTGACTGGTGTGGATTTAGTGTTCTTGTTGCTACTGAATGAACATTTGTCCATGTGAAGTTTGGAGGAATCCATGGATGTGATATGACAAGAAATAGCTGTTGGAAGCATGATGCTCCCAGCAGGAGGGGGGGAAACTTTCTTTCCTTTGAGAAAGAAAGGTGGCAAAAGGTGGCACAGTGAGGTTCTCTAGCTCAGCAGAGAATCTGGGGCTGGAGAGTTGTGAAGGAAGATTAGAAGTTGTGCTAGATACTTTTTTTGTAAGAGGGACCAAGCTGTGAACATCTGGGGAAAGTCATTGTGTAACACAAAGTGTGTAACACAAAACAATGCTTCATCTTTGTGCACAAGTACTTTATGTGCAAACCAGAAGTCAAGAACTAAAGGGTCAAATTAATTTTATAGATGGTAAACTCAGTTTGACTTCTTGTTTATGGTGTACTGACAGACTCTGGCACTTCCCAGCCTGTCTTGTGACATTTGGGAATTGCTTATGGCTCACTGGCTCTTGTGACACTTCTGCCAAAGCAGCTTTGGTGAGGCCTTTGCCAGCTCCTGCAGCAGCAGGAGGCAGCTGTGGCTGGGCAGGAAGCTGTCCTGGCAGCAGTGTGCCTTTGCAGAGCTGCTGTTGCCAGCTGCCCGTGGTGTTTTGCAGAGGCGCTGTGTGAGACCTGTCCCTGGGAGTGTTACGTCTTTGCCCTCATCATCTTCATCACCATGACGAACCAGATCCACAAGTGGTCCCACACGTACTTTGGCCTCCCACGCTGGGTCATATTCCTCCAGGACTGGCACATCATCCTGCCCCGGAAGCACCACAGGATCCACCACGTGTCCCCACACGAGACCTACTTCTGCATCACCACGGGTACTGCGCCCTGCAGGGCCCCTGCCAGGGCAGCTGTGACACCTGCAGAGCCCTGCAGCTCACCGTGCTCTCACAGGCTCTTGGCAAAACTGCACTTGGCCTTTTGCAGAAAAAGTGTGGGGGAAGGTTTGTGACCAGCTGCAGGAGCTCGGAGCCTGAGGGAGCAGTTGGTGGTGCTGAGATTGCCTGGGGTCTTGGTGAGCTCAGGCCACTAATGGGGTTTGTTCACTGAAGCTGCTGTTCCTCCAAAAGAGCAGAATGTCTGCAGCTGCTCTGGAATGCTCATTTCTAAAAGCCAGGCTTCTGGATTTTCAGCATCCACTCATTCTGACTCAGAGGAGTGGACAGATTTGCAGAAAGCTTTAGCTTCCTTTTATATCTGTACAGGTGGGAATGCTCAGTCATCAGTGTTGCACAATCCTAAATAAGTTATCAAGTTAATCAGACAGCTGGAAATAAACCACTCTGGTTCTTCATTCTGTCATTGGCTTCAACAAACAGTTCATGTGGGTTTTGAAACCTCTGCCAAGAAAAAAATCTAATTCTCATTAGCAGAATGTCACGTAGAAACATGGTACAATTAAGAAGCCTGACTTGACAGATGGTACCAAAAATCTTGCCACCCAAAGAGCTATTTTTAAGTCCTATTATGTCCTGAGAGTTTAAGCCTGACCATTATTAGCAGTATTGGGCTGGTTGCTTTTTTTTCTCATAAAAAAAGTGCTGAACTTTAGATGCTATGACAAACTAATCCTCTTTTTCCTTTGCAATCCCTTAGGTTGGCTGAATTATCCATTAGAGAAGATAAGATTTTGGAGATGTTTGGAGAACATCATCCAAGGACTTACTGGGGAGAAGCCAAGAGCAGATGACATGAAATGGGCTCAGAAAATCAAATAACTTCTGCCAGCCTTCTGCAATCCTTAACTTGTTGCCAATGTTGTTTTTAAAAGAAAAAAAAAATAATAAAGCCATCAGCCAAATTCAAGACCTGCAAAGAAATAACAGACTCTAAAGCACAAACTAAAAAGTGCTAACACAGACTGCAATGAAAAGAACTAATTCTTAAAACAATACTTGAAATGAAGATGATTACTCTCACTGAGCACCTTTTTGTGTAGCCATGTCTGCTTACACCTTAGGACTCGCTTCGCTGTGTGCGTGAGGTCCCGGGCACCCAGAGGCAGCACAGGCACTCCAGGGGGACGTGGGGCGGAGGAAACGTGTGTTGTATCAACATTACTGAACACTTCCCAAACAGCTTGTTGCCTAAGACCCACAGGGAGAGCGGTGGCAGGTTTGTCACTCGGTGTTGGAGTGCCAGGGCACTGCGTGGGAGCAGTGGGGGGAGCACTGGAAGCCTGCAGAATCATGACTGCCAATGCACGCAGTGATTACCGACCCGCAGCTCTGTCTGCACTATCATGTTCAGCCTGATTGATGTCATGAACAGACTTGGAGAATCCCGCTCCTCCAGGGGCCACCAATCCTCAAGTGTCTTCAGTTTCCCTTAAAACAAAATTGTTCTACTCTGCACCTGGAATTGAGCAGTTTCTGCATAAGCCTTCAACTTCAGGAGCCTCTGAGGAGAGGGAGGGCACCCTACAACACATGTGTCTGTTCGTGTGGAGTGCTCACTGCTGAGTCTTCTATTAAGTGTTTCCTACCCTGACAATAAATGTTTGAAATAGTTCTAGCATTGGGCACACTGCAAATAGCTGTATTCAAGAGCTCAAGGTATCAAACTCGTAATGTTAGAAGGGAAATGTCAATGACTGGTGTTTTGTTCTTTTTATTTTTTTTAAGGTGCTTGCTTGTTTCTGTAAATAATATAAAGCCTTAATCTCTTCTGGTGTAATGGAATAATATTTTAATGTGATGTTTGAATGTATATAATATATTTATAACAAAGCAGTTGGATAATACTAATCATGTTCAAGTCTTGTTGCTGTTTTTCATTGCTGCACTGGCAGCACCTAGTGCAAGAGCTGGATCAGTGGCTGCACAGCACCTCGTGCAGTCCCACCTGGCACAGCTGGCAGCCTGTCACAGCTTGTTTGGGTTGGAGTGATCACCTGCCAGTGTTTTAGGAGCCTGGCACTATGCTATACCAGACTTCTACACCTTTGGAGAAGTGTAAGTAATTCATCCTGCTCTGGATGCAAAGGAGTGACCCCAACTGAATTGGGGTGAGGAAGTTTCTCTAACAACACCCCACAGACACTTTATCAAGTTAATGTGATTTGGATCTTGTTCAGTTCTTGCCTGACTGAAAGCTTGGTGATGATCAAATGTAAGGTATGTTCCCTCCTCTGGCTGTAAATTGTGTAAAATTCAAGCTGCCTCCTCCTGAAGAGCAGGGTAAGATGGTTTTGAGTCATAGGTTTGGACTGACCTTGATCTCCACTCCCTCAGATGTGGTGGATGGATTCTGAATGAGTTGGGACCTGGCAACTCTCCTTCAGTGGGAGTGCTGAATGCAGCTGCTTCTGGGCTGGGTTCTGCAGATTAAAATCACAGCTGATACCTTGGTCACAAAATATTTCATGTAAGTGTTCAGACCCTTGGAGAGCTTTATGCCATTACATGAAACCCTCTTCTGTTCCCATTGCCACAGTCACTAGCAGGTCTCCGTGCAGCTTTGACATTAAAGAATTCTCCCACTTCAGCAGGAGTCCCAAAATGTCTTCAGTTGATCCTGGAGAGCTCTGGACAGAACTGGGTGGATGTTCAGGGCTCCTGTGTAAATCAGCCTGAAGCACTGGGTCCTCTGAGAGCTCTTTTCACTGCAGGTTTAAATGCTAAGTGAGCAGCAGTGGTGCAGTGGATGGAACAGATGGATTTGGGACACAGAAATCACCAGAATTTGTACTTCCAAAGTGCTGTTTAAGGCTTTGCTGCTGCCCAAACCTCTCTTGGCTGCTGTTGCCTTACTGGAAACAAATCTGAGCTACTCATGCTGGTGGCTGCTGGGACTATTTATCTGTTAATCTTGCTTAATTATGAGAAACTGGGACGGAGTTAATCTCCAGATGCATTTTCCACGTGGATGCTGTGCTGGGCTCCTGGGGCAGCCCTGGCTCTGTGACCCCACACCCAACGTGGCTGCAGCTCCCAAGGTCCCTCTCCCACCCCTTCGAAGACCTGGATGCTCCCACAAAATCAGTGTGGCAATTCTGGAGCAAAAGGCTGCGTGGATCCTTCTTAACAGCTGTAAATCTGGCTTAAGAAAATTTGTCTTAAGTTGATTAGGAGCAGATTAGAGCTGAAGCACAATAAGGCACTCCTGCTAAATTCCTGAGGGATGGATGGCCTGCAGTTCAGTTCAATGCTTTGAAATGCTTTTAAAAGCTCTGATTTCAGTCTCGCCTCCACAGAGAACTCTGTCAGGCTCCTGCTCTCTGCACCCTCAGAAGGACTCTCAGGCCTCCAGCTTTTGCCAGGGCTGCAGTTGCCCTCCATGAGTGGATCTTGTGGTCAGGAGGGCCTTGGAGGAGCAGCTGTGATCCCTTACGTGCATCCCAGGAGCAGGAGTGATCCCGGCATCCATCCCTGAAGCAGGGGTGATCTGTCCTGCAGGAGCCCCCCAGACAGAGCTGGCTGGGGCCATGGCTGCCCGGGGAAGTGTGCTGTAGTAAACAGGAAAACTCCTGCAGAGTGCCTCAAAATCCCCCTTGGAGGTTTTGGCTCAGGTGTGGTGCCTGTCTCTGCGATCCTCCCGGGACGTGACTTAGCAGCCTAAAGGGTGGAGGGAGTGCTGGTTGGAAGGGAGTGCAGTGAGCCACCCAGCATGCAGCCCAGGGGAACCACCCTGCCGGGGCAGGGGGCTCTGCCTGCTGTGCTGCCCATCTAGCTGCTTCTCCTGCTGCCTTTCCCTGCTGCTTTGTCCTGCCTCTTCCTGCTGCCTTTTTCTTTCCTCCCTGCTGCCTTCGGGCGGCCGTGCTGGGCCGTGGCTGGACTGCGATGTTGCTGGGTCAATAAAAGCCAGCCAGGGCCAGCACTGCTGTTCTGAAGCAGCTTCCAGGAGCAAGTGGTGGCTCTCGTCGCTGCTCAGGGCTGACTCTGGGAGGGCCTTAAGCTGCCATGGCTCTCCAAAACGTTTTGCTTCGTAATTTTTCTGCCTGTTTTCATAGGCTGGTTTGGGGCTCAGTTCTTTGAGCATGTGTTGCAAAGCGAAGGGAAGCAGAACTCATTTCCTTCCCACTTCTTTTAACTTTTTTCCTATTATGCAGGAAGGGGAGCGGGCTGGGGGAAGCTGGGCCGCAGTGCAAGGGGTGTTCCACGCCCGCCATGGCGCTGGTGTCCCGGAGCCCCGGGGCCGGTGTCC
>VXBC01001246.1:250347-293845 GCA_013399945.1 Ploceus nigricollis | reverse complement strand
GCGGGGCCGGGCCCCGGAGCCCGGGCCGCCGTTCAGGCTCTTTTGCTGCCGTGCTCTTGTCCTGGCCAGTTCCGTGTGGCCAGGGCTGAGCCCGCTGCTCTCCTCTCGGTAGTGCCCAGGCTGTGGCCGGAGTTCCGTGAGTGAAACCAGGCGCTGTAAAAGCCGTTTGGCCAATGCCAAAGGCATTTTGGCTAATGCCCTCTCTGCTCCGCGGGAAGCGTGCAGCTCCCGTGTCAGGACGTGTGTGCTCCGAGAAGGCAGTGCATTTTTTATTCCCTTCAAACCTGCTCCACACCAGCTTTAAGTAGTTGCACACACTCCCCCTTTGCATTTTTCATTACATATTAAACAAAAATACTGCAACTAGATTTGGAGTGAGGATTTTTCTGTTGACATCCTCTAATGAACTTCAACAGATCGAGTAAATCAGAGTCACTTCTGTTGAGGCAGTTTCATTTTCCTGTTTTCCCGGTCCGTGTTTCACATGTGCCCCAGTAGTGCTTGTTTCCAAACTGCACCCTCCAAAGTTTGACTGTGCTCACCAGAACCTGACTGGTGGGGATATAATAGAAATACTTTGGAGTCCTTTTTGTACACGTAGTTCTCTGTCAATGACCACTCGCATTTTAAGGATTGCCATCATATCACAATGCACATAATTCATATTAATCAAGTTAATAAAAATTTGATTAAGTGCCATGGTTGCTGTCCTGAGCATTGTGTTACAGGTGTGTGTTTGAACGTGTCGAGGTGTTGAGTAAAGACACAGAAGCTGTAGCTTGGAGGAAGGGACCCTTCTTCCCCTGCTAGGTCACGTTCTCCTGCCTGCTCTGCGTTCTCAGTGATCCTTTCAAGCTGCTGACTTTGCATTTTGTGTTTGCCTGGAAGAACGAGGCAAATACTTTCCTTTTCAAGCCAGTGCAGCTCTGTGAGAGAATTGTTGGGTGCTCATGGAGAGGCATGTGTGGGCAGGGGCTGGGCTGCAGTGACAGCCCCAGCAGGGCCTTTGGGACAGGCTGTTGTCACCTGGCATCTGCTGGCCACGTTGTGCGCGTCCGGTGCGTCGTTCCCGTTGTCCCCTGGGTTTGTGACAGCTGTCACGTGTCCCCAGTGCTGGGAGCAGGGCCACAGTGTCCTGTGTGCAGTGTGGGCACACAGCTGCCCCGGGGTGACTTACAGACCCGTGCTGCAGGAGCACTGCCTGTCTGCAGCAGCCCCAGGACTCGGTGTGGGCGGCTCCGTGGGTGGGAGCTGGAGCTGGAGCTCAGGGCTGCCCTCAGAGCACTCTGCAGTGCTGGGGAAGGACAGAGCTCTCCTGTGCTGGGGGCAAGGGCAGCGCGGTGCCCGGTGCTCCAGTGGCCCTGCAGTGCAGGCTCTGGGGTCCCTGCTGCCCCTGCAGTGAGGGCATGGCCTGGCACAGGCAGGGGCTGGAGGTGACACCGTGCTGTCCACTGCTGACCCCTCACTGGGGGCCTGGGAGCGTGCCTCAGTACTGCCTTCACTCATCTGGGAAACACAGTTTGCTAAAGTTTGATTTGTGGAGTCTCAGTGTGTTCGTACTTGTCTGTAAAACACTGGAATATATGTGATATCTTGAGTTCATGGTGGTTTAGCAGTGGAGCCTAAACACATATTGAAGATGAAAAATGCTCATCTGTCTTCAAAAGCAGCTACTGACCCAGAGGAAGAAGTGGTAATGAATGTCCTGTAACCTAAAAAAGGCATAGGGCTGGTCCTGGCAATTAGACAGGTAGATAGATTAGATATTTATATCTATGAAGCAGGTAGACATTATTAACAAGGGAAAAACCCAACCCTCAGCCTGGAAGGAATGTTAGGATGTGGGGTCCATCTGTACCACTGAGAGGGGAATCCTGTGTTGCTGATGATGTGGGTTCCCACACACCCCATTACTATATGAATAAAAAGAAAGGGCTGACTTTAATGATTTTAATAGGCTGTTCATAGGAGACTCCACTCTGTGTGTGTCCCTCCTGCAGACTGAAGTGTCCTGCAGGAATGCTCAGCTGCCAGAGGTGATCTAGCAGGAATCCAGGGGTTCCTCAGAGGCCCTGCACTGGCTGGGCTGCAGTTACAGACAGACCTTGCACCACGGTGCTGTCCTGCAGATTCAGGTTTTGTAATGTGTCAAAACCCAGCCGTGCTGGCCTGGGCAGTTGTGTTTCTCTAACTTTCACCCTGGGAAAGGTTTAATGACCTCACTTAACCCACTTTTCTCTCACAGTTCAGTTTAGTGGGTCTGTTGCAGGGCTGTGAGGCACACAGGGCTGTGTGAGTAGTATAGTGGTTTGCCCAGATCTAAGTTTGTCCCGGTCTGAGGAAGGTGGAGAGCTGCAGAAGAACCAGTCCTGGACTGTATGGCTGTGGCAGTGCTGGTACAGGTGGCTTAATTCTCCTGCCAGAGGAGAGCACACGCTGGGGGTAGTGTAGTGCATTAAAAGTATCTGTTTCTAACCCTGTAACATCCCTGTAAACTCCAAGGGATGCTTGTGAAAAGCACAGGACAGGGGCAGTGGGAGGATTGTACAATACAGGTGCACCTGCCCTGCAGGTGCCCCACACAGCTCCTTGGAGTGACAGCAGTTATCCTCATCTCAAAGGAGACATTGCCAGCACCAAGGGCTCCCTGGGACTGGAAGTGAGAGACTCAAGGGCAGGGGGAGAGTAACTGAAGAGAAAATGCAAGATAAATTCTGCATTCTTAAATAAGATGGGCTGTAAGAGCATGTGAAATAGTGCCAGAGGAGTTATTGCAGAGCTTTGTGTACTGCAATAGAAGGATGCAGGGGATCGAATAGAAAGGTAAATAGTTCAGCACTCCTACAAATGATACTGAATTGAATATTTTCATCTTCAGTGATATAAATTACATACTATGTTTGAAAAGCAGCATTCTCACTGAGAACAGTACTAATTAGTGTATTAAATAGGTAGACAGGCAAGGATCCTGGCAGGTGTGACACTGACAGATTTGGTGAGGGTGTGAAAGTTGGGATTTTCAGGTTGTGAGGGTGCTGTTCAACTCCTGCAAGTGCAGCTACAATTACTGATGGTTTGTGCCCCATTCCCCTGGGTATGAACTGGGGCTGTGCCTGTACCTGGGGCTGTGTGACCCTGCCTGTGCCCGTACCTGTACCTGTACCTGGGGCTGTGTGTGCCCCTGCCTGTACCTGGAGCTGTGTGACCATGCCTGTGCCTGTGCCTGTACCTGGGGCTCTGTGTGCCCCTGCCTGTGCCTCTACCTGGGGGCCTCAGACTGGTGTTTTAGTGACCTCTTTCCAAGGAACCTGCCTAAATGATTGAAAGGTAGAACCTTTCAAGCTTGCACAGAACAGCAAACACTTCAAATTGTTGAAGTGCACAGGAAGTTATTTTTATGTCTACAAAGTATCTCAGTAGCTGTCTGCATCATCAGAGTGGAAATTGTGACTGTAAAGACAATGCAAGAAATCCAGAGTTCCTGTCTCCTGAAAGCTTTTGTGACAATTGCTGAAAGCCTTTTATTTTTTTAAGTTTTTTTAAGTATGTTTTTCTTTTTATAAGTATTCCATCACTTCAGAAACTTTATATACCATTGTGACAAGGAATGGCTTGTGTATTTTTTACAGTCCCAGTGCTGCAAGGATAAGCTGTCCAATTCATTCTCTGCAGTCAATGCAAAGCCATGAAACAGACTGGAAGGGATGTAATTAAGGCTGAATATCGAATACACAGGAACAAGCAACAGAAAGCATTTTGTTGTATTGGGCAACAGAGGTGTTTAAAGCTGTTGGATTTCAGCTCACTTGAGTTACAGTAAATCAGGAACTAGTATAGAGAGCAAAGTTTAAATTGTCCAGAAAGGCCAGTTTGATAAGTTGCTTGTTACAGTGAAGATGTGGAAAAACCTTCAGTAAAAGACAGTTCCTCTCCTCAGAGCCCCATTTTCAGGGTGCTTTGCTGAGGTGTGCTGTGCTCTGTGCCTGTGCTTTAGTCCTGAAGAGATGCTTGTAATTCGATCTCCCTTTAGAAAGGAGAGAGAAACGGGTTGTTGAAGTTTTTGAGAGGGGTATTTTTTGTTCTGCTGCCACTGATCAGAAGGATTGGAGGAGAGGATCTCCCCCCAAAGGCACATGGCCTGCCTGGTTTCACAGTGCTGCTCTCAGCTTCACAAGGTGTGTGGATGTGAAATTTGGCTATGTAACTGAGGAAAATGGAGATTGAAAAGTGTAGTCTGTGAGTAAGATGAGAAAAATCTCAGCCTGATAAGATCACTCTTAAAGTTGTTGCAAGACACATTCAGTTGTGTGTCTGTATCTTTAGTAGTGCTGCCTTTAAAGGTAAATCTGAGAGTGCTTTAAGATCTTTAAAAGTCCAAGCTGGCATTTAACTGTCTTTAAGGATAATTCTGTTCTTCCTTTAGTGAGATTCTGCCCAGGTCAGACTCCTTTTGTCCCCATTTCAGTGTGCTGGCTCTGCCTTGCAGCTCCTTGGTTTACAAACAGCTGGGCTGTGAGGTGCCAGGGAAGTTTCTGACAAGGAAAACAGAAGGTCCTGATTTGGTTGAAGGCTGAAGAGGATGTCACGAGGTCACACAGCTTCTGAACTGCAACTCAGAGCTCCATGAAGCTCTCTGTCGTTCACTTCTCCTCTCTGGCTGCCATAAAATTATTTCCTTAACGTTTGTAGCTGGTGAACTCTTGAGTGGGGTTGAGGCTTCTCAAATACACGTTGCTGAAAGGTGTTCTTTGAGAAGGACTGCTCAGATCTGTCACTGCAGAGCTCGCCTAGCCAATACAGTTACGATTCAGCTTTCACTGGTTTGCTGTTGTGATTAATAGTGAATATCTCCTTTTGCTCTGAAATATGTCTTCAGTTCCATTTCCGGGAGTATTTCTGTGAGGTTAGGCAAGCTACAAGTGAAGCAGTTACTGAGATATTACTATATTTATGTTTCAAATGAAGCTGCTATTTGAGAGTCATCTTGAACTATAGTGAAGGCTAGATTAAAATGCATAACTAAAGTACTTTAGACAAGCTGATTACTGTTTAATTGCCTCTCACTTTATTTAGGCTTTCTTGTGTTAAATGAAGGGCTCTTAGAAAAACAGGTTGGTTTGGTTACTGCCAAGGAAGTGTCCATTGCTACCCTGAGAGGGTTATGCAAGCTATTTATTGGGGGTGGGAGGAGGAAACCCCGGGGATTCCTGGTGCTCTCAGGGGCACGCGACATCTCCTGACTCTGCAGCTGCTATGCTTCAGCATGGACATTATTTGGCCAATACTGTGTATGCCCAGGACAGATCCGGCCACTTTCTAGGAATCTTGGTGGACAGCAAACACGATGGTGATGTGTTTGTGTATGATCACAAGTGACAAAGTTTGTGTGAGGTTTGGCTCCCAGCAGGATGTGGTAGCAGACCATGAGTGCTCCAGGCCACTGCAAATGAGGAGGAGATGGGGTTGCCTTAATGGCCTGGTGCATCTTTCCAGACTGACCAGAAGGATGAATCTGGTCTTCATTCTGCCTTCCTTAAGGGAAGTGTATTTATATAAAACATTTATGGTCGTACGGGCATAATATTTTATATTAATATATGTGATTCTCTTTCTGTTGAATGAATTTCCCAAGAATGTGTCAGGGAGGGAGCTGAATTGGCGCCTTCTGTGGTAGCTAAGGGATGGTCCTTCATGTTACACCCTGAGCTTTAGAACAGGGGTAAAACATGTTTAGAAAGCAGCAATGCTGTTGGACAGGGTCATCTCCATTAAAATTACCAGTTATCTACCATGATCATTTTATTTTCTGTGAAGTGCATAAAACTCCAGTCTGTGTCCTTCCCTTTGGGCTCCCCCTTGCCATGGTGCCCCTGCAGAGCTCCCAGGGAGCAGTTCTTGTGGAATGAGCACTCATTCCTGTTAAGGATTTCCATGGCAGGAGTCAATGCACAATGTGACTCGCCACCTCTCTGGAGACCTCACACTTGCCAAAGAGCTCTGGAATCCTGTGTGACTCTTTTATGGCTCTGATTCATGCTGGATTCATGCTGAATCAGAGCAGCTGGATCTGGGGAGAGCTCAGCAATTAAGTTGCCTTCTCTTCCCGTCAGGTTGTAAAGCCAAGCCCAGCTCTGGGTAGCAAATGTCAGAATTAAGGCTGCCTTTCAGTCTTGGCTGTGCCCTGCTCAGATATGTCCGTGGTGATGTCATTTTTAATTACACGCTCACTTAAAGGTTCCTGCTTGGCTCAGGGAACAGGGTGTGATGCTCAGAGGGATCACTCAGAGTTGATGCTCAGAGGAAGGGTGGACGGGCAATACTTTTGGTTTTCTTCTTTGCTGTAGGGCCTGTGTCTGCCCTAAAGCTGATTCCTCCTGGGTTACTTAGTTTAGGCTCACTAAATACCAGTAAATTGTCTTTGCACCACTGATAACTATGAAGTGATGTTATTAAGGAGCGAGGCACAGACTGAGATGATGCTTGTTAAGTATTGTGATGTTGTGGTGTGGAAGTGAGAGCACTTTTTGGCATTCATGTGACTCATTCCAGGCGGGTCTTCCCCTGGCTCCAGCTGATGGCTGCTCTGGCTGGGGTTCTGATAACAGCCACAGGATTTCCCCTGTGGCATCCCTGCCCTGGGGAAGAGCTGCTGGGCCCCCTCTAGAAGGACTTTCTGTTTGCCCTTCTCCCCTGGCCCTTTTTTCCCAGGGCATAGGCAGGCAGGGCTGGAGCCCAGACAGCAGTTTAGCTGTGAGTCATTCCCCATCAGCAGCTCTCCGTGCATCCACCGCAGCAAAAACAGGGAAATAGGTGGGGTGTGTGCAGGCAAAGGTTGCACCTTGTCCTTCAACTCGTGCTCTGTGCCTCGTGTCCCCCAGCTCTCTTATCCCAGGTGTTGGAGCTGGGCTGCTCTGCCTCCCCAACCTACAGCACTGAGAGCGTTGGGAGTAGAATTACAAACGGGTGGCTCCTCTGTCATGGCTCAGGTGTGACTTGCAGACTTGAACCCTTGTGTGTCTGGGGCACACAGGATACAGCTTAAAGATTTTGTAGAGAGTAAATGCTGGAGTTTGTCATGCAGGGGACGTGACAGTGGTGCTCGGGAGGTCCTGTTGCCACCCAGGGTCTGGGGCTCGGCAGTCTCCTGGCAATGGCTTTACCAGCCCCACCTGACTCATTTCCTTTCACAGCCAAAGAGTTGTGTTGCTCAGCAGCCATGGAAACAGCAGGGTCTGGCTGGGAGGGGATTTGGCAGGGAGCTGTGCTCAGCAGCCCCCGGATGGGAGGTCTGGTTCTGCCAGTACAGGTCTGGTGTCTGCTGGCACCGCTCTGCTGGGTGAGCTCCTGTGCTGCTGCTGCAGCTGTGACTGAGCCCTGCTGCCCAGGATGTTCTTGGATATGATCATGTTAGATGTGTATCCACTTTCTTTAGCCATTTCCTGGTTTGGTTTCTTTGATGCATGCTTTGTAGTGAATGAAGTTTGGACACCTCTGATTATGCAGCAAGATCATCCCTGCCATTAAGTTTCTTTAGGTCATTAATATCTTTAAAGGAGAGTTTAAAACTACCAGATGCTCTGTATTTTGCCCATGGCCAAGGAGTGCTCCATGGGCTGCAGGTGGATCTCTGCTTCCCCAGGGCCCTGCATGGGCTGCAGGGGCATCTCTGCCCGTCCTTCACTGACCTTGGTGTCTGCACAGCTGTTCCCCTGGCATATTCTCACTCCTCTCTCCAGCTGCTCCTGTGCAGTAACTTCGTCCCTTCCCAAACACTTTATCCCAGCAGTGCTGATGTCCTGGGCCTTGGCCAGCAGTGGGTCCATCCCGGAGCTGCCCAGGATTGGCTCCAACACACAAGAGGGGAGCTTCCAGCAGCTTCTGGCAGGAGCCAGCCCTGTAGCCCCCCACCACCAAAACCTGGCCCACAGACCCCAGGCTAAGGAGCAGCAGTGGGCTGGAGTGCAGTTCTGCTCTGGGGTGCAGATACCTTGGAGAGCAGTGAAACCCACTGTGGCCTGAGTTCAGGGTCCTCCTTCACCACGGGCTTGGTGTGTGACCTTGGCTGTGTCACTGAAGCTCTCTGTGCCATTGTTTTCCGTTAATGTAATGTGGAGAAGGAAATCTCCCTGTTTTGCTGTCTGTTTTTAGGAGAAATGTGCCAGCAATTAAAAAGTGCTGAAATTCCTTGCTGGTGGAGGTCACAAGTACAAAGGATGCTATTGCTGCTGACAAAGCCCACTTCAATTAATTTCAGATTAACCTACTAATGTTATGAAAGAGTTTTATTTGCTTTGAAAGGTATTTTTAAAGCTCTGAGTGAGTCAACTGCTGTCAAGCCTCTCATGGTGTCATTTTGTAGAAACTTCTAAATTTTTATACTATAAATCATATAGACAAGTGTTAATTAGAGCTCCATAATACTGGGTGTGCCTTTGAGGGAACAGAGATTTCCTTTCATTTTACTGCCTGCTGTAACATGTGGCATGTCAGCCTTCTAGAATATTTATTTGGGGATACCTTGATTTTGCTTGTAAAATCCAAGCTAAATATGGGAATAGCTTTTTTGTAACATTGAAATCTTGTCATTCAAAAAGTGGTATTTTCGTGGTTTTGCCAAAAATGTGATCTGTAAAATGACTGAAAGTATCAGAGGAATTAATCTAGCTTTTTTCCTTTACAAGATTTCTCAGCTGAAAATATTTTTCTGATTGTTTCAGGAGTAAAAGTTCCTCGTAATTTTCGTCTTTTGGAAGAACTTGAAGAAGGTCAGAAGGGAGTAGGAGATGGAACAGTTAGCTGGGGCCTTGAAGATGATGAAGATATGACACTTACGAGATGGACAGGAATGATTATTGGGCCTCCAAGAGTAAGTATCCACTTAAATACTCAAATAGTATTGTTACATTTTTTCCCCTTCTCCTAACCTCACCACTGAAGTAGAAAATAAAAGGCAAATGAGTGAAAAAACACTTTAGGAAGTGATTTATGTTGAAGTTCTTTGTAATAATGGGTTTCATGTGTCTATATGGCTTTCTGCTTATAATTTGAAACATTTTGGTGCCTTTCTCTGGTTAGTTCTGTTACTTGTCTGCTTTATATTTGCAGATTCAGTAAGACATGACTTTGGAGATCCCAGAATTCTAACGTCCTGTACCCTTGAATCCAGCAAGGTTCAGGATCCCTCAGCTAGTGAGGTTACAAATGGAGCTGCTGCAGGTGCCAGGGGATGCTCTGTGCTGGTTTTCCTGCTGTTCCTGTTCAGTTTATGGGCTGCTGTTTATTGCAGGAATACTGACAAGCTCTTGTAGAATTTCAGCTGACTGAGGAAACTCAAATTTTAGTGATTTCAGTCTCTTCTCTAAATGTCCTCTCCCAAAGCAGTCTTATAATGCATCTGGTCTTTGTGGGAGTATTGTTGTAGTTTCTTTTCCCCCCAGCCCTACTAAACTGTGGGTTTACACTCTAGTAGTGAACTTGAGGACTTAATTGTGTGTTGAATGTGTGCATGTGTTCTAAAACCAGGACTTGTCTGTTGTCTTCAGTTTCACTGTTCTGTTTCCTTAATATCCTTTGATGGAGTGCAAGTAGCCAATTCTCCTTCCTGCAATAGCAGGTGTCTTCTACATCTGGCCTCAGTATCATTTCTCAGTAATTCCAGGGGTCATTATATGAAAATCTTTACAGACCTTTAATCATGTTCCTGCTCTCTGTTCCCATTCTGTCAGTTGCCTTTTTTGACATACAGCGAGGCTGTACAAGAACGTGTATCATGAAGGCATTATGCATGCAGTGTTTTCTGTCTCACCCAGAAGTGTTGTTTACTTGTTGTCTGCCTTTGCTAATCTCTCCCCAGTCACGAGCATTTCATTTGTTTATGATGTACCCAAATTGTTTTCTAGAACAGCATTTGATTTTAGAACATTAGGAGAGTGCTAATGAGCCTGCATTAAGGCTGTGAAGAAAGCTCACTGTGTGCATAGGCTTTATGGAAAATTTAAACAACCTTGAAATCTAATTTAGAAAATTAAATAGGAATTGAAATGTGCAAACAGGAGCATGCAGCCTTGCCAGCAGTGGTGGAAGTTTGCAGTTCTTGTCGTGCTGCAAACCAAGGCTACAGGACTGTCACAGCAGAGGAGTCAGCTCTGCCTCTCCTGTTTTTCTGACACACTTAGGAATATAGATCTTGTTGCCAGATATGTTGTGACTTCTTTTGAGCTTCTCGCTTGAAGGCACAGACTGTATTGAGAGAGATCCTGAGGACTTGCAGCCATTCTTGTTTGCTGTCCTTCTTTTAACACTGCTCAGATTCAGTTATTACCATTTTGGTTCTTAGTAGGATGTGGAAATACTGGCTGGGGACAAAAGCTGAGTCCTGTTTCCCTCTGGGTGGAAAGCAGTCACGCTTGTAGCCGGTGGGAGGATGTTATGCTGGACTGCAGTGGGAAAAACGAGCAGCTGTGAGAGCTGGAGTTCCTGTGTGCTGCTGCCCCGAGGTGTCCTGCAGGGGTGTGGCATTGCCAGGCTGTGTGTGTGTCCCACAGCCAGGAGTCACCTTGTGCACACGGGCTGTTCAAAACCAGTGGCACTGTCAGAGCTTCACCCTGACCTGCACGTGCTCTGTGCTGGCTGTGCACAGCCAGGGCTCCCCAGTGCCAGCTCCCCGTCCACAAACCCCAGAGCCCTGCATGGAGCTCAGGGCTGTTCCCTGCTGCACACACAAAGAGCAGCAGAATTACTACCCTGGAGGAACATTTGATACTCTGAAATGTTATAAAATGAACTCAAAACAGGGAGCCAGCATAGTATCTACGTGGCTGCCCACACTGTTGGTAGTTCCCATGTTCCTAAAGTAGCCACTGCTTTAACCAAATGCTTATTGAACTGCCTGATGTAATTGTTTCCCCCTTTCTTTTCCCCTCAGACAATTTATGAAAACAGAATATACAGCCTTAAAATAGAATGTGGGCCTAAGTATCCAGAAGCACCTCCATTTGTAAGATTTGTAACAAAAATTAATATGAATGGAGTAAATAGTTCTAATGGAGTGGTAAGTTTTTTGCTTTTATTCATTTTAATGTTGGTTTTTTTGTGCAACTCCAGTGCTTTGTTTATACTTGTGGCTTGCTTAGCTCCTCATTGCTTGTGGTGCTCTTTGTTGGAGAAGGAAAGGGGGTAGAAGGGAAGTGGATAAGTGGAGATTTATTATGCTTTTAGGAAAACACTTGCTTTTGATTTCTCCCACTCAGATTTCTTGTGGGATCTTTAGTTGGGGATGGGGGGGAAGTTAAGTGTAACCAGTGCACCAATTCTGACAGGAATGGTCTTTTTGTCTGTTTTAGGTGGACCCCAGAGCCATATCAGTCCTAGCAAAATGGCAGAATTCTTATAGTATCAAAGTTGTTCTGCAAGAGCTTCGGCGTCTAATGATGTCTAAAGAAAATATGAAACTTCCTCAGCCACCTGAAGGACAATGTTACAGCAATTAATTAAAAAAAAAACCCAACATGCCCCCCTTATTCAATTTAAGCTGTCTTCATTTTCCACAGTAGTAAATTTTCTAGATGCATCTTGTAGACCTCAAAATACTGGAAAGGAAGTTCCCATTCAAAGGAAGTTTTTCTTGAGATACTGTAAATGATACTAATTTTTTTTTTTCATTTGAAATATAAGTTGTGCTATAACAAATAATCCTGTCGTGTAACCACTGTCCACATAGCTGAACTTCTGGTATCAGGAAAAGTCTATTTAAATTTATTACTGTCAAGACCAGTGTGGCACATCCAACTTAACTGTGAAAGGATCCATCCCACAATCACCTTGCTGTGTGTCTGGCCTGGGTTATTTTTTTCTTTCTCTGTCTTTTGCAATAGAGTCGAAGCTCAGGGCTATTTATTAGAGTAGACACAAAGGTTTTTGCTTCCAGTACTACACTGGGCTGTATGGACTACTACTGGGGATGTGTGCTAACCTCAGTCATCCCTCCCTTTGTGCTCGCTCTAGTAAAGGCTGAATGTGACTGTGGTCGTTTTTGGGTTTTTATTATTTTTTTAAATGCCCTGATAATGTGGGGCAAGCTTTCCTTCTTTCCTTTGGCCAAGGCATAGATTGTATTTCTCTTCCTGGTTCCCCTCACCAGTGACGTGAGCTTTGGGTGAGGGATTCAGGGTTCTTTTTATCTCTTCCCTCTTCCCCTCTTTTTAGTGGGGGTGCTGCTTTCTTTTTGCCCCTCTTGGTGACTCTTCTCACCCCTGGCCCAGGGGTGAGTGTTGGGGCAATGACTTGACCTGTTCCTTCCTGCTTATCATTTTGGTTTTGCAACAAATTTAGTCTTCACCAGCCTGGGAAACAAGAGTATCTGTTCTGCTGGCAAAGTGGGTTTTCCCTTCCCTCCAGCACTGCTGCCACACCGCCAAGCTGGCCACGGCCGTGCTCTTAGATAGGCTTTGACGTGGGGAAAAGAGCAGTAATTTACCAGGATTGCCCAAACCTTCTGCTGCCAAACTTCAGTGAGGAAGACTCTGCACTTAGAGATTCTGAATACGTTCCTGGTACCCTCAAATCACTGTGTTTTGGTGCTTTGGATTGACCCGAGAATGTTAATTAACAAAATGTTGCACTTGTGTTTGCCCCTTCTAAAGATGTAACAACCAGAGACAAATCAAATCCGGGTGGTAGATTTTATTAGGGTTCTGTAAGTCTTAGAAATCTCTTCAGTGAAGATTTTGGGGAAGCGGTGGCACAGCAGATTAAGGACCTTGATTGGCTTTGCATCCTGGCAAATCACTGCCTTTTCTGGTTTACTGTTCCGGACCACTAACTGCTGCAATGTGGATGCAAGCTTACAGGAAACCAACCTAGTGTGTCCTAAGTTTTATGAAAAATTCAGTGTTTGTGTAAAAAAAAAAAAAAAAGAAAAAATAAGGAAAAAAAGAAAAGAGTAAAAATAAACACATTTTAAAGCAGCAGCTGTCAAGTCAATGAACAATTGATGTTTCCATTAACTTCTGAGGAAAATATTAGTTGTAAGGATTTAACATCCTCTGTACTGAAAGTTTAACATAACAGTATTCCATAAGCAGCCTTTTTATTGTATCAGACCATTGCCTGATTTTAATATAATAAAAAGTGTGCATTAATATTAGAAGGCTTTAATTGTATTTATGTTTAGAATTTTGATCCCTTATGGAATTCTTGATTTGTTGGAAGTATCTTCCTACAGATCACGTTTAGCTGACAGAATGTAAAGCTGGTGGTGGAAGGCAATTGTCTCTATCCAGCTGCTGCTGCTGTGCCAAGGAGCCTCTGTAGTTTTGGTTTAAGCCTCAGGCTGCCCCAGACTTGGCCGTTGGTAGCATCAGGTGAGGCCCAGGAGCTGCCCAGGGGTTCCCGGATCCCGGTGCTGTGCTGGAGTCCCGAGGAAATGGAATCCCTCTACAGCTGCACGTTCTACTGTCTCTCAAGGTCAAGGAGTATTTCACAACCTGAAATTTTCAGTGTTTTCCTCAGATAGTGAGGAGCATGTGCCTGCAACATGGCCTGCAACAAGCTGAGCTTTTCTCCCAGTCTGGGTGAAAACAAGGCTGTGAAATGTTGGCCTTTTCCCAGTGTGAAGTGTCTCGAGATTGCTGGAAGGTCCTGATGCATTCACTGCAGTGATGAGCTGAAACAAGGTTTTTCCTGGGCTGGGAATGAAACAGGGAATGGCCTTGTGATGCTTTGTGAAACTTGCTGCTGGTTTCTGAGCTGGAATGAATACTGCTGGCTCCTGGGGCAGGCCAGGGGGCATCTGTGAAGACAATGGGACTAATACTGTGTGTGTATTTAAAATAGCTTAGTGTCAGAGGTGGTAAACGGGCATTGGAACAACGTGATAATTGCAGTGGGCTGCTTGATTGTCCCTTTTTCAGAGTGCCCATGCCCTCTTTGGGAGGTTGTGGTTGGTGCATGTTTGGGACCTCCCTGAACCTTCTTACTTCAAGTAATGATTTTAAAACCATGAAATCGTCTGGTTTGCTTTGCAAGCTGTGCAGGTGAGAGTGTTCCACCCTGGCTGGGAGCTGTGCTGGCAGGAGCCACCTGTTCACAGCATCAGACAAAGCTGGATGCTGCCTTTAAAAAAGGTTCACTGTGACTGCTCTCCCCCAGGAGTTGCACTCTCTGGACACCTCAGAGCTCCGTTGCTGTTCCCACAACCAAGTAAGAGCAGTGTGGAATAACTCCTTGGGAGTCAGCTGCCATTGGAGCTGCATGCTGGCTCTGTCTGTGTGTCACCTGGGAGGGGAAGGGACCATTCACCCCCAGGCCGGTGCTTGTTGGCGCTTCAGGAATGAGGTGTGGAAACAAAGCCGTGTCACACCTGTGCTTATCCAAACTCTGGCAGCGCCCAGCAAAGTGCTCAGGTGATCCCTGCCAGCCCTCAGTCTGTGTCCCGAGCCACTGTCACTTCAGAGAAAGCTGTGAAAGGATAAGAAATAAAATAGATTGGCCATGAAACAAATGTGCTTGGAGCAGGTGCTGCTGGAGGTGCCTGAGCAGCAATCGGAGGAGGCTGCTCCGAGCCGGACCCACCTGCCCTGTGTCCGCTGTCCAGAGGGTCCCTGAGCCTGCCCTGTGTCCTTAGAGGGTCCCTGAGCCCGCAGAGGGTCCCTGAGTCAGCGCTGTGCCCGCAGAGCCCCCTGCAGCCCCTCCCGGCTCGGGGCAGAGCGGGGCCGGCAGAGGGAGCCCGAAGGCTGCCCAAGGCTGGGCCGCCGCTGCTGCTCGGGTTACGGTCCGTTCTCGTCTGGGAACCGCTCCTCGTGTTTGTCCGGAACCGGTTTCCATTCGAGACACCTGTGTGCCGAGACTGTCCCCTGTACAGGCATTCACCTGCTGCGGGAACACCAGCACCACAGTGAGACCTGAATTGTTAATAAAAACTAATGCTTCTTTGCTTCTTGGTGTGTTGGAATTAAGCTCTCTGTGTGTACCTAGGGAGTATGTGCTTAAATGTGCCCTTTCTGCTCTCATACAACCTCGTGCAGTGCTTTATAGTTGAAATTTCAGTTTCTCCCTCTATCATTACAGTAACAATTTTGAAGCCGGGGTGTGTCTTGAGCCACTCTGTGAGACACCGGAGTTGTCTGTGGCTCATCCCAGCGTGGGACAAGGACACGGAGCAGGAGGGACAAGGACAGGGAGCAGGAGGAGCGGCCGTGCCCCTGGGCCCTGGGCAGACCCTGCCCAAGGGCAGCTCCGGGGCTCCATCGCAGAGCCCTGAGCCCGTGGGGCTGCGGGGTGGGTGCGGGCAGGGGAGCAGCCCCGAGCTGTGGCACCAAACCCACAGGGCCGTGCAGGGGCTGTGCTCCTGCTCCTTTGCCAGCTGCTCTGCCGGGCACTGCCAGGGCTGTGGGAGCTGTTGGTGGCTTCCCTTGGTGTTTGTGGGAATTGGCCATTCAGCCTCTGAGGTCGGTGCTCTTCCTACAGGACAGTGTTTGCTACACCAAGGAACAGCACGCTGGGTTCAATGTGCTTTTTCAAGCTGGCACCGACATGCCCTGCACCAGGGGAGCTCCAGTTCTGCAGGTACCTGTAAATATATCTGCATCAGGCTCTACCTACCTTGAGCTGAAAGAAGCTGAAGAGAAGTTTATACTGATTTTCTTAATATCTAAACTTTTTTACTTATTATTTTATGTTTAAGAAGGTTTTTCTGATGGCTAAGGGTTTTCCTGTCAGTGGAATTGCCATGTTGCATTAATCTTGGCTAATGTGCTTTCCCAGTGCTCGCTAACCTGGCTGCTGACTGAGGCTCAGGTCCCTTAATAGCTCCTCGTTTTCCCTGGTCATGCTGTAGCAGATTGCTGGAGAGTGTGCTGAAGCCTGCGAAGAGCCCAGTAAAGGCAAATTTCATTTAGGCACATGCTTAAGTGCTTTGTTGGACCAGAGCCAGTGTGCTCAGCCTCTGCTAGGAAAGAGGCTTTTTTAGCCCTTGTTGAGCATCTTCTTCCTTGTCCTCCCTTCTTGGTGCTACATCCCTGGTGCTTGTGCCTTTACGTTTTCCCTGATGTCTCCCACATTATTTGTCACAAAAAAGTAAAGAGGAGAAGAAGATGTTGAGGATAGGGAGATAAGCTGAATGCTCATCATTTTATATCTGTCAAGCATCTTGTCACCTTTTTCATCCTTATCTCCTTTTAAATAAAGCCTACAAAGGGTTTTCAGAAATGTGAGTCCTGTCCTATTTTTCTGCCTCTTGAGCCAGGTTGTTGGTGGCTTTGCCCTGACATGTCTAGAAAGCCCTGCAGAACCTTGATGGCTGATAGGAGGAGAGAGTAAATGTCAAATGGTCTAAAAGTCTCTTCCCCCTCTCTATTGCTCAGCATCTATTCTTTTATCTTGTCTTACTTTTTCTTTCCACTTGCCAAAGGATGTTTCAGGATAGTCAAAGCTGAAGATTCTTTGGGAGGAAAAAACCAACCGAGCAGGAGTTTTGAGAAGAGAAGTGATGCAAACTTTTGAGCCATCTTCATCAGAAACAATGGGGCCATTTCTCCTCCTGCTTGCTCTGCTTTAGAACCACGTGTTCCTAATTGCCTTGATCATGGTCTGCAGATCTTTAGAGAAAAGGATTTTTGTTTGCCTGGGACTGATTTGCTGTAAGTGAGGCAGAGGGAGGACAAGCCGAGGGGAGGCTGCAGGGCTGCCTCAGTCCTGTGGGCTGGGGCAGAGAGGTGGAGAAATGCCTGGTTTGGTGAGCTGGCAACGAGCTGCTGTGTGTCCCCTTGAGGCAGGGGAGCACAGCTCCCACAGCTCCAGGAGTGCTCCTGGCAATCAGCGGCGGTGCCCACTGCAGCTCTGTGCAGTCATTGTGGATGCTGCAGGTGGGGTCTGTACGTGTCAGCCCCGAGCAGGGAGCAGGAGTGAGGAACAGCCACAGCAGGACAGAGATCTCAGCGAGGATCTGCCAAACTCCTGTCCCTCTGAAGAGACCTCTTAAATCCCTGGGCTACCAGATTAGATGCTGTCCAAGGTTAGCGGCCAGATGTTTCTCAGCTGTTTGGACTGGTTTCCAGCTGAGACCAAATGAGTGGCTGTCCAACATGTACGTATTAATATAAACATTTCAGAGGCCTTGCCTTGAGCGAGCCATTAAAAACTTCCCACGATCCTGTGAGCGATGCTGCTTCCTTGGAGAGCATCAGAGTTCTGTACCTCGCACTTGAGTGTCCCGAGCGGGTCAGGCTGGGCTGCCACCTGCTCGCTCAGGGCTGGGGCCGGGCCTCCCCCTTGCTTTAGTGGCGCCAGAGCAGTGTGGTCCCTGGAATTTGATTATTTGTGTTAGCAGATAATTTAGGCCAGAAGGCTGAGAGTGTTCCCTTCCTTCCCTGGATGTCGTCATGCTTCCCAGCAAAACACAGTCCCGGCTCCTGTGTCCCTTCCCCACCCCTTGCCCCAAAAGTACAACAAAAACCTTTTCAATGGCTCTTCTTGTGCAGGGTCACTGTCTGTCGGTGTCCACTCCTTTTAAGCTTGGTTCTTGTCTGTGCAGGCCTACAGAAGGAGAGGATTTCATTAACTCCACCATGCAGAGTCATGTTTTAAATTATTACGTGCATTTAAAAAAAGAGTTGGTTTTTGATGTGTGGTTCTTCTAAAATATTCCTAATGCCACCCATGAGCTTTGGTGTTCAAACGAGAGTGACAAGAAATGACCCCTGTGGTCTCCCACTGCCACAAAACAAGACCCTTCTGACACTTTCCATCATTTTCAGCAGATTTTAGTGCCTTGGTTCCCCCAGACCTGGCTGTGGACCTGCCCGGGTGTGGAGTGGGAAATCTCCCAGTGATGTTTTTAATGAGATTATGGGGTCAGCTGGGCCAGCAGCCATGCTGAGTGCTGACACGTGCCTTGGCTCAGCTGTCCCACCATCAGCAAGGCCTGGGCTGGCACTTGCCTCATGTCCTCCCATGACAGAGCCCAGAGTCTGACTTCAGGGAACAATTGTAATTCCACAAGGACAGTTTTAGGGTTGTGTACAGTAACACCTCTGTTCTGGATGTGTGCTGGTGTGAACGAGAGCAGGATGCAGCTTCTCTGATTGCTTTTCAAGGATTTTTAGGAATGGCAGGTGGTTGAGGTGCTCTGAAGGGAGTGGTGTGATGAAGTGGCTTTTCCCAACCCGTCAGCTCAGGGTGTGCCCCTGGCTGGGCCCTGTCCGTGTTTGCAGCTCCCACAGCTCAGTCATACCCAGAGCTCACATGCCTTGGTGGGAGTGAATATGTGCCAGCACAATCCCAGTCAGGGTCCAGGAGCCATCAGAGCCTGGGCTGGGGGTTGGATCTGTTCCTCTCCATTCCCCACAGCTTGGCATCCCCAGCTGAGAAAGGGATGCAGTTTTCTGAAAAGAAAAATGAGAAGTTATTTTCCCCTCTCACTAGCACAGAGGCATTCCTGTGAGTGGGAATTGTCAGCCTTGGATGATGAGATGAGTGTTTTCAATCATTCCATTTCCTTGTATTTCTTGCTCATTTTTTACCCGTTTTGATTTATTTTTTATGGCCCTGACACCCTTGTTTATAATAATAAATAGCAAACGTGTGGACACAATGAGTCTGTTTCAGGTTCAAGTGTTTTTAATAACCTTGCAGCAAGAAATAGACCCGAGCCCAGATCTGGAGAAACCCGATGAAGACTCTCTGCTGCTGCAGTGAAACCCGATTTCGGAGCGGCTGCTGTGCAAACAGCCCGGACAGCGCCGCGCTGACTCCCGGCCAGCCCTGCAGACAACACTCCCCTTTGTACCGCCAAACCCTCACTCCCAAGCAGTGTTTTTGTCTTCCAGACGTGACCTGATTTAAGCAAAGGCAAGGCCAGGGGTAGCTATAGGTATTTTTTATGATTATTATTTATCAGTGCCTCTGCAGCCGCCCTGGGCTCACGGCCTGTCCGGAGCAGGGCCGGGTGATTCCCATCTGGGATGTGGCAGCAGCACACGGCAAGGGGGAAAAGTGACAATCAGCATTGGGAGGCCTCGTGCTGCTTAATTAAGTAAAACCTTATTGGCTGTTTTCGGTGGTGTAACAACTTTGAGGGAGTTGTTGTTTGCCAAGAAAAATACCCGGGTGGGTCTGCCAGCGGCCGAGTGGGCTCCGTGTGCCCCCAGTGCCCTGCAGAAGTCAGGGCATGGCTGCTGGAAAACACTGCCCAGGCTGGGAGGTGGGGATCAGCCTTTTGGGAAAACAAGGTTTGATTCTGGAGAGCACAGGATGGGAACACTGCCCCTGGGGGACCCCCGGCAGGGCTCTGAGGGCAGCACAGGGTCCGGGTTTGAGGGTCCCTGGGGAGCTGGGACAGGCCCCCCATGTGAACCCAGCCCCAGCAGCTCGTGCCCTCTCCCTTGTCCACAGGGGAGTTGAGCTTCCCTGCCTGTGCGGGGCAGAGCCAGGGCTGCCCATTTCCCTGGCAAAGAGGTGCCAGGTCCCAAAGAGGTGCCAGGGAGGGAAGTGTGGGCATCTGTGGCTCCCTCCGTGTGTGCCTGGTGTGCCATGGGGTGGGAAGGAAAGGGGTGCCCATGGAACCGGGGCCCTGCTGTGCTGGGGATTGCCTGTAAATGATCCTAGTCCATTAGCAGAGAACATCCAAGACCCCCTGGGCTGGAGCAGGTCCTGCCTGTGCAGCACAGACTGGCCCAGGCTGGGGGCAGCCCGGGAGTGTGCACTGAGCTGTGCCCGTCCTCAGCCAGAGCTGGGAGCTGGGAATGCTCTCCCTGCCCCTCTGCAGCCCTGGCCGAGCCAGCCCTGCTCAGCCCTTTGTCTTTACAGGGTCTTCTGCCCTATTTATCTTCCCCAAATGTCATCTCCCCTCCCCACTCCATGCAACACCCCCCAAAAAATAATAAACGGCGGCAGGCTCTGTAAACAGAGCCTATCTGCAGGGCTGTTTGAAATGTAGACAGGCTCAAGTGAATTAGTTCAGCGAGGACTTAATTGCTGTCCTGTCTGTCAGCGTGCAGCACTGAGGGTTAGCAGGGAGGCTGACTGAGGCCTGGCAGGGAGATGGATGGGGTCCTGCCGGGGTGGCAGCCGGGGGCACTGCTCCAGGAACCATGTCCCGGCGTGACCCCGCACAGATAAGCGGGCTCTGCACCGTCCCCATCACTGCATCCTGCTGCTCTGACCCTTCCCTGGCCCTCCCCAAATCCAGCCTGCAAGAAAAACAGTGGGAGAAGGGCCTGGGCTGGCAAAAATGACTTGTTGTCCGGGCCTCGTGCCAGCCTTTTGGGGGCTCAGGGCTGCTGCTCTCCTCGCATGGTGAGGATTGGCTGCTGGTGGCAGTGTCATGTGTCCCCAAAGCATGAGGCACTGCAGGGATAGCTCCATCCCAGGCAGGAGCAATCCCTTCAGTCATGTCTGAGGGGAGCAGGATGCTCCCTGCCTGTGCCCTCCTGAGCAGCAGAGCTGTAGCCCCCGTTCCCTGCCGAGCGCTGCCGAGCCCCAGCCCCAGGCAGCGCTGCCGGGGCCAGCCCCAGCCCTGTCACACGCTGCTGGGGACAGCCGAGCACAGCCGGTGGCACAGGCACTGCAGAGAGAACCCCGGGGACCATGGCTGTGGCAGCAGCAGGTTTAGGGCAGAGATGCCCGGGGGTGGAAGGGCCGGCAGGGAGGGCGCAGCACCCTCGGCTGCGGGGCAGGCGGGCTGGGCTGCGGGGCTCTGTCTGGCCGGGCTCTTCCCCACCTCCCGGTCATTAAACGGCAGCCTCTGATGCATGTGGAAAAGGAAGGAGAGAAAGAAAAAAGGATCAGCAAACCCAAGCCCTTAGATTACTGTTTACCCCCTCGAGGAGCACAGAAGTATATTGTCCATTTAATAGAAGCCTATAAATCACTGAAAAACATTTATAAAATAATTGAAGGTAATGGGAACCATTTGTTTAAATAACATCACGTTCATGCCCCAGAGGTGCAATAAAAGTTAGATTAATTGATAGGATTTTATATCTCACTGTGAAAAACTGAGTCACATTCTAGACACCGACAGTTTGGGAAAGTTGCAAATTCATCAGGCACCCAGCTACTATCAAAATAGTCTCTTCCATGTGAAGAGGCACATTTATATGACCCTGAAGGGTTTTGGGATGAGAACTATTTACTTAAACTGTGAAGTGAACTAGCCAGTGTGAGATCCTGACCCAGATTGGGGTTTTTTCCTTCCTCTTCTATCTGCTGTTGCATTTTTTTCCCATTATGATAAAAAGCAAATAAATATCTCTAAACCAGAGGCTCATTCCTGATCCAGGGCTATAGTGTCCTGCATCCATCTGTGCCCATGGGAATGGCACCTCAGAGGCACCAAGGGAGGAGGCTGGAGCAGGGATGCAGGGCTGGGGCCAAGCCCCCATCCTGGGCTGCTCCCCCAAAGCTTGCCCAGTGCCTGCCAGCCCGGCCCAGGGCAGGGCTCGCTCTCCTCGGGCTCCTCTGCCTCCAGCCTGGGCCAGCACAGGCTGTTCTCAGGTTGTGAACCATCTGACCCTCCCCTTTTCCCCGCAGCTGTGTTCTGTGATTTATCTGGTGCAAGGACAGAAAAGTGGAACAGAGCAGGAGTCTCGGCAGAAGGGCCCTTGTGGGGTGCTGGGAGCTGTGGGCAGGGACTCCCCAGCTCTGCCACTGCTCTGCCTTCCCAGAGCTCCCTCACTGCCCACACTCTGCTCTGGGTTTGCCTGGTTTTCCCCAAGCTCCGTTTTCACTTCTTTTCTCTCCTTCCATCAACTCTGGTTTGCCTGAGAGTGAGGCCAAAGTGAGCCTGGGTCCTGCCAGGAGAGGCTGTGGCACCGTCACCCCCAGGTCACCCCCTGGTCCTGCAGCCCGGGCTCCTGGTGCCAGCAGCAGGGACATTGCACTGCTCAAAGCTCTCTGGGGCTCGTCTGTTCAGCGGCTCAATCAGCCCCGGGGTGGAGGTGCACCCGCAGCACAGGTGTCCCCAGATGCAGCCCTCGGGGTGGGTGGCACGGTGGGGACCCAGCAAAAGCCCATCCCTGGGGAAGGAGCAGCTCCCAGGCACCCTCGGCAGCGCCGCCGAGCCCGGGCTTCGCATCGGCTTTTGATAAAGGCTCCCTGTCAAACACGGCCTGAATAAATCATGATGTGTTACCAAGACGCATTACAGCTTTTAAAACAACCACCATGGCATTCTACCCCACGGACTGATGAGTCTGGGGATGCCAGATCCCTGGCGCTCCGCAGCCTCGCTGGAGCCAGCTCACATCTGGAGTGCAGTAAACGTACCCAGAAGCAAGAAAGCAGCTCTGTAAGGGTCAGGAGTACAGAGAGCGGCTGCTGACTCCAGGCGCCACCCCAAAACCCACATGCATTTCCTTGTGTAAACACATGTGGCCAAAAGGCAGCCATGGTCACCTTTCTCCAACGTGAGCCCTATAAAACCGCCAGCAAAGTGAGGAACAATGTCACTATTATTGTTTTAGAGGAATTCCTCCGAAGCAGAAAAGCATAGCCGCGCTGCCGACAGGGGTGTCTTTAAAAGCGGGGCTGACAATTGACTCCAGAGCCGAGGGGAGGAAAAAATTCCCCCGGGGTTGATCATTTGCAGTTGTTGGGGGCTTCCAGAGCTGCTGATAACCTGCTGGGTGCTGCTGCCAGAGGCACAGCTGGGCACAGCTGGGCACACAGAGCCCTGACACTCTCATCACCCCCGTGGGGCTGCTGCCAAGGCAGCCCACCCCAGGGATGGGGTACTTTGGGGCCAGCCCGGGGGAAAGCCAGGCTGTTGGATTTGGATGCTGGTGGAAAGCATCCCTTCTATCTCAGCAGTGTGCAGGGAATGGATTCGCTGAGAGCCAGCAACTGCTCCCAGAGTTGTGCTGGGTTTATTGCCCCAGAAGAGGATTTCTCCCCCACCCAGTATCAGCTGCATCTGCAGCCCTGCTGATGCAATCAGAAGTGGCAGCTTTGGCCTGAGAGTTCACTGCACCTAGGAAAAAAACCCACGAGTGCCTTCATGAGGGGGCTGACCAGGGCAAACATTTGGGGTCTGGGCCTGTTTTCTCTTGGGGGGGTCCATGGATGGAGACCTTGTGGCTGCTTCTCCCTGGGGATTTATTGCCTGTCTGTAAAACCAGACATGGGCTGCCAGAAGCAGCAGGAGCGATAACCTGGAGCCAGACGCTGCTGGTCATGGGGAGCCAGGCCTGGAGCTGCCCCAGCTGCAGCTTGTGGGCACTGAGCACAGCCCAGGAGGGCTGGGACCTGGCAGCGGGCACAGGGCTCCTGCCAGCAGGATGTCACCCTCTGTCCAGAGCCCCAGGTGAACAGGGCTCCAGCACCAGAGGGTCTCTGAGTCCCTGTGGGAGCCCGGGCCACGAGGGTTTTGGGGACAGGACAGGGAAGGGGCTGTGAATATGTAGGGAGGTGCAGATAGGATGACTCTCCAGGCTTAACACCTGATTGGGATGACCTTGCTCCTGGATCAGGGCTGTCCTCTAGTGAGCATAGATGAACATTTGAATTTCACTGATAAGCCCATCAAATAGCTGAGTGTGTTAGAGGCTGTATGAATGCACTGCAGAAAGTTTCTCCAGTGAGTCAGGGTCCCAAAACCTTTCTTTGGGGAGCTTATCTTATCAGGCAGGGATGCCTCGCTCCCCAGGAAGCAGGGCCAGCTCAGCCTGAGTAATGAGGCTCTGAGCAAGAGCATTGCAAAACTAGAGGTGCTTTTTAAAAAGTCTGACATGGCAGAGAGAAGGGTGAGCAGAGAGGAAGAGGAGGCTTAGTCACGTTGGCCATAACCCAACATGCTGGTGCTTCTCCAGGGCAAGGCCTTTAATGTCCTTCCTAGGACAAAGCTGTACATCTGCCTTCCCCCTTTCCCTGTGAGAGAACCCGGGGGCTGTTCCCAGCCAAATCCGCTCCTTAATTCCCTCCATCAGGGGCTGGGGCCAGCGAGAGGGATTCTGCCGGCATCATCCGCGGAGCCGGGGAGCCGCGTTCCCCCGCGGGGCCGCGGAGCGAGGCCGGGCTGGGCCGGGCTCCCTCGGCTCCCGGGGACGCCCCCAGCCGGGGCAGCGCCGTGCCCTCCCGGAGGCGGCACAGGGAGGATGAGCGGTCGGGAGGCACCGAGACAAGCAGCGAGTTAGATCCTGAGCGCAAACAAAGCATCTGCCCGGCGAGCGAGCTCCTCTCTGCCTCCCGCCGGAGCCTGAAGAGCCCCTGCGGTCCTTCGGGTCCCCTGGCCACCGGGAGCCAGGCGGGTGGGAGCCAAAGGCTGGTGTAAATAACGGGCAAATACTGGCTCAAGTTTTAAAGCAGCTAGTATTCCTGGGAAAGAGCAGTATCAGTGTCTGGGGAATAGACATCCAGAACCGTCCCCAAAAGGAGGAGTGTTAGTGCACAGGATGGTGCCTCCCCCGCTCCTCCTTTCTCCCTGGGATGATGGAGATCATGCATTTCCACCTACTTGGGAAATTCTTCCCAGGGTAAGCGCCAGCATTAAATTAAAACCTCCTTGGAGCCCTCCCCTAAAAGCCAGCGTGTCCCAGCCGCCGTCCCAGTGTGGCCAGTGCGGAGGGGCCCTTCGGGACCGCCTGGTGAGTGGTCCCTTTAAGCACTTGTTGGGCACAATTCCTCGGCTGGCCGCTTGGGAAGCCTCCAAACTGCGGGGAGCTTCGGCTCCTGCCCGCTGTGCGTGTAAATCCCTGGACAGCCACGCCCTGGAGATGGAGCGGGGCTGAGGGACCGGCGCTGCAGCTGCCAGAGCAGCCTGACCACCTCTGCTCTCAGGGCGGGTGACCAGGACAGACCAACAGTGACACGTCCTTGGCACTGAGCAGCTGGTCTGGGGACCTCTGTGCTCCCCCCGTGTGGGTGTGCCCTCCCCGGGAGAGGGTTAAGGCACTTGCACCTCCAGAGGCTTTGCAGCACACAGCTACAGGACGTGTGTGGTTATTATTGTCATTACCTTCATTTTTTGTGTTTCAGAAAAGTAGTCACCCTCAGGATGGGGATCTAGAGGTGGCTGTGGAGGAGCTGGCAGTGTTTGCTGCTGGGCTCTGTGAAGGTGGAAGAAAAGGAACTTTTTTATGTGGATTTTTCATAGTTGATAAAAAAATAAGAAGATGGGTCTCTTTTGCCATGGCACAAGCAAGTGTCACTAGTGACTAATGGCATTGTGAGCTCCTTGTTGAAACAGGGTCAAAGCCATTGTGTAGGAGACATTTAGGGCCAGTTCTGCCACCTGCCCAGTGTTTGCTGGGGACTGGGTTTGGCACGGGGCTGCTGGGGGTCACAGCCTCATCTCCAGGTGTCCTCCAAGAGTTCTCCTGCTTCCATCAGCTGAGCACAGGGAGTTTGGCAGGCTCCAGTGCTGTCTGTGTAGCTCAAGCCAGCCGTGTGCTGCAGGACTGCATCCCAGTTGCTGCCACACCGAGTGCCCCGTGCTCAGACCCAGCTCGTGCTCGGCCCTGCAGGGATGCGATTTTGGGAAGGGTTCAAGAGCAGGTCAAGGGAACCTTGCTGAGGGCTCTGCCCTGTGCACCAGCCTGTCTCTTCTTTAGCATCCTGGGCAGCCCCAGACTCTCACCACGGTGGAAGACAAATGCAGAGGACCTGAGGAGCAGCTGTGGGGGACAGACACCCTCCAGCCCTTTGAGCCTTGTCCCCAGGACTGGCCTGGGACACAGCCCCATCCTGTCCCCCCCTCTGCACAGCACCAGGATCCCAGCCCGCCTCTCTTTGTAGTGCTATTTTTAAAACACCAAAGGAGAACTCCCACCTCTGTCTGCTGGAAACGTGGTGTGTCCCCCGCAGCCAAGAGCTCTGCTCATTTTCAAACCTGCCGGAGTTAGCCTTAGATATAAAACCAAACAAGCAAACTGAAAGGGGCTTGTTGTGTAAAAAAGTTCCTCCAAATTAGTTATATCTGGCTTGTGATCCCTTTTTGATTGAATGCTTAATAGCAGCCAGGTGCAGGCAGTGCGGGCCGCTCGCCCGCGCTCTGCAGCAGCCTGGGAACGCCGGGCGGTGGGGCAGCCCACGGGTGGCTCGGTGTGTGGGCTGCTCCTGCCCTTCCTCTGCCTCCCCGCTTATCCACAGGGATCCCGGCCTCTGCTTCCTCCCCTCGGCGCCAAACCAGCTCAGGAGATGCACACACGTGTGTATCTGTATATCTGTGTGTGTGTCTGTGTCTGTGTGTCTCTGTGTGTTTCTGTGTATCTGTGTGTGTGTGTGTGCACAGAGCTCACGTGTGTGTGTGTGTGTCTGTGTGTGTGTGTGTGTGTGCAAACAGAGCTCTGGCTGCCGGCTGTGCAGGAGCGTGGGCACGGACATGGGAATGGACACAGGCACAGGCATGGTCACGGGCAGGGACACGGACACGGACACTGGCACAGACACAAGCACAGACATGGGCATGGACATGGGCACGGGCATGGTCATGGACACTGACACGGGCATGACCACGGGCATAGACACAGGCACAGACATGGACATAGACACGGACACAGGAACGGACATGGACATGGACACAGTCACAGGCACGGCTGGGCCAGCACGGGGCAGGTCCCATGAACGCAGCACACATGGATGAGTGTACACATGAACACGTTCTGGGGGCAGCTGACACCTCTGTGCCATCCCAGCCTGGCCCAGGGCCAGGAGCCCTCCCTGCTCCTGGTGTTCCTGCAGCAGGACCCTCACCTGGCATCCCAGACATTTTTCCATGCTGGCACTTCCAAACACGTCTGCTGGTGTCTGAGCCCATCCCCCACTGTATGTGTGCAGGTTTAGTGCATTCATTTTAGAAACAAACTGCCTGCCTGGATGATAATAAAATGTGGGTGCCAGGGAGAGAGACTGTCCAGAAACTGCCAAGTTAAAGACATTGCTCTTCTGGAGCCTGACATGTCCCTGGGAGCACAGGGCCCAGCAGGGTGTGCTCCTGAAGGCAGGAATCTAAACCTGGCCAATTCTGGGTCAGGGCACAGCAGTGCCATGGTGCTCGCTGGCCCTTGGTCTCTGTCCCCATGCCAGGCTGTGGGAGCAGCACTGCCAGGCAGCTGAAGGTGCCTGAGCTGCTCCTGGCTTCATGTGGCCTTGGGGTCCTTTTCTAACCAATGTCCCTATTGCCAATACAGAATTCTTTTTCCTCCCCTAACCCCCCCCATTTCTTTTTCCCAAGTGATGCAATTGCCAGCAAACACTGTCCTAGAGGAAGATCTACAGCATCTCTCTTCCAGATGGAACTCCTGTAGTGCTGGCTGTAGCCTCTCTGGTTACTGAACTTCCAAATCCTCCAAAGAAACCCGAAGACTTTATACAAGCACTTTCCTTGTGCCTGAAAATACAGGATTTGCCAGAGCTCCTTCTGGGTGTCAGCATCCAGGAGGATGTCAACAGGAGAAGGAGTTGTTGGGGCAAACACGCTGTGCCCTGCAGAGGTGCAGCCCAAGGTGAGCTGGAGCCACACTTCCCTGGGCTCCAGGGCTCTGGGCTGAGGGGTTGGGGGGTTTTGCTGCAGGCAGTGGAGGCCAGGCAAGAGCTGGGCTGGCACAGTGGGTGAGGTATCCACTGTCAAAAAAAAACATCTGGACAAAATTAACCTGTCAAAACATTCTGAGTGCACAACTCTCTCTATGTGACCGTGCCCAACACCCTGGCGCTGGATCTGCCCTTGGCATCGTGCTCAGACCAGGCTTCCTCCATCACTGAAACACAACTCCAGTTTTCCACCTGTGAACAGGGCTGGTAACACCTTCAAGCTATGGAAAGGAAGGAAAGATCCAAGGGGAAAAGGGATCATGCTGGAGCCACTTCATTCATTGTTATCCCAAGGGTTCAGGTGTGCACAAATGGCTGCAGAGAAAAATCAGCCTAAGGTCTGTTCCTTCTCCTGGAGGGGAACTGTTTGTAGGATTAGGGCATATTTAGACATGGCAGAAATGGGATTCCTAAACAAAGGGCTGGGGGAGGTGAGTCCCTGCGCTGCTGCCACCGCTCCCACCACAGAGGGTTTCCAGATTCACTGCCTACCTGCCTGCGGGAGTAAAACTGTCCAGACCCACTGGCCAGAGCTCCAGACTTCCATTTTAGGAGCTGGTGGAAACAGGGTGAGGCCTTTCTAATCCCCTGCTCTCTCACCAGAGCGGGGAGTGGGCTGGGAACAGGCTGCTGCCTGCTGGGGGCAGGGCTGCCCCGGTGCCCCATGGCACACGCCCGGTGCCCCAGGAACGGCCCTGGTGCTGGTCCTGCAGCAGGACCCTCCCCTCGGGCACTGTGGCCACGCTGGCCAAACCTCCAGCACGTGCCCGAGCTGCTTCCTCTGCCTGGCTGCATTTCAGCGGGGCCCTTTGCCTGCCAGGGCTTTGTGCTGGTCATGGGATGGAGCCTCTTCTCCATTAATAGCCATGGAATAAATTAAATGCTAAACTGCAGCACGGCAGGCCTTTGATGCTGATTTTCTTTGGGGTTGTGCAGGGGGACATGCAATCCTTGGAGTTGGTGTGCAGGAGTAAATTCCTTCCTATGGAAGGAATCGGGGCAGGCTGAAGGAAGGTGTCAGAGCCAGCTGTCACACAGTGGCAGGGCTGAGCCAGCTCAGGTTTGGCCTGAGTTTAGGAAATAAAGATGCGTGGTGCCAGGTTGGTGCTATGGAGTGAGGAAGGGACGCTGCTGAGGTGTTTGGTGCTGGAGGTGGAGGCAGAGCTGCACCACAGGCACAGAGGGGATGGTGGGCCGTGTCCCTTTGGCTGTGTGAAACCTCCCTCTGAGCAGAGCCCTTGGAAATGTTCCTCCTCCTCCTCCCCTGGTCCTGAGTGTGCTCAGCTCGGCCCGTGCACGTGCAGGGCTGTGGTGTGTGCGTGGGGCGAGGCACAGATGCAGGGAGGGTCCTGTGCTGGGCTTGGCTTGCAGGGCTGCACATGCAACTCTTTTATTTACGCCCACAACCAGTTTACAACCTCTGGCCAAAGCTTCATCCCCTGTATGGGAAGGTTTGGCCTGCAGAGAGACATTAGCACGAGGGTGAGTGGGAAATGTGAAAGAGCTCTCTATGTGAGAGCAGCTCTGCTCACTGCCAGTGCACAGCTGTGCTTTTTCCATCCTTTGGGCTCTGCTCTGATGCCGCCTGGGCTGGGCAGCTGTGCCCAGTGGTGCTGCCATTGCTGCCATCAGGGCTGATGGTGACGGAGGGACAGGGGCCTTGGAGCCCATTTGCTCCTGTGCAAAGTCAAAGCTGGGATCTGTGCTGTTTGGCTTCTCAGCCCTGGGGCTCTGAGCATCCACTGGGAAGTGCTGCCACATCCCTCAGCTGGAGGGAATGGAGCTGGCCCTGCTCCGAGCAGTCCTGGTGGACTGGCACTCTTGGGAAAGCACCATGTCCGGCAGCCTCAGATGGACCCTGGCCACCCACCTGGGGATGCAGGGCTCCTTCTTGGCCCTGGAAATGAGGGGTGCAGGCAGCATGCTGCCACAATGCCCATTTGGCACTGAATTTCCTTGGGAGGTAATAGAAAAGATTTAAAAAATCATCTCGCTGTAAAACTCAGGATAAAAAAGGGGGAGTGGGGGAATGAAAGAGCCTGCTGATGTGCAACTGATCTGCTGACTCAGGCAGCCCTCGGGAGGGTGGAGGAAAATCCTGGGCTGCAGCAGTGCTTGGAGGCCGGCGGTGCCTGTGCCGGCAGCGAGCGGGGATCCAGCCCAGCCCAGCCTGCCCCAGCCTCACCAGCCCAGGCAGATGCTGCTCTCACACGTGCAGTGAAGGTGTGGGGCCTCAGCTCGCAGCCCGGCACTGCTCCCGCCCCTGCCCCTGCAAAACTTAATTGTTTTCTGCAAAGAAAAAAATCATTTGGGGAATAGATGGAAAAGGGAGATAGCGTCAGGCAGTCATGGCCTGTTCTCCACCTGTTGTTATTTTGGTCTGGCCCAATCAACCTGCTAGCCAGGCTGGAGCCAGAGACCATCTGGAAAAACTGCCGTGTTTATAAAACTGACATGGAGCAGCACCCCAGGGCCCTGACCTCCCACACAAATCTGGAAATGATTAAAATGGCCCCGGCTGCCTTGGCGGCGCAGAGCTGCCTGCGGAGCAGCCCACCGACTGCATTTGGAGTTCTCATCAGCGGGGTGGGAACGCAGCCCCCGGCACCCTGCCCGGAGCCCGCGGCTCGGGGGGTGCTCCGGGAACGTGCCAGTGCAGCCCATCCATCCTCCTGCCCTGTCCCTGCGCTCCCAGCGCTCCCTCATCTGCAGAGCTGCCCTGCTCCCAGCCGTGCTGGGGCACCGTGGCTGTGGTTGCAGCAGGACGAGCCTCGGTGCCAAGGGCAGCCAGCATGAACCCCAGAGACCTGGCTGTGAGCTTCACGAGCTCCTTCTGCGGGCACCGAACACCTGCACGGCTCCAAGTCACTGCTGCAGGGCTGCACCACGTCCAGCCCTCCCTCGGGAGCAGAGAGGCTCTGGCAGGACTTTGAGCTGGGCTCCAGGTTTGGAGGAGCACTCCCAAAAGGCTGCTGCCCTTCCCTCTGTGCTGCCCTCAGACCTCCCAGCTCCAGGATGTTGCTTATCAAAGCAGCCCTGTGTCCCCTGTGCAGCCAAGGGTGAGTGACACCCTAGCCCAAATTCAAGCCACACTGGACCTTGCTGACCTGCCCTGGCCTGGGGACATGTGGCTGCTCTCAGCCCTGCCTGGTCTGCTGGCCAGCAGCTTAATTAGAGAGGTGTGAATAATGAATTATCCGTGACTCTGAGCCATCCATGGAAAATTTAAATCAACCTGCTTTGTGGTTACAAGCCTCAGCAAACTACTGCCAAGAGAGAGCAGGGGGAGAGGCAGAGCCAGCCTCTCTTGGTGGGGATGAGGGCTGGGTGGAGGTGATGGGCTCTGCAGGAAGGGGATGCTCGGCCCCGAGGAGTGTGAGCCGGGGCTGGAGCTGCCGGGCTGTGGGACGGATGCTCCCCACTCCCAGCTCACTCCCCACCAGCAGGCGAGTGGCTGGGTGGGCACAGTGCTGAGTGCAGCCATGGCCATAAAGGGGTGGGCAAGGCCTCCTTCATGGGGAGCCAGCCCTGGGCCCCCTCCAGCTCCCAGCGGAGCAGGTGAAGCCCTGCCCTGGCACAGGAGTGGAGGCAGGTCCTGCTGGGTGGGGGACAGCTGGCAGCTGGCACAGACCAGGAGTAAGGGCAGGGAGGGGCCCCATCCCCAGCCCCGTGTCACACGTGGGGTGACACAGCTCCTTCTTGCACCCAGGGCTGCAGGGGCTGACAGCGAGGCTTTGGTGAACACGTGCCTCACCCAGCACAAGGGGATCTAATCCCTGGAAGGGCCCTGGGCCTGGAGGAGCCCTTCTGGCTGTGTTTGTCTTCGTCTCTCCCTGGTTTACCTGTCCAGCCCCCTAAGCCCTGGCCCTGTGTCCTGCCACCGCTATTGTTCCCTGTGTTATCAGGGGAGGATGGTGGGGACAGGGACAGGAGCAGGGGGGGCTGCTCAGGCTGCACAGTGTGGCTGGGGACAGCCAGGAGCTTGAACTTGGCACAGCCACGGCCAGGCCCAGCTGGGCAGGATGTTCTGGGCAGAGCTTGTCCTTCCCTCCAGGTGCAGCCCTGACCTGGCTGCGAGGGGGCAGCTCCTTCCCTCCTCTCCAGCCTGCCCACAGAGCTGCTCCTGCTCCTGTGTGCTCAGCCAGGGCTGCTGGGACAGACACAGCCTCAGCACCTCCTCCCAAAGCAGGCAGGGGCTTTGGTGGAAAAATGGGCAAAAATGTTCAGCCTGAATTTCAGATGCTTTAATTGGCTGCTGATAACGAGGGGCAGCCTCGTGCTGCTGCGGGGACGAAGGTTTTGAAAGAAGCAGAGAAGAAACCTGTCACGTCTGTGTCCAGGGCCAGCTCTGCCCGTTGGTCTCTCTATCAGATGAGTAAACCCGTATATATTAACCCGGAGCCAAAGTAAACACGTTCTGAGTGCTGAAGCAGCTCAGGTAAGTCCTTTTCTCCCCCCAGGAAGATGGAGCTGAAGCCCTGGCTGGGGGCAGCCGTGTGATCCCAGAGCAGCCCCTGGCACAGGCTCTTCGTGGGGTGTGTGGCTGTGCGTGCCTCAGTTTCCCTGCCTGGGGAGGGGATGGGAGCGGGTTCATCCTGCACCCCCGCCCCAGAGCCCTCTGGCTGCCACTGCTCACCTGCTCCAGGGGACGTGGGCACACACCAGCCCTCCTGCCTCAGCCCCCTCTGCTTGCAGAGATTATTAAATCCCCGTTTGCAGAGGGACGGGCTCCCGGCTGATTGCCCGGGAGAAAGGAGGTGATAACAGCAGGGAGATAAACCCTCCTGCCAGCCCCAGCGGCGGCCGGGGGTCCCGTGGCAGCCCCTGCACACACCCACCTGCAGCGACCACGAGGGACTATCAGCCCCTACTTCACTGTAATCTGTTATAAATTACAATTAAAACCTGTGACACGAATGGATTTTGTGAGTAAATTGCCCTCCAGGGAAGTTCAATGCTTGGAAACACAAGAAAAACCTGTGGCTGATTCAATCACTGGCCGGGGATGATAAGTGGGTCTGACCTGGCTTTCTTCTGCCTTGGTACTAAATGAGCATCACCTGAGCTTTGAGGGGAAGTCCTGGGTGCAGGACCCACCGGCCTGGGCAGTCAGAAGTGAAACAGTTCACCAGGACATGAGCATTTGGGTGCTTTTTCCCTGGGAGAGAGTTGAAATGACTCATGCTAATGGGGGTTTTGGCACGATGAGGTCTGTGCCTGATTTTTTTTTAATAAGCTTCAAAGTTTCATTTCCACATGATTGTTTTGGTTTATTTTGCTTCAATTTTTAAACTGAGAACGGTGCTAGATACTTCTGCTTCACACGTTCCTTTAAATGATGTGCTAAATACCTTGTGAATGCAATATATTACATGGCCGTGGTCATTTGGATAGTACAAAATTCAGTTTGATACAAATGGCAGTCTAGGAATGAGGAGAGAGCATCCCTGTGGTGCCACATGGAGACCTCATCCCCTCCATCATTCCCAGCACTCGCCAGCCCTGGCCCTGCTGCCTCCACCGTGGGAGGTGAATGCAAACGGTGGCTGAGGAGCTGCACTGAGGACGGGGCGAGCGAAGGGAAGTGACTCGTCTCTGTCACCGCCGGGCTGTGTCACCGGAGAGGCCACCCGCGTCCGGCCCGGCCAGTGGCCAGCGCCCAGCGCTGCTCGCCCTGCCCAGCGGTGCCTGCCCAGGACCCAACCACCACGGCAGAAAGAACCAGACCCGCTGCTGGCCTGGCTGGGGCTCTCGGTGCGGGGCCGATGAGCGGGACCCCGCCGGTGCCAGGGCTGGGTGCACCTTGCAAAGGCTGGGCAGCGGCCAGAGGAAGCCGCGGCAGCTGACGGCCGCGCTGGGAGCGGGAGCGGAAACCAGGACAGCCCCAGCCACGACCTTTCCTCCCTCTGGGAATGTGCTGCCTCAGCAGGAAACGCCTGCGGCTCTCCAGCCTCTCCTGGGGGCTGCTGCTCCCCAGGAGCGCTGCCAGCTGCTGTGCTGCCCTGGGAAGAGGCTCGGAGGAGCCCCGACCACGAGCATCCTCGGCAGGGCTTTGGAGAATAGGGCCGGCTGTGCGTCACACCCGCGGCAACCACGCAGCCTGTCACCGGATTTCTCACGTGGGTGACAGAAGAGGGACCTGAAGTGAGCCTGGGTGCAGGACTGCCCGCCCTGGGTCAGGCTGCTCTCACAGCACACCATGGGGATTTCTGCCGTCCGAGTCTCATTTAGTCTTTTTTAAGTGGTAAATAAATTGCCTGGGAAATGAGGGCAAGGACGGGAACAGCTGACGTTGAATCCTGATTTCTGTTCTCCATCCACACTGATGTGATTCTGGGAAAAAGCAGCATCCTGCTGAGGGTGTGGAGCTGCTGGCCCCACCACAAGCACCTCAGCATTCCCCAGTCCTGCCCGCTCCCGAGGGAGCTGTGGGCATGGATTACAGGTGGCCAAAAGGACGAGCCTGGCTGGACTGGCAGGGCCCAGCGTGGGCAGTGGGAGGTCCTGGGTGTGGATGCTGGGGATCCACTCTGTAAAACCTCTGTGCTCCCCTCCAACTGCAAATCAAAATGTTTGCCCAAGGAACAGCCTATCTCACTCAAAACTCAGCCCAGGTAAGTCCCCAGTGGCATCCAGGTTTTTGCTGGACGTGGCTGGAGGCTGCCAGGATATCGAGCCAGGGGCTCAGGTTTGTGACTGAACCCTTTGGGTCTAGGGGTGCTCACAACGACCCGGCACAGGGACTCCAGCACAGGCACCACCTTCACTTCTTCAGCCAAGGATGAACTTGGAGAGGGCTCTCGCTGGCACAGCCCTGGCGCCAGAGGGGCTCCACGGCAGCAGGGTCAGCCCCTGGAGGTGAAACACCCGAGGAGCACCGGCATAGGAAACAGGGGCCCGTTCCGGAAAGGAAACGGTGCGAATGCTATTTATTTGCAGCGTTTTGTTTTCATTAACTCCAGCATGAGTCAAACCCTTCCTGCCAGCATTCCGCCCGGCACGGTGCCTGCGGCTGGCACGGCTTTGCAGGGTGGAAGCTGCGATGTCGTGGGCGCAGGAAGGTGACGATGCGGCCCCGGGGCAGGTGCTGGCCGGCCCGGCGGCGCGAGTGCCACTGGCGACAGAGCAGATGTGTCCCTGAGCCGCTCCCCGGGGCTTCCCTGGGAGGCTCCGTGAGCTGTGCGCATGAATCACGGGCTGCCTGGGAAAAGAGGAGAAACGCGGCGATGATGGGGGGACAGGGGGTGGGGAAGGCTGCAGCAGCCCCCCGGAGGGAGCCGGGGCTGTGCTGGAAACAGCTGCCTGCGGGATGGCTCGTGCTAATTTTAGGGGTGAGGTTGGGCGGACTCCCCGGAGCCGGGCTCCTCTCGCCGCCGCTGCCGCGGACGGAGCCATCAGCCCGTATCCTGTCTCCCGCAGCCGGCCGGGAGGGAGGCGAGGGCGAGGGTAAGAATAGCACGGCCGTGCTTCCCGGCGCCCGGCTCCGTGGCCAGGGATTTCCTGAGCAGGGCGGTGCCCGCGCCTGCCGGGATGCGGCGCCCGCCCGTGCACCGGCGGCTCCGGGTGCCCGCGCCGTCCCTGCAGCTCCGCGCCGGGGAATCGCATCTCCTGTGTCCCACCCAAACCGAGGGCTGGCGGGGAGCAGCTGCAGGTGCCAGTGCCGGCCATTTCCGCGGTAGCCAGAGAACACAATGGGGTGGGAAGGGAATCCAGACTGGGGAGCCTTGCCTCCAGGTCCGAGCCATTTCAGCTCGGAGAAAGACCCTTTCAGGATGAAGAAACAGGGACATTCACAACCAGACTGGTGACAGCCGTTAGAAACACCCTGCCAGGAGCACACGATGGTTTTCCAGTCTGTTCACTTTTTCCCAGAGATGCTCCAGAGTGGGTGAAAACAAACCAAAGACAAGTTGGGGGGCTTTTACTTCTGCAGCTGAGATGCAGCATCCCATGCCCTCGCCCTGCCCTGCCCCTGCAGATATCCCATCCTGTGCTGCTTTGGGGAGGAGAGGCCGCTGCAGCCCGCAGAGCCCGGCAGAGCCCGGCAGAGCCCGGCAGAGCCCCGCAGAGCCCCGCAGAGCCCCGCAGAGCCCGGCAGAGCCCCGCAGAGCCCGGCAGAGCCAAGGCCTTTGTGTGAGAAGGAGCCGGTTCCCCACCGCTTCCTCCACCCTGCTGCCTGTGACCCAGCGCGTCCTCCGGGCCCAGAGCTGGCCCAGGCAGGAAACAGGTGGGATAAATATTTGTGCAAAGCAGAGTGAAATTTCCCTTGAAGGCCGTGCAATGTGTTTCCCTCGCCGCGGTTGTCAGTGCGGAGGTAACGGCCAGCACAGCAGCAGGTGCTGCCAGGCTGGTGTGGGACCGGTGCTGCCGCCTTCCCAGGGAAAGTGAGCCCAGTACTCTTACTTCACCCCAAAGACAGGCTCAGGAAGCTGCTGGGGGCTGCAGGAAGAGCAGTCCTGGAAAAATCTAGGCATTTAACTGCTGTGGCTTAAACCCAAGGCCTGTGGGAAGGAGCCCTGCAGGGCAGGAGCCAGCACACGCCACCCAGGAGAGCCAGAGGGGATCAGCACAACAGCTCCCATGCTGCTGGGACTGAGCACAGCCTGTCACAGGCCCAGTGTGACATCCCAGAGATCTGTGCCTGCCCTTGGCAAGGCTGGTTAAGAAAAACATGGAGGGCCCCATGCCCCTGCAGGGCTGTGGGCACAGCCCCAGCACGGCTGGTGCTCACCACAGGGCGAGAGCAGAGGGACAGAGGGACGTGCTGGCAGCACCTGAGGGCGGGCAGCATGCAGGAGGTGCTGGCAATGTGGGAGCAGATGTTACCAATTCCTGATGTGGGCTGTTCCCCTGGGGTGTACCCTGCCTGCTGGGAGGGCCCAGGCTGTGAGAGCACAAGGGAGCACACAGCTCTGGTGCCCCCTGACACCAAAGGGCTGCTGGAAACCATGTGCTGGTGGGGCTGGAGCAGACCCAGAAGCTCTTGCTCTCCCCTTGGGCAAGGGTGGTCAGGATCTGATCTGCTGCAGTGTGCAGACCAGCACCAGTGAAGGAGGGGCAAGTGCACTGCAAACCCTCCGTGGTGGGAGCCTGCAGCTACAGTGCCCAGCTGCACTGGGGGAGGAGTAGATTCAGAGGTCTATCTTTATCTAGAACCCAAACTGAACAAGTCTGAGGTCTCAAAATTATCTGGTTCATTTCAGAGTCGGTCAGTGAGAAAGGAGTGGGAATTTTCTGTGTAAGTCAGTGGGTGAGGTGAGCGGGGCAGCACAGGATACAGAGGCCTCTGAGCTAACACGCACTGTTACAGCCCCAGCATCTGCTCTCTGACCTCTTGAGCTCGGATTGCTGGCGAACCTGATGCGGCTGCCTTCCCCCTCTGGGATTTCCTGCTCCTGCTGCCTGCAGAGACCCGAGCTCCCTGGCCGAGGAGCAGGTGGGCACCCGCTTCCCCCCGCAGCGCTCCAGGAGCTGAGCCCTGTGATCTGGGGGCTGCAGGGTGGGGACAGGCTCTGCAAACCAACGAGGTTTCACAATAGTTTGCTTAAGGGCTTGTGACTTACGGCTCAGGTGCTCCAGGCAGGCCGGGAGCAGCCCTGTCCTGGCTGCCCACAGGAGCCCAGCCCACTCTGGCCTGGGAGGGACAGCCCTGGGGCACAGCTGCTCCAGGGACACTGCGGGAGGCTGAGCCACCACCGTGCCCTCGGCACCAGCTGCTCACACCCGGTGAACCTGCCAGATCCAGCATCCCTCAGGGCAGCTGCTCACACTGCAGAGCACGAGATCCACCCGGCAGGAATGAGCGCAGCCAGCTCGATCCTTTCCCCTCCTCTAACTCTCCCCCTTTTTCCTCCCTCTCCTTCCCCCCTTCCCCCAAAAGCTCTTTGTCTGCAGGCTCTGCGGAGGAAGCAGACCTTCTGAAAATAAACTCTTTCTGCTTTGATCTGGTTTATGGGCACGCACTGTTTATAGCTCCGTGTGTACGACTTGACACCTTCCCACCTGCGGCCCCAGCAACTGCTTCTTATCACAGCCACTTTGGATATTAACAGGGCGGCAGGGAGGGTGATCTGGAGGTCCCGAAGGGCCCCCCCACACCCCACTGCCCCCCCAGGCACTGCCCTCCCCCTCCCCAGGCAGGAGGGAGACAGGCTGGTGTCTCCCTGCATGTGATAATTGCATTAGCCCGTGTTTATTGGGATGTTTATCTCCACCAGCAAAGGTGGGAGGGTCCTCATGGGTTGGATCCATCCCCTCCCCACAGGAATTAGCTCCTTTTGACCTGTCCCTCTGCACAGCCCAGGACAACACTGGGTTCCCATGCCTGTGGTCTGACCCGGTGGATATGCACTTGTGGGCAGTGGGGGCAGGAAAGGCCTGGAAAGCCCCAAATCTGCTCCATTCTGACCTGCTGAGGTGTATATGGAAGCAGGTGTCACCCACCTGGTCATGGGACCGGGGCCCATGAAGGCACCACAGCCTGGCCATGGTGGGCACTGGAGCACTCAGGTTCCCAGTGGGGCTGTCACCGTGTGAAGGGTCTGGGGGGACAAGCTCAAGGCACAGGGGGCTTTGCTTCAGCTCACCACAAACCCAGGGGTTCAGTCAGGAGCTCTGCTGTGCAGTGCCAGTCCTGCTGGTGGGCTGTGGCACAGTGAGGACACCAGGGCCAGCAGGGCCAGCCCTGCAGGGAGGGCAGGCACTGCTGCCTGCTCACCGAGCTTTCTGCTGCCATACAGCTGCCTGAAACGGGCCCAAGATGTTGCAATAAAATGTCTGTTAATAAACAATGTCAAGTCTGGGCTGCACTTACAATCGTCTTTTATCCAGGCTGGCCCTCAAAACATCCACCAACAGGGCACCTCTGCTGCTGACACAATGAGCCAGCGTGCCTGGCACGGGCCCCAGCAGGTCCTGGGATCCCCAGCAGGTCCCTGGGATCCCCAGCAGGTCCTGGGATCCCCAGCAGGTCCCCGGGATCCCCACGCTGCTCCGCTCCCTCACCACACCAGCAGGGCCCAGGCACTGCACCCACACTGCCTGAGCACCCCAGTGTCCCAAGGGACCCCGGGGTCCCCTGTCTCCCACCCCACCTCCTCCACCGAGCCCAGGCAGCCGCTGCCCCGACCCCAGCCCTACAGAGGTGGCCCCAGGTGGCACATTCTGGCCCTGACCCGTCTGTCCCTGTCACCCCATCTCCACATCCCACAGGTGTCTGGCTGTGCCCACTCTGCTCAGCCTGGTACCTTCAGAGCAGTACAAGTGACACCAAATACCTGCTGTAACACCCAGGTCAGCTGGCTACACAGAAGAACAGTAGAGGTTTTGAAAATTTCCCCTTCAAAAGGTGGAGGAAAATGAAATTTCAAGGCTCATTCCTAAGTCTTGGATTAGATCAGCCTTGGTCAGTTCTTCCACCCTCATTCAGACACTTCTGAAATATTTTGTTTTCACTTTGAACATATAGAATGTTTTTAAGTGCATTTAATTAGCTTATATTTCATGGGAAAAAAAGAGATCATTGGGACTTGGAAAAAATTGGACTTTTTTACAGAGCTCCAGTGGTGGGGCCATATTTTCAAGCAGAGAAATGAATCAAAATCTACTTTTCCCCACCATATTGATCGCAGCTTTCTTTCTAAAGAAACACCATTTCTTTGGACCATTCCCGCTAGCTCTGGCAGCAGTGCTCACTCCAAAGCCCCTGCTGCACAGAAGGAAGGGCACTGCTCACAGCTCCCGTTCAAAGCTGGGGCAGGGCAGCGGGGGCACTGCTGGCCGTGAGCTGTTCCGGAGGTCAGGCACTGCCGGAGGCAGGGGATGCTCCTCTGCCCGCGGGGCTGGGACGCTCGGGGCCACCTGTGCCCCTCGGGGCCACCTGTGCCGCGGGCAATGGGCCCAAAGCCGCAGCGCTGGGGGTGCAGGGAGCCCGCGGAGCACCTGCTCCAGGGCCCGCTTCCCCAGCCTCCGGTGGGCTCGGGTGTCTCGCACAAGGGCTGTTATCAGCACGGCTCGGGCTGAGCAGGGCCGGGACGGACAGACGGGATCGCTCTTGGCTGCGGAGCACTCGGGCTGCAGGGACCCCGGGAGGCTGGGAACGGCCGAGGCTGGGAACAGCCTGCGCTGGGAGCCAACAGCTCCAGCGCACGGAAAGGCGTGGAGAGCAGCCCAGGAATCCCGGGGCTTGGCCTGGCCTGGGGAATGACTCTCCCTTGGCATCCTCCCCCAGCACATCACCGCCTTCCCTGCCGGCTGCAGGGCAGGGGATCCCTCCACCCTGCGAACCAGGATCCCCCAGCGCGGCAGGACCTGCACCTGGAGCTGCCAGCTGGATGTGGGAATTGCTATGTGAAACGCCCCGGGGAAGGTCTGATCCTGCCACACACCGTGTCTCACAGGGCACTGTGCATTTCTCACCTTTGCTTTCCACCTCTCCTGGCTGTGAGCCAAGCCCCAGGTGAGAGTCTGGGCTGAGCAGGGGTCCCTGCCACCTCCCTGGGAGCACATTAACCACATCCCTGGCCAGCCCAAGCCCTGCCCTCAGAGGGAGCCCACACCATCATGTGGGCAGACACTTGCTGAGGCTGCATCACATAGGAACGGTCTGGTTTTCTTCCTGTGTGTTGGGGGGCCCAAGGCACAGAGCCAGCCCAGCCCCACTTGCCAAACACAGTCACCACAGTGGGGACCTGGCAGGGAGCCATGCAGGGGACAGCTTCTGAGCACCACCCGTGAGCCCCAGACAGCTACAAGAGCAGAGGAAGGTGAGGAGCTCTTGCTCTGGAGCCTCCTGAGGACGCAGCACCACAGGCAGTGGAGGAGTACTTGTACCCAGCTCTCAGGGCAGCTCTGGGGCACACGGAGCAGGACTGCAGGGCGTGCACCTCCCACAAGGTGTGCAGTGCCAAGTCAGCCAGGTGTCCACAACCACCTCTGCTTGGTGTGGAGGCACCTCTGCCTTCCCCTGCCAGCCCTGTGTTTGGGTCCTGAGCGCCCGAGGAACATCTCAGCCCAGCTGTGCCCCCCGAGCCTCCATCCCCGGGCTGCAGCCCCAGCAGCAGCCCCGTGGGTGCCCAGCCGGCAGCCGGCACGCTATCAATCACTGCAGCCACACCGTGCCTCCCACCCCGAGAGCTTCTTGAAAGAAACTCCGAATTTTCAACACCTACTTAAGGCACTTGAGGCTGTGTCGCTGCCGGCAGACGTGAGCTCATGCTGGTGCTCGCAGGCATGTGCCACCCTGCTCCAAGGCTGACGCCCTCAGCAAAACATCTCCCGAGCTCCTGGCTGCACGAGTGGGCGCCAGACGGGCACCAGCTGAGGAACAAAAGGTGGGGCCACAGGTGCCCCCTCCGCCCCCGTCTGTGGGGCTCCCAGGGCCTCGTGGTTTTAAACATGAAAGTCTCAGAATAATTAACCAGGTGGACACGGGAGAGACCCCGTGTTTGCCTGCCCTGGTGACACAGGGACAGTCCTGCAGCATCACTGAGTTTGTGACTCACCAGCACAGGGGTTGGGAGGAGGTTTTGTGCAGCATCTCCCCAGCGAGGTCCTGCCGTGCTGGAGCAGCCCTGGCACAGAGACAGGGTGTACTTCTTGGGATTGTGCTTCTGTCCTCTCTTGTGTGCTCTGGTTTGTCCTGCCCTTGTGGCAGCCAAAGCCTTCCCTCCCCAGCTGATGCCTGAGCCAGGCAGAGGAAGAGGAAGGTCCCATTTCAGTGGGAAGCTCAGAGGCAAACGGCTTTCAGCTGCTCCTGTGCCAGGGTGTGGGCAATCAAGTCCTGGAGCTCCTGCCAAAGGCTCAGTGTCACAGCCCTGGGGGCACTGTCAGCCCCAGGCAGTGAGGCACCGGGGTGCTCCTGAGGGGGCTCCTCCAGGCATGCAGAAATCGAGTGGGTGGCACCCAAGGGGGGTAGCTCAGCCCTGTCCCTGTCACTGTCCCTCAGCCCACATGCAGGGCTTGGTGTAACACCCAGCCCTGCAGCTCTCCGGGTGCTCAGCACAGCTGGGCAGTCCCTTCCCCTGGGCAGCAGCCTGGGCTGGATGAGCACAGCCAGAAGTGGACGGCTCTCTTGGTTTCTCACCAGCCCTTGGCTGCCACAAAAGTTTTCTTCTGGCTAACCACAGCCCGGATGCATGTGAAGGTCCCAGGCCCCAGGGGATGAAAGCCTTTGGTGATTTCCCCTGCTTCATGCAAACCAGGCCCATGAACACCACATGAAAGAGACTGGGGTGGAGAGGGCACAGAAAAGGTTCCCAAGAAGAAAAAAATTTATGCCCTGCAAATGGGCCATGTTGAGAAGCCACAATAACCCTGAGATACCAAGCTGTCCTAAACCACCTGGGCGAGAGAAACCCCATGTGCAGGGCCACTAAGCAGCCTTGATGCACGGGGTTCCAAGGCAGTTATGGTCTGTGGAACAGAAGAGGTGCCTGACACCAAATACATCTGGTGTGAGGTCCCTCATGGGGCAGACCCTACAGAGTCACCCTGTGCCCCAGAGAAAAGGCTGGAGCTGGGAGGGGCTGCTCAGCATCCCAGGGCAGACTGAGGCTAGGTGGGGATAAAGGGGTTAAAAATGCAGGAAAAAGCTGCAAATGGATTTCACAGATGGCCCTTTAGCCACAACTGCAAACCTCCCCAGGCTGCACTCTGGTTGTGTGGGCCCCTGTGGGTGCTGGGACAAGGGGGCAGGAGGCACTTGGAGACCCCCTCCCATCCGGCACCCCCAGGAGACGCAGGGGCAGAGGCTGGGACACAGACTGTGGCCTTGGCTTCAGCAGGAGGCATGGAAAATAAGAAAGATGAGGTCACTGCAGAGCGGCCGTGTAGGATGTGATACAGGAGAGGAGCGAGGCGCCCAGAGGAACAAGGAGCTATTGTAACCTTGCAGAGCAAGGAAAAGCCAGCTGTGGGGATGGCAGGTCACCTCTGCTCACGCCAGGCATCTGGGATTCAGCTTGGCTGCGCTCACATACAGCGCGTGCAGAAGAGGAGAGGGTGGAAGGAGGTGGTGGAGGCCAGGTGGGATCTTGTGGCAGAGGCATGGACACGGCTTTTCCCTGCACTGCACCAGCCCTGCTGGGGGAAAGTACAGCAGGTACTGGTGCAGCCAGCTCAGGCACACAGAAACAGCTGGAAAGCACCTGGCACAGTGCTGGGAATGCCCTGTGCACGGATCTGCCCTGTGTTCAGCCCCTCCTCCCGGCCCCCACGGCATTCACTGGGACAGGCGTTCACAGGTTTGGGGGTGCTCAGAATCGTCACCCCTCATCCCTGCACCCTTTGACTTCCCGGTTTTTTAGCTGTGCCGTGCTTGCCCGGCTGGCAGAGGGTGACTCCATTCTCCATGCCACGGGGAACGCCAGCATTATCCCAGGACGTGCAGGAGGTGCCACTGAGGGGGGCTGAGGCTCCAGCCCTGGACCAGCCCCCTTGCCTCGGTCTGCCCAGCGGGGCTGCAGCCCCCGAGCCCCCACGGCCGTGGCGGCCCCGCGGTGGCCGCGGCCGTGGCGGCGGAGCCCCAGACTTTCTGTCTGCACGGGGACTTCCCGTCCCCGCTCGGCGCTGCCGCCGCGAAACCAAAGAGCGGCTTGTTCGGCCCGGAGCCGCCTCCGCGCTGACTGCCCCGCTCTGTTCTCGCTAGCAATAATATACCCAGGGCTCTGCGCATAAATTGAGTTTCCCAGAGCCAGGCTGGTGGGGAGACTTTAATGGGAAGGAAAATAAACTGTGTACTCGGCACGCGGGGAGGTGTGGTGCTGCCAGAGGGGCGCCGCCAGAAGGCTCCTCTTGGCTCCTTTTTTTTCCCCGACTTGTTTGCTGAGGGAGCACACGTATGCACGGCTGCCTGTGCAGTGTGTTTGCTTCCCAGGATGCCAAGGAAAAGAGAGGCGTTCTGGAGTAGCTGGTTGAGAGCTCTGAGATCCCTGAGCTGCCGAAACGCTCGGTGGCAGCAGCCGGCCCGGCCCTC
>VXBC01001246.1:236648-249236 GCA_013399945.1 Ploceus nigricollis | reverse complement strand
CCCGAGGAGCCCTCCCGGCACAGCCGGGGCAGGTGAGAGGGGCCGTTGTGCCCCGAGAGCCCGGCCGGCAGCCCGGGGCACGGGAGGGGCCGTCCCGCAGCGCTTCCCGAGGGGAGCCGTCCCACGGCGCCGGGGCCTCCGTCTGTGCCGCATCCTGCTGAGTAACACCGGCACATCCATACATGGGGAAGAGCCGGCCGGGAGCCGCTCTCCGCTCTCGGAGCTCTCCCTCGCTCAGTAAATAACATTCCTGTTCACGCTGGTATGTCGGAAACTTTCCAGCTCCCCACTCGCGTCAGCATCGGGCTGCCCGGCCTGCCTGGCAGCGGGGGCTGGGGGCAGGGGCTGCACCCCGGCCAGAGCCCGGGCTCAGCGGGGTCCCTGCTCGCCCACCGCTCCCAGCTCCACCTGCACGGGCAGCATTTTACTCTGGGGAAATAGGAAAAGCTCTCCGATGACTTGTGGTTCCCTGTGCCCCCTCGGGGGCTGAAGAGGGGGTGCCTGTGAAACCCTGAGTTCTCTAAGTGACCAGTGCAGCAGCAAAAACCCCAGCTTGTATTGGCCCGAACATCCCAGACCTCTTGTCTGGATGAGCCCCTGCTCCTCTGCTCCTGTCACGGTGTGGCTGGGAGCCAGGAGGGGAATTTTCACTTTTGTTCCTCAGCAGCCAGGCCTTCCCCTGAGAGGGCCCAGCAACACCTCCCCACTTCCTGGGCTGCTGACCCACACCTTCCAGGGAAATCACACCCTCATCCCAAACCGGTGCAGTCAGGCTCCCAGCTCGCTTTATGGCCTCAGAGGGAATTCCACGGCTGGGGGATGAGCCCACATGTGGCTGCAGCACAGCCTGGCAGCCTGGGAAGAGGGGCCTCTCTGGCTGTTGCCACTGCAGATCCAGGTGGATATGGTAAAAAGGGGGCTTGAAGCCCGGGGTAGCTGATGTGTTCCACACACCATGGCATGTCAAAGTGGGCTCCCTGCTGGAAAATAGGAATAGGAGCCAAGCTCCAGGACTCAGCATGGGGATGGCCCCACTATCCACTCGAGTCCTTCCTGGCCACTTGGCAGAGGAAATGTGTACTGAGGGCTGCTGGGGATGGGCCATTTCCTCCCCGGGGCTTTTCCTTCTCTTCTTTGGCCTATTTAGGTACGTAAGGATCAGTGGAGGAAAGCTTGGCTGGTGTGGGGCAGGGGCTGTGCAGAGCTGTGCGTGCTGCTGGACCCCGTGGGTGCTGCCAGGACCTGCTGTGGCCCTGTCCCCATGGGCCGGCCCCGGCTGGGAAGTGGATGTGTGCCGAGCTGTGCTTACCATGAGGGGAAATGAAAATAAAAGTAGGGTGCTTCCAACTGCCTCCTACCGTGCCCCCAAAAGCGGCGGGATGGCTGTCCCAGGGCTGCTGCAGCCCAGCCAGCAGGATGGGGACTGGGGGAAGACGTGGCTGGGGCCTGGCTGCAATCCCTGCAGGAGCCCGGGATGCCAGAGAGATAATGAGAGGGGATGTTAAACATTACTGCAGTCACAGGGCTATTTATCTGACACGAACAGAGGCAGCCAGCAATCCTCCAGGGTGCACAACTCAACTTAGACCCCATTAAATTCCTTTTATTCACTGTGTTTTGGCTGAAGCTGGAGCAGCCCCTGAGTTGCTCCTCAGGCGAGTTCCCCACGCGGGGCTGGGCTGCTCCCGCTGCTCTCCCTGCNGGACAAGAGGGAGATGCCAAAGGGGCCGTTTTTGCAGGGCCAGGCTTGCACTGCCTGCCTGCAGCTTCCCGGCACGCTGCTGCCAGGACGCTGTCTCCTCTGCTCTGAGATTTCTGGGGGACTTTTTTCTATCTAGAAATAGGAAAAAACCTGAACAAGCTTGGGGATTTTTCTGTACCTGGGCAGCACAGCTGCCACTAAAGAGCTTGCACTTCCAAGCCAAGCCTGCTGTGAACTAGAAACGTGTTTAGTTTCGGGGGGGACACACTAAAATGAGACAATTGGGAAACATTCCAAATAGTTTTTGAATCCCTGAGTTCCTACCCTGCACTTCCCCACTAGCCACTCCTGCATATGGCTTTGGGGCTACAGAAGGACCGTGGCTGGGGCAGCAGTGCCATGGAGCTGCTTTCTCCAGCCAGGCTTGCAGTGGCCAGGCCGGGTGCCCGGCAGTGCCCAGGGGATGCCAGCCAGCGCAGGTGCCACCGCACTGTCACCCCCCTGCCCGCTGCCCACGGGGGTGAGCAGGAGTGGGTGAGCAGGAGTTGGGTGAGCAGGAGTTGGGTGAGCAGGAGTGGGTGAGCAGGAGTTGGGTGAGCAGGAGTGGGTGAGCAGGAGTGGGTGAGCAGGAGTTGGGTGAGCAGGAGTGGGTGAGCAGGAGTGGGTGAGCAGGAGCTGGGTGCTGCTGCCCGAGGCAGGGCATGGCAGGAGGGCAGGAGGCAGCCCGAGGCCGGGCACTGGGATCCAGAAGCGGAACAGACAATTTCCAAGCCGTCCTGACGGTGCGCAGTGATGAGCCGGGGCTGCTTCAAAGGGAACCAGCTTTAACTGGATCAAACCCCGAGCCAAAAGCATAAACACTAGGAGGAAGTTTGGCTAAAGTTAAATCATGTTTTATTTAAAAATCTCCCTCTCCCTGTTGTAAGATGGAAACTCTACATCTGAAAAGTGAAACTAAGATTGGAAACAGTCTGCAGTCATTAAGTTTATGCTACTTTTTTTTTTTCTTCAGCTTCTCAAGTAAAATATCAACTGGCTCCACTGTCAGGGACAGGAAACATTAGTAATAAGTTCATAGATTTACATTTTCCCCAGGGAAATACAGGAATATCAGAGATCAAAAGTTGGAGAAAGGAGTTATTTTTATACAGTGATTTGCAACCAGTATTCATTGAGGGGAGTAAATAAATTACAGGCCCTTCACTTTGGGGTTGTTTAAGTTCTTTTTCTTTAATGCTGTCCCTTTTAACTACTGTAGAGAGTCTGTCAGGCCTTACACAGAGCAGGAAGCCTTCCCTGCCTGCCAGAGAGGCTGTTTTCCAGCAAACACAGTTGGTCACTCAGTCTGTTGTCATATGAGATTGTCACCTGTGGGCCTGTGGGCAGGTAGGCATTGTGGGGACTCGGGGTAGGACGTGGGACAGGCCAGCCTGGCACACAGGGACAACATGGGGACATGGCTCTGCTGGCCAGAAAGGTTCATTTGGGGGCTGTCAGAGCCAGCGAGGGGTGCCTGTGTAAGGCAGCACTGCTGCCAGAGCTGGGGCTGTTGGGGCCTCCCCTCTGCCTCTGCCAGCCCTGGTCACTGGTCACTGCTGCTTTGGCCAAGCCAGGGCAATGGCTCCGGGCACTCACTCTCCAGGAGGGCAGGGGTGACCCCAGGGGCTTTGCTGCCACCCAGCCTGGTCCTCCCTACGACCCAGTGGGTGGCTTGTGGCACCCTGGTCCCTCAGGGTGTCTCTGCCTGGGCTCATGTCCCAGCCCAGGGACACCCTGTGCCCTGTGCCAGGTCAGCTGCCACAGCCCCTGCTCCCCAAGAGCTGCACCACGGGGAGCCAGAGCTCCTGGTGGCCGTGTCCCTCTTGTCCTCCAGGTCACTCACAGGGGCTGAGCTCTGGCAGGGTCTGGGGTGGCAGGGAGCCAGTTCCAGTTGTGGTGGAGACACTGGAAACTTTGACCAGGCATTTTGTCTGGTGTCATCAGTTAAAGGTGAGGCACTCGCTGGCTGGGCAGGATAATGAATGATGGGTTTAAGTACAACTGGAAAAACAATAAAATACTCTATTAGGGTGACACAGCTGTGAACAATGAACATTAAACAACTTCACGCGAGCAAGCTGCCGCAGCCACACTCAGCCCTGGTGCTTGATGGATTCCTGCTTGGAGTGTGCCTTACAGAGCCACTCTGCATCCAGCCTGGGCTGGGAACCACTCTCCTACTCCTGCTTAAAAATATATCCACATAAAATGTGCTTTAAGAATCCCTAAAGGTTCATTAATGTCACAAGCAGGGGAGGAGAAAAGAGTTGGAAGGTCTTGAAGTACATGTCGGAAACACTCCAGAGAAAACTGTAAATGCTGCTGGGATGAACTGCAGGCTCTGGAGGATCAGTCGTGCTGGAAGACTATTTATTTTCCAGTCTATTTTAAACACTGGACTGTTTCAGATAAGAGTTGCCTGTGGTGGCAGACAGGATCGTGGGACTGGTGTGCAGGAACTCATGCCAGATTCATTTCTGGGGAGTATTTCCTCCCTGCCTTGATAAATCTGCCTTGTCTGCTGTACCAGGTTACTTCCTTTGGAGTTCTCTCTCCTTATTATTACTTATTAAAGTTGCCTGCAAATAGCACTTGGGCTTCATGCAACATCCTGTACGACAATCCATCCTTCTCGTTATCTCAAAGCTGACAATTCCCACCAGGGCCAGAGAGGGTGGGTGGAAAAATGCCTTGAGAAGAAACAGAAATGGCCATCCCTTCTCGCAAGGCTGGAGAAACCACACTGGGGAGGCTGGAAAGGGCAGGAGATAAGTGGGGACTTCCCCCCTCCAGGGACAAAACCATGAAAGGGAAGAGAACAAGAAGAAACAAAGCTGGCAGTACCAAGGAGTGTCTTCCCCTCGCCTGCTGGTGCCAGGGTGCTGGGCTGGTGTTCAGAGGGGTCAGCGAGCCCCCTGCGACCTGAGCTGGCAAAGGGCCCCCCTTAGCCCAGATGTTATCTAGGGAAGGTGCTCAGGTTACAGAGCTCTCTGTAGGTGCAGGGCTTTCCCTGCAGACCAAACCCACATCTCCACTCCGTGCACAGGGGCCCAGAGGGTCACCGGGCCCTGGACTTTGGAACTCTGCTGCAGCCCTTGCTGCAGGGAGAGAGGCAGTGTCTCAGGAGCTGGGGCTGTGCTGGGGAGTCCAGCTGCTGCCTGGAGCCAGATGCTGCAAGTGGGCTGCAAATGACATTAGCTGGGGATGCTGTGCTGGAGCTGCTCTGGGGATGGCCATTCTTGCCTTCCTGGCCTGCAGGGTTTCATCCCTGGCAGCATGAGCCATTGGGTTGCAGCTCCCAGCCCTCATCTCACCCAGTTCTCTCAGCCTGATGGAGCCCAGTCCAGCTTGGCTCCCAGAATCAGGGAGCTGCACTGGTGTGTGAGCCCATTTCCCCCTGAGCATCCCTGGTGGGCACACAGCAGCAGCTCCCCTGGCCCATCCTGCCAGCTCTCCTAGCCCCGGCCATCTGTCCCCCCCTTGGCTCCCAGCCTGAGCCATCCCTCCCCTGTGCTCAGGCACGTGTCCCCGGTCCCTGGTGCGGGCACCGCGGCCCCGCTCGGGGGACAGCCCTGCCCTGCCCTGCCCATGTGGGCTTAATCACGGAGCATCTGCTTCCCATTGCAGCCGCCCAGGGCAGGCTTCCCTGGCAGGCTCCTGCAAGGGTGCTAATTTTATGTACACAGGCTCCTTCAGCCGGGAACCAGGAGAGCTGGGCAGCAGAGGGGAAGGGGGCCCTGCCTTGGGCACGGGGAGTGGGGCAGAAGCGATGCAGAGGGAGAGAGGCTCCTCCTCCCCCCGGGGCTGCGGGAAGCTGGGAGCGAGCCTCAGAGACACTTGGCCCGGCACAGCAGCCTGGAGGGCTGCCAGGGACTATTTTGGGAAAGCCCGCTCACGGTCACATCCCGAGCCCGGGGCAGCACCAGCCCGGTGCCGCCGGCACGGCCGGAGCCCCCGGGGCTGCGGGGTGTGTGGGGCAGCTCCTCGTGTGCCGGGACGGGCAGCCCCAGCGCCAGGCTGGAATCTGAACCATCACTTCCCGGCCACAGCTCCTAGAAACGGCAAATTCCGCTGGTGCCAGACGACGGATGACTCCTCCAGACGTCTTGGAGAAGCCTCTGGAAAACTGTCTCTTCAAGGGAGCTCAATTTTGGCTTTCTAAATTGAGACTCCCCAAATTACTTTTGGAAGCATTAGCCATTATTATTTCCCTTCTGTTTAATCACAGTGTTTTCCCTGCTCCTCAGTGACAGCAGACATCCAAGATCTTCCTGCTCTCCCAGAGAAGCCACGCACTGTCACGCCCCCAGCTCCCACACTGTGACTGTCCCCACCACGGTGCCAGCGCTGCCATCACCCCCATCCACAGGCAAGGACGGGTGACACCGAGCAAGAGACTGTCAGTTCTGGCCTGGGCAAGGGGCAAGGAGCACTGCAAACCCAGTTCTGCTGCAAACCCGGTTCTGCTGTAAACCCCGGCTCCACTGCAAACCCACCGGGGAGCTCAGTGCCGGGGATGCCGAGGGCCCACAGACCCAGCTGAGCCCTGCCTGCAGGATGAGTGACAAAGAGGCGGCAGTGACACGGTGGGGACAAGCCCATCCCCATGGCTGGGGGCTGCTCACAGCAGCAGGTCACCCTCTGAGAGCGCTTCAGCTGCTCAAGGAAACCTCGGAGTGCTTTGATCTGTGAGGGGCTCCTTGATGTAAGGCAGGCACGGAGTGGTGGTGGCTGCGGGAGGAGCCCTTCAGCTGCCGACTGTCCCTCCTGGGGAGCAGCAGGGCTGGCTGCCCTGGTGGCACTGAGCACTGCTGGCCTCACCAGCAAGGCCTGAGGGGGCACCTGAAACACACAGGCAGGAGCAGGCAGGGCTGCACATGGATCAAAGTGTTCTCTGCTTTAGGGGACGCTTTGCACGCACCTCTGCCCTCCCTTGCAGAGCCACCAAAGGCCATGCCAACCCTCCGTGGTGTGGGCTGGGGTCAGATCCTGCTCAGCAGAGCATCCCAGCCCCAGAAGCCTGGCTGTGCCTGACAGACCTTGCCACATCCAACCCCTCTAATGGGGGGAAAATGGGGCACAGGGAGCAAAAAGCCAAACATGAAGTAGCTGGGAAAGCTCGGGTCTCTGCCTCAGAACAGGATCATATTGGCAAGATCCCACACAGCCCAACAGCAGCAAGGCCCTTGTCAAGAGTCCATCATGGTGCAGTGGCAATCCTCCTGCAGCACCACGGCCATTTGAAACACCCACTGGAGGCACTTCCCTGGGTGGGCACCACCTCTCATCTCTGTCCTCCACCAAGAGCCAGCTGAGCCCTGACTGGAGAGGGTCCTGGGAGGGTCCTGGTTCTGCTCCTGGTGCCCCTTCTCATCTTCTGGCTCATGTGCTTTGTGCACCAGCTCCCCAGCACCAGGCTGGGAGAGCTCCTCACAGCTGCAGCTGCGCTGTGATGTTCCCCATGTGCATGGAGAGAGTGCGTGTGGAGACCATTGCCATGAGCAGGGATGCAGAGCAGGAGTGGGAATGTGACACCTGCACCACCCAGCTGTTCTCTGCTGTGCTGGGCTGCCCTCCCTCAGTGCCACGTGGAGTTGTGCAGCTCTCCCCCATCCCAGGCTCCTGCTGCAGCAGGAGCAGCTCCGGTGCCCAGGAGCCCCAGGCCAGGGCTCATCGCAGGCACTGCCCTCAGGGCAGCCCCCAGCGGGGCTGGCTGGGAGGGGGCTGGTGGGGAGGATGCAGGGGGGGAGGAGGAGGAGGCTGGGGGTGCCCCAGGCCGTGCCCGAGCGGTTCCTGGGCACACGTTGTACCAGGGAACATCTCTGCCCTGGTGCTCTCCAGCCCTGAGCTGGAACACGCTGGGAAAAGCTTCCTGGATCTGCGCTCAGAGCCGCCCCCACGCTCCCTCCCACCACCCTTTATTTATGGGACAGCTATTTCCTTTCGGAGAGAAGTAGCCAGCAGTATGAAATGGCAAAAGGGTCTGAATGAAAACAAGGTGTTTGCTTAAATTGTGGGAGATTTGAATTTCCGCTGGGTGACGGTGTGTGACATCCCAGCGCTCCCTTTCTCACCAGCAGCCAGCAGGGACTGTCCCACAGGCACGTGCCAGCTGCTGGTTTGGCTCCCGGGATGCTCTGAAGACCATTTGAAGGAAACCATTTGCCATCTACCAGAGCGTCTGCATTCAGGTCCTCTTCTGAGTCACAACTACCAATAGCCATGAATTTTTCCAGCAAGTGTGGGCCCCACGTTGCTCCCTGCAGCCCTGTGGAAGCGATGATGGAAGGTTATTGTTGTGAAGTGAGGTTTAGGGGGGAAAATTTAGATTATATTGATCACAGACAGCAGCCGCTGTAACCAGGGCAGTAAACTTTTCTACCCCAGTACGTCTTTTGACATAAAGTAACTTCTGTCTTAAGATGAATGTTTCACAAGCCTAGCAAAGGTTATTTTTTTATGGGATAGGGAAGCCCAGCTCCTCCCATGGCAGCACGGCATGAAGGCATGGGGCTGGGGAAGGTGGATGTGTGTGGGTGAGCCTGTGGTAGGTTGGGGCTGTGATGTTCTGAGGATGCTCTGGCCACTGTGGTGGGGGCACTTGGGGGACCAGGTCGCTGCAGGACCCCACAGACTTTGAAGCCAACTGGACGGGCAGGACATGGGGAACATTTCCCAGCACTGTGGTGCTGCCCTGGGCTGGGCTGCGAGCCCCCTGCACCTCTGGCACCACCTGGAATGGCAGCAGATGCCTCTACAGACAGAGGAAGGGCTCTGTGTGCTTCCTGCCCCGCTCAGCCCCGAGTCGCCGGCGGGCAGGGCAGCTCCGCGGCCCCGCTCGTCCCTCGGTCCCTGACATCCTTTCCTGACACACATCGGCTTCCTGCCTGCGGCTCTCGCAGCACTTCCTACCGCGCTGAGCTTCCACCGAGCTCTGCATGGCACAGAGCGCGGGGGAGGAAATAAAGAAGAAATAAAACGAGTCGTTTTCCCTTCTGGCGCCCCGTGGAGCAAAGCGAGGCTCAGGCTGGGCAGGCAGTGCCCATCCCCTCGCCTGGTCCCACGGGAGCATCCCTGCATGGGCTGGGGAGAGGCCATGTCCTGTGACACCAGAACTCACTGGTTCCCCGAGTAATAGGCTGATTTCTGAGAAGGGCAGGTGCTCTGCCCTCCCTGCCATCCCCCAGTTGCCAGGGCTGCCTGCTGCCACCCCTGTCTCAGTGGCAGGAGGCTCCCTGGCCACGGCAGCAGGGTCACTCCCGCCTCGGCCCGCAGGGCCGCTCTCCAAAACCTTCTGCCTCATCAGGAAAGCGGGAAAAGCGATCAATGGCTCTAGCCCTGGCTTTAGAAAGTGGATTAAGGCCAGTGAATAGGAACTGTCTCTCTAATGAAGTGCTATTACCAACAGGCTAATTGAGTAATGACATAATGCAGGCCCTTGAAGCTCTTTATGCCGGGCCGTGACTCCGTGCCACAACACGCCGCCACTTCCTCGCCCTGCCCCGCTCTGCCTCCAGCACATCGTGGCAAAGGAGGCTCAATGTGCAGCACCGTCCTCCCGGAGCAGCCACAGACAAAGTGTCGCCAGCATAACCTTGCGTGGAAAATGCGGAGGTGGAGGGAAACCCAGACTAATTAGCTCGGGAGCCGCCAATCTCCTCCATGTGAAATGTGAGCCTTTTTACTGGGAAAAGTAAAACAGGCCTCGCATTGCTTTCAGGGAGCCCAGTAAAACAGAAGGTGATCCATACGTGTGTATATTATGCTGGATTTAAAGTACTTTCCGGTGATTTTCTAGGCAGATCTCCAGTAAGTTACAGCACAGCATTGCTGTTGTAGAGCGGGCACAGGCTGGTGGCTCCCTCTGACACCTCTGATTGTGGGGAGGACAGAGATCACTGCTGTGCGTGTGCTGCTGGCCCTTGTGCCAGTGCCCACCCTCAGGTGAGGGAATGAATCCCACCAGCTCTGTGGCAGGTGGCCTTTGCTGTGCTGGGGCCGGTGCAGCCCTGTGTGAGGTGGGCATCACCCCTGTGTGAGGTGGGCATCACCCCGTGTGAGGTGGGCATCACCCCTGTGCCCCTGTCCCGCTGCTCTGGGGGTGGCCAGGGGGCACTGGCTGGCAGAGGGGATGGCTGGAAGGGTGGGTGCAGACAGTGCAGGACCACGGTGGTGCTGCTGCTCAGACCACCTGCATCCAGGAGCCATCAGCTTTGTTTCAGCCCTCGAGGCTCAGGCCCCTCCCCAGGGCTGCCCGGCCGCTCCTTCTGCGTTTGCTGTGCTCTGTCTGCATGGGAAGGCTCGCACCCCCCCAGCCCCACGCTCTCAGTTCATCATCCGATTAAAGATTAATTCGAGATTATTGCTCATGTCAATAGCCCACAGGCAGGAAAACAATAGCTACACCTGCAGCTTGTTTGTGAGCCCCTTCCTTATGGCGAGCTGCTAATGGACAGGGGCTGTCACCGGCACTGCCTGTTGACGGGCTGAGCCCTGCACCGGCACCTGCTGCCCGTGTCCAGGCAGGGAAAACCTCGCCCACCTCCCCAGGCCTCCTGCATGCCAGCTAGAGTGGGAAACCCACGCTGTCCCTGCTGGCCACCCCACGCTGTCCCTGCTGGCCACCCCAGGAGCCGTCCCAGCTTCTGCCCCGCAGCTCCGATCGTTCCCTGCCCAAACCAGGCACGGCTGCCCAGCCACTGCTTCTGGAACGGGCCTTTCCCTGGATCCTGCCCGGCTCCTCTCTGCTTGTTCAGCTTTCTCTAGCTAAGGTAAGAGCCAGAAGAAGAATCAGGCTGCTACACTTTGGGAGGGCTGAGCTTTGGCTGCCTTCTCTGGGGGCTGGAGATGACGGAAGTGCTCCTGCAGAGGCTGTGGGGGATGCAGGAGGTCACACAATCATGAGAACATTTCCATCAGACAGGTTTGCAGTGACACGAGAAGAAAGTGGAAATTTTTTGCTTTCTACCGCTCTAGAGACGGGAGGAGGCAATCTGGGGGTCCCAGAGCTCCTCTTCACCCTCACAGCACAAGGACCAGGTGTGCCTCACACCTGTCCTTGGGAGAGATGGGGACAGAAAGGGGTGAAAAAGGAAATCTTGGGAACTGCAGCCCCCAAATGACTGAGGAGATGAAGCTTAGTCTTTGCAGAGATGGGTGTAATCCTTCTGCTCTCCTTCTCATCACCTCTGAGATGCTCCAGGTGCTTGCAGAGACAGGACAGGATAGTTCAAATGGTAGCATGGAAGCCTTAAAGCCCTTTTCAGCCCGGTATCTCCACGTGGGTCTGCCCCAGGGGACTCCCACAGCAGGGTGGGTTTCCCAACACCCTTAATTCTACATCGGGTCAGGGACGGGGGAAAGCACTCGTCCTCTCGGGGAAGAAAAGGCACTTTGTGGTTTCCCTGGAGCCTTTGAAAGGGCTCCAGGAGCTGAGGGGACGTGCGTGCTCGTTCAAAGGTGCCGTGCAGTGCCGTGGAAATGAAGCAGCGCAGTTCAGACGCTGGGCAGCGCCGCAGCCCGGACCCGCACCGCCCGGCGGGGCCCCGCTACCTGCCGGGCGCTTGATTGAATCCCGGCTTTTACGAGGGCTGACACCGTAATCTGTTACAGATGGTCACACAAGGTGGTCACCAAATGGTTCCTCCGCTAATCGTGGCTGCCCCCGCCCCGCTCCCACCCCGGAGCGCGGCCCGCGCTACCTGCCGAGCCCGCCGGGCTTCACGGGACTTCGGGCCCTGGGGCATTAAACTGGGAGGGGGAAATTGCTGAGCTTCTGCCACGGCCCTCCAGGCTTCGCTGAGCAACGCTGGTTGCCCGGCTGAGCACGGGGACCGAGGGCAGGGCGCTGCTGCCAGGGGCGCTGCTCTGCGGCTTTCCTTCAGAAAATGAAACGAAAAAGAAATTGCCACTTATCCTCAGGCCCAGCTCCCGGGTGCACTTCTCTGCCACAGAGCCCCAGAGCTCTGCAGGGGCAGAGAAAGGCCAGAGGGGATGACCCATGTGTGGAGCTGGCTTGAGCTGGACCCAAAGGTGTCCTGGCCATGGTCCTCGACCCTCTGCTCACCCCAACACCCCTCAGATAGAGAAAAAGAAATATTTTTGCGGTAGTAAATTGAGCAGCTGGTCAGAAAAGGAGAGATCTGGACCACATTCATCACCCTGCGAGGGAGCAGCAGCTGGTGCAGACCTGGGCACACCTGGGGAGGCCTGAGGCACTGGCCCGAGGGGCGGGACATCACCTGAGAGCTGTGTCCCCAGGGCACAGCGCGCTGGGCAGGGCAAGAAGCAGATGCAGCAGCAACCCAAGTGCCAGTGGGCTGTGCTTTTGTGATTCAGAACAGGCAGCATTTCTTTTTTCCAGTGTTTTAAGGCTGCATTTGTGTTTGAATGCCAGCGGGATTTGTCAGTCGAGCCGAGGCAGCTCTCCACCCGGTTTATACCTTCCTTCTAAAAGCCTGGCGTCCCAGCCAGGCGCTGGACAAAGCCAGGAGCACAAGTGAGAGCAGCAAAGCTTGCTGAGAGGGGGTTTCTCACAGCTCTCACCGCCGGCCTGACCAATATTGGTTGAAGCCCATTGAGAGGGAGCCGGCAGGGCTCCCTGGTGGGTGCCAGCGCGGGATGGAGCCAGAGCCAGAGCAGACACGGGGAAGGGTCGGGGTCCCCGTGTGGCGACAGCCCTGGCACACGGGGGCGGGGACAAGGCCCGGCCGCTGCGGGGCCCTGATGCTGCTGTCAGAGCTGCAGAGCCAGCCCGGCCGGGGCTGCGGGGCTGCTGCTCCCAGCACCCACTCCTCGACCCTCCTTTCCAGCTCCTGCAGGTGGTCCCTTCCCAAAACTGGTCTCTT
>VXBC01001246.1:201516-222549 GCA_013399945.1 Ploceus nigricollis | reverse complement strand
GCGGCGGGAGCGGGCTGCGCTGGGGCGGAGGGTGCCCCGGAGGAGCAGGGTGGGTCTGCCCCGTTTATCCCCTGCTGCTGTCACGGGATTTGTGCAGCCCAGCGGTGCAGCGTGCTCAGAGCAGCTGGCTCTCTCGGGTTAGGTCTTGGCCCTGGGCACGGTTGGAAACATTCTCTTGTCTCAGCAGCCGGCACCGGACTCTGACCGGGAGTGGCTGCTCTCACATCTCCGGGAAGTGCTGGCCTGTGGGGTGAATGCCTGGCAGCAAAGCAGCCGTGTTCCTCTGGGCGTTCTGTCACTCGGGGAGCTGCTAGAACCTATATTTATCCGTGCCTGCTCGCGTCGTGGGCTCTGCGGAGCCTGTAACCATGGATGTTGCTGCTGGGCGGGCTGCGGGCCCGGGGAGGCCGGGCTGCCTGCGGCTCCGTGCCGGAGCAGCCCCGGCAGGGCTGCCAGGCTGTGCCGTGCCCTGGCAGGGCTGCCAGGCTGTGCTGTGGCACAGTGAGCCATGCCCCGGCAAGGCTGCCAGGCTGTGCTGTGGGCCAGCAGGGCTGCCAGGCTGTGCTGTGGCACAGTGTGCTGTGCCCTGGCAGCTGTGGCTCAGGTGCCAGGCACAGGTACAGTCAGGGCTGGCAGGGGCTCTGGGAGCCCAGCCTGCAGGGCCTCGATGAAGGGCTCTCCTGTCACCTGGGGCTCGATGGCCCTGCTGTGTCTCACGTGTAGCCCGGCGCCCTGTTTGGTGGGTGTGGGCAGTGGGGATGGCAGAGCTGTCGTGCTGAATGCAGCTCCTTGCCGGCACAGGATCGCTCTGTGTCCTGGGGGTGTTCTGCTGACGTGCCAGACAAAGATCTCCCTCTGCAATTCTCGTGTGCAGCTCTTCTTGCCAAGGAACAGACTCTGCTGTCTTTGTCCACAGACTTCATCCTGCACAACTTGCGGAGGAACGTGGGGAGGGAAGGGACTGCTCCTGGCCCTTCTGCTCAGATGTTAATTTAGCACTCCACATTTCCTGTGATTCACAGCCTGTCTCTTGACAGGAGCGTGTGCCTTGGAGGAGAGGAGAACTGCTACTTAACTTTCCCCACACGGGGCTGGCACTGAGCACAGCCTTTCATCAAGGAATGTTAACTGCTAGGCTGTTGGTTTTGTTGTTTGTTTGTTTCCCTGGCCTCTTGGTTGTTGGTATTTTGTGTTTTGGCTCCTTTCCTTCAGTTGCTCTTGCTCTTAACAGTTATTTTCCTTTAATACGAGTGTTGATGGGTGTTCTAGCAGCTGCAGCTAATACTGGGTGAAAAGTCTTTTCTGAAGTGCTGTTTGAGACTGACTACATCTGAAACAGTGCACTGAATTCTCCCATCTCCTCTCCCCTGGGGTCAAGAGCTGGTTTGTCTGTTCATGTAGTAAACAAAGCCTGTGGTCTGCTTTGTGATCACAAGTTCCTGAGGCATTGCAGATGGAGTCTGTTGGCCTGTGAATTACCTTGGTTCTGTAAAGCAGCATTTGGGAGATTCTTTTGTCAGCAGCTTTTTCAGTTCAGCGTGTGAGCTCAGTGCACTGAAAATGCAGATCGGTATATCCATAAAAACAGCTAGCCCTGCAGACAAAAACATACATGACAGAAGCACAGGAATGGTTTTACTTGGCTCCCATCATGCAGCTGAAGGTGGCAGGTGTAGCTTTCTTGCCAAAAAGATCCCAGTGGTATTTGCAGCTGGCAGCTTTCAGCTGGAATTTGGGCTGTGGTTTGCAGCAGTGGGGAGTGGCTCCTCTGGAGGTGGCTGCAGAGCTGCCCCAGCTGTACTGGGGGTACCAGCAGGAGGAATGTCAGTGAAAATGTTAGAAATCAAAAGGCAAAGTCAATAAACCTGCTCAGCCTAGGGACAGTCCTGTGCCACAAGAGGCGAGGGGGAAAGCAGATGCTTTCACAAAATGAGCAAAATGGGCAGGGACCTGGAAAAGGAGTGGGGAATGACGCTGGACAGCAGGACAGTGGCATTTCTGTGGCTGCTGTGCCTTTTCAGAGTCCTGGAGAGGCTGTCAGGGAGCTGCAGCTCTGTGAGCCATGTCACAGAGCCCCGAGGGGCAGGGGATGTCTGGGGTGTGTGCACCTGGGATGACTTGTGTTTGTTTTCAGTTTTTATTCCAGGACAGTTGCCACTGCTGAAGATTCCTAATGCCAGATACCCAACCCACTGCCGCATGACCATGAAAGAGAGGAGGTAGCTGCCCCCAGCACGAGGGAAAATCTGATTTCAATGGATACAAAATATAAAGACGATTTGTTTAGGAAGTATGTACAGTTCCATGAGTGCAAACTGAACGCCTCTGACAGCAAGCAGCGTCCTATTAACGATGAGTACTTGCGAGTGGCAGCAGCAGCCTTACTTTGCCTTCCCAAAATTGATCCCTTTTATCGATTCCGGTTGATAAAATTTTACGAGATGGCTGAAAACTCACTGAGGTCTGTGAAATCCTCAAGTTTACATTGTCTCCATAATGCATTCAACATGCTTGAGACAGTTGGAATTAATCTCTTTCTGTACCCCTGGAAAAAGGAGTTCAAAAACATTAAGGTAAGACTTTTTTATGTAGCCATAATGAGAACATGATTTATTTTTCTTTCTGTGAACGCATTTCATTTGTTTCCTTTGAAGGCTTCTCTTTTTTCCATTTATAGCATTATATATATATATATAGATATAGATATACAGTTGGTAAACAGAAGCCATAGGAAAGTTCCTGTGTAAAATAAGTGAAGTTTGTGCTGATGAGAGCATCCCCAGAGCAGAAGTACAAGCACTTTCTGCAATTAGAATGTGTATAAAGTAGGAGAAGAGCTTGTTTAAGGTTGTTGTTCAGCCTCCCCTGCTGTACTGTTTTATTTCTACTTGGAGAGGCTTTCACTATGGTGAGCGGTCAAGCTGGATTTAAGCTGACTCAGGGTTTGACTTGTCTTGCCACAGCTGTTACTGGACACAAGTATTAAACCCAGGGCATGTGTTCAAGTGGATGCTTTGCTGAGGTTCCCACAAGTTGTAAGATAATGGTGAAGGAACTTCTGCAAAAGAGTTGTTTTCAGAGTATCTTTGATCTGCTTGTCAGTGCTCAGTTCCTGATGTTTTGATTTTAAGGTGCTTTCAAATGTATCTACCTAAGGCAGTTTCCCAGAGGGAAAAGTGGGATCTCACTGCTGGGCTTAGGTGCTGCAGTCCCGTTGGGAGCTCTCTGCAGTTGAGTTTTGTGTTTTATCTTTTGCCTGTGATGGGCAGACTGCTTCTGCCTGCACTCAGAACAGGCTGGGCTGGGCTAAGCACATCCCTCAGGTGTGCCAGATGCTGAGGGTATTTCAGCTTGCAGAAACTCATGTCTCTGCCTTTGGGGTTCTCTTAGTGGAAGTTTTTGAATTAATATTAAATTAAATAAAACTGACAGTTGAAACTGTGTAGTAACAGTACACAAAGAAGGGTGCACCTCAAGCATATTAAAGCTGAGCTGGAGTCTGGCACTCCTGCAGTAATTCTGAGTTCCTGTTAGCTGCAGCTTGTCCCTCCATGGGATGGTTCCCAAATCCTGGCCTTTTCGCGTTTCATGGTAGATGTTCTGTAAATTCAAACATGTCCGGTATGCATTAAAGTTAATGTTAGTGCAGAGCAGAGTGATTCAAATCACCAGGGAGAACATTATGCTAATCAGGATTTTAAATTGAATGAAAACTCTCCTACTTTGAATTTCCCTCATGTGGAATTTCCATCTGCTGAGCAGGAGGGATGCAGAAATGGAGCTCATCTTGCCAAGGCAGTTGCATGTGTTCAGAGTCGTTATTGTTGTATTTAATTATATGGTCTGTGTCACTGAATTATCTGAACATCTAGTCCAGCACTGAATGTGTAACCTAGTTTTCCTTTTGTTCCCCCCGGCCCCCTCAGACCTACACTGGACCCTTTGTTTATTATGTCAAGTCTGCTCTAGCGGAAGATGACGTGAGGCAGATTCTGAACTACATGGGCTACGTCCAAGAACTGGGAACAACGTTTAAGCTCAAAGAGCAGGTCGACACCATTCAGGTGAAAATGATTTCATTTGAGCTCTTCCTGGCCAAAGTGGAATGTGAGCAGCTTCTGGAGATCCACCTGCAGGTGAAGGATAAGGGTTATTCCGAGGTGGATGTCATCAACGAGCGCAAGAACAGCAGCGAGGACGTGCGGGGCTGCTCGGAGGCCATGAGGCGGCGCCTGGAGTGCAAGGAGACCCTGAACACGTCCATGGCGCGCATGGTGCTCCAGAAATCGGCCAGCGAGCGCGCCTCCAAGGACTACTACAAGCCAAAGGTCAGCAAGCCTTCCAAGTCAGTGGATGCCTATGACAGTTACTGGGAGAGTAAGAAGCCACCTCTGATGAGCTCGCTGAGCCTCAGGAAGGAGCCGATTTTGGTCGATGCAGAAGATGACATTAAAGATGAAATTATCCGTCCGTCGCCCTCTCTGCTGACCATGTCCAGCTCCCCACACGGGTGTTCAGATGAATACTTGCCAACTTCCTCTCATCACAATGGCATGCTAAGAACAAATGTCCCTTACAGCTCCTATTTTTCTGCTCAAGAGGACTTAGATTTATATACTGACCCTGATTCTAGAAGTGTGTTAAATTTTAAAAGACAGGACGCTATTAAGCCTGATGTATGGCTGTTAAGAAGTGATGCCAACCCTGTTTACCACAAACGCACCCACCTAGCCAAAGAGACAGCTTCCTCCAAGTGCCAGAACTGTGGCATACCTTGTGGCGCTTCTGTTTGCCAGAAGTGTGACAGCCTGTTCGGCTCGAGGCAGGAGTACCCAGCAGTGAAGCAGAGCTCCTACTCCATCAAAGCGCTCCCAAGCGACGGCTTGTCTCCTGCCTCGGCTCTGAGGGAGAAATCTCAGTACACATCACAGACTCAGAGTCAAGACAGAGCTGCTCAGTTCGGCTCCAAGTCCAAGCCCTCGGGCACCTCGCGCTGCGGCTTCTGCAACCGCGCGGGAGCCGCCAACACGTGCACCTTCTGCTCCAAGGTCTCGTGCGACACCTGCCTCAACGCCTACTACTACGACCCGTGCTGCAGGAAGAGCGACCTGCACAGGTTCCTGCCTAACAACCAGCTAAACTACAAATCATCCCAGCTGTCCCACGTGGTTTACAGATAGACTGCATGAGTCTGTTTGGGAAGGGAAGGGAAGGGGGAGAGGAAAGGGCTATCCTAACTAATGTTCTGACTCCACACTGACCTCTTGCCAAAATCACATGTCCAGATACTTGGAACCATGGTTCAGTGATCAGGTGCCAGTTCTTGATTTTTGTGGCTTCACAGATGCTGCAGATCCATTAGATTTCATGCTGCTATAATTTAGGTAACTCCTAAATGAGCATTGCTTTTTAACTTACATGGGGGAGAAGAGCACATTTTTCCTTAAAACTTGGCAGCTGTTGTATTTTTAAAAAGTGACATCATACCTTCCTATTATATCATGTCTTGCCCAAATAAAACCAGGCAGTATTTGAAAATAAAATCAGAGAATTAAGATTCTCATTTTCTATAAGTGATGAACCACTGCCAGTTTTTGATAAAGTTTGACTTCAAAATGTGCAGGAAATACGAGAATGGCTTGTTTTGCCAACAAGGACTATTTTTTGATGTGTGTCTGCATTTCTTGATCTCCAAAATGCAAACACCATAACCTCTCTTCCTTTTGTCTTTGTTTCCTCCTTCTCCCCTCTCTCCTGGTTGTTTATCTCAAGCTTATATAACCTGAACCTGGACAATATGTGCTTTATTTTCCGGTGTTGCCAATATCATCCTTCTGGGTTTCAATGTATGGTATTTTAAAGAGGTGATCCTGTATCTGTGTCACTCAGATGATGCTTGGAGTGTTGTCCTCTCAGATGAGTGTCCATTTTCTTTCTGTTGCACATGGTTTAAGTACTGTTCTTTGTACTGTAAATAGGTGATTTGGAAACAGTTTATTTTTAATAAATATTTAATATGTTGAGTTCTTAAAAGTGGTAGAATCATTATAACTATGAAGTCTCTCTGGGTTATTTGTTCAGGTGACTTTTTGTTTTTCCTTGTACTGTATTTCATAGCTTATTATAGCCACTGTGGCAGAATGATGTTCTTGGCTCTGATCAGTTCTTGGGTTTTAATCTGACATTTTTTTCCCTCTGATAAGGCTGGCGCTCATCTGAGTGGAGTCTTGTCTAAGAATTGCAGGATTTTGCTCTCAGTGCACGCTTTTTCTTTGTGGTTATGGAAACTGTAAGTATCAATGTTCTGCTTGCTCCCAAATTCACTGCCAGTCTGTCTGTAGTGTAGTCCAGCAAGTAAAGCACTGGCCTGGTTAAAAATCAGAGCTCATTTGTGACTCCTGTTCAAATGAACCCATCAGTTATGGATGTGAATCAGATAATAACCTTTGTCTCGTGCTATAGCACTTGGGAACCCTGGCTGAGAACCAGGACTCCCTTGTGTTGGGCTCTGTACAGTTTGACCCCCAAACACCACCAGGTTATGAATAGACTTTAGTTTTTTATTAAAAGAAAACCCCTAAGAATCCTAACTCCCTTATTCCAACTATAGCTAGTTAGCACAAAGTATCAGGCAACCTAATCTGATGTGCAGAATTAAATGTGTTTAAAATATCTGTAAAGAACTCTAGCTGAGATGTAAACTGTAGTCCACTTTGCACTGAAATGATTCACTTTGGGGTTTTTAATCACTGTTAGAGTCTAGACTTCTCAGCTTCAACGTCCATCACTCCCTGTGTGACAGGAACATGCATGAATGATTGTTTGTCTTACATTTTTTGGGGTGGGGGGGCTTCAGGTAGGTAGAGGGGAAAATTACATAGGCTAGTGTTGTAAAATAGCTAAAATAATTTTAGCCATAACTGCGTGTCAGAAGCATTATGGAAATAAGATGAAACCTGGGTCTTAGAGGGCTGAGAACAATAAGTTACTGTCCAGTTTGCACTAAGAAACAAAGTGAACAGAGTGTGTTTAACAATCAGGGAAATTCTGAATCAAGGGACTGCAACTGAGCATAATGTCAAGGGCAAGTACTGCCTTGCTGACCCTGAAGGTTGGGGTGAATATTGTTTAAGTGAATGATTTTAAGGTTTTCAATCTTGTATGTTTTTTATAAATATATATATATATATATAAATATGACACAAATGTAGATACATTATGTATATAGTGAAGAATTTAAAAACAATTTTACTATTAAAATGCAGTCTAAGGGTGGTTTTAATTCTGGTGGTTATTTGGGTTTTGTTCACCTTCTGCAGTTCCATGCCTGTTTGGCTGCTCTACAGTGTATCTTCTAGTTCACCAGTTCAATTTCCATATGGCTCCTCACACTACAGTGAATAACTAAAACTGTGATGCCACGTAATTTTTATGGTGACCAGGGCAGGGGCTATACCTGCTCTGAAAAAGAGAAGTCCTCTGTATATATGTCATGGAATCCTGTAGTACAAACCTGTGTTGAATTGAAGTGATACCATGCTCTATTTTTGTGTATCTTACTGTATGAGGTTGCTGTGATTGATACAGTAAAATATATGCGAATTTAAAATGCAGGTGTTTTGCATCTGATTTGTTTAAATTAATTTATGTTTTGAAGGAATTTAAAAATAAAGAGGCCTTTAAGAAAAGGCTTCACTCTTTTCTTAAAGTGGCGTGTGCATGTAGCTGTCTGTTCCCAACTGCGTTTGCATGCCGTGGCTGCTGCTCGCAGGCTCCGTCCGTCCTGGGGCTGGGCGTGCTGCCTGCAGAGCTGCTCAAACAAATCCCCCTGGTTCCCAGCCTGAGCAGCATGACTCAGTGTTCTGGAGCATGTGAGCTGCTCTGGCAGCAGTCTGCAGCAGGCTCAGGTGGGGTGGCAGCAGGTTCTGGGGCCACGTGGAGCTCCCTCCCTGGATCCCAGCCTTGGCTCTCCGTGGCATTTGCCATGAGCTTCCTGAGCGAAGCTGCATCTCCCAGAAGATGTGTGATACTGCTGAGGTACATTTTGGCACTTGAATTAGGCCTTCTGGCTCCTTTTGCATCCTGCTAGCTCTGGAGCAGGATAACTCCTCAAGTTCCAAACTAGATCATTCTTTTTGTTTGTTCCTTGTGTTAAAAAGCATGTCAGGTGAATGCTGAAGTGCCCGTTCTACGAGTGGTTTATGGTCTGTTGTGGTTACTGGGAGTACCAGGGAGGATTATAAACATCAGGCTCCAGGTAACTAAAATATTCTTGCAGGAAATCTTGCCTCACACTGTGGTGCTTCTTGAGCTGACATATTTCTGGTGCAAACAAGCCTGTAAGCTGTCTTGCTGCCTGGCATCTCTGATTACAGACCTCTAAGCTTGTTTGCTGCGTCTTTGGCTTTCAACAGAAGCTTAAAGGTTCCACACACGATTAAGTAGTTTAGACTTGATGATTTGAACTGACAGCTCCTTAAAGTTACTTTCTGGAAGATGACTGTAGGTTACGAGCATTTAGTGCACATTGCTAACTATGCTGTAGAATGTTTTTAGGGGAAGAGAGTCACCTTCCCAGTATTTGTTCAGAAACAGGAGCTAATCTGAGCATGGTGATAATTGATACACTGCCAGAGAGACTGGGAGGAGAGCAGGAGGTGACTCTTGTTGTACCTGGTTTGGCTCTGAAATCAGAGTGAATTGGGCCTTTTAGCATGATCATTACCATGGTATCTCAGCAGCAACTGGCTTGGGCTGCAAATGTCCCTGTTCGTTATTTCTGAAAGGTGTTCTGTGATTCCTTCTGAAAATCGTGGAATGTGGCTGTGTTGTCCAAGATTGTACTTTTCTTTTTTACAGCTGATCATATTCCCCTGGGAAAGGTTTTCTGTAACTGGTCTTGCCGGTCTGAAAATGTAGGGGCGGGGATCAGTAACTGAGTAGGTTTGTGGTTTTGCACTCCTGCACCCCGCTGTGAAAAATCACTCGGGGGCAACGTGAAAATGAAGAGGATGCAGCACATCTTACAGTGCCGGGAGGAGGGCAAAGGGTTAAGGCCCCTGATGCGGCAGCAGCTCCTTTACCTCCCAAATCCTGCAGACAGCGGCTGAACTGAGGCTGCTCCATGCGAGGAGAGGGCAGGAGAGCCAGGGAGCAGCCGCCGCACAGCTCTCCCGTGTGCGTGCCAAGGCGCTGCTCCTCGGGCACGGGCTCTGCGCTGGCACGGCCCGGCACGGTTTGCTCCGGGGGGCTCCGTGGGCAGCCTGGAGTGCGGGTCCCTGTGCCAGGGCAGCAGTGGGCAGCTGCCTGCCGCCAGCTCTGATCCCGGGCTGGTGTGGAGCTGTGGGACGGGCGGGCTGTGAGCAGGGATCAGAGCCCTGCCGCTCCTGAGTGCTGCCCTCCTGCGCTGCTCTGCTGCTCGCACGGTGACCCCGGCTCTGGGAGCTCGGGCACGGCGGGGAGCTGTCGCTTTTTTGGAACCAGCCGCTTTGCTGCCCTGACCTCCGGAGGAGAAAGGCTCTGCTCCCCGTAGGAGGTTCTGGAGGAGGGCAGGCGCTGCCTTGCCCAGGGGCAGGGGTGCTGCTCCTGCCGTTCTGTCGGGCAGAGCTGCCCAGGCTTTCTCAGACGCAGGCAGAGTGATTCCGCCCTCCGGCCGTGCTGCCGGAGGCTCCGGAGAGCCGCGTTTGCGTTTCCTCGCCCCGAGAGCAGCAGGCTCGGGGGCTCTGCCCTGCTCCCCGTCCTCTCCAGCGGCAGCAGCAGCTCTGCTCCTGCTGCTGTGGCGGAGCAGAGGCGCTGTGAAAGTCATCTTGACACCCAGCAGCCTCCTGTGTCAGGCACGGACCCGCAGTGAATGTGGAAAGGCTTTGTGCAGGAAAAAGGTGGACAGGTGGAAATGTTCCAGATAAAAATGAAACAACCTGCTCTGTTTTTTTATTTTTTTCCTTGGCATCAAGAAGAAATTCCTCTTCCAGCATTCAGAGTCTGGAAGGCACTGAAGTAATTTTGCAGGGAACTTTACATGAGGTTAGAGATTGCTTTAATTATTGATATTTCTTACTGATGAGATCTTTTCTGAGTGCTGCAAATCCTGAATGTGAGTGATGGCGATTCTGGAGCTTCTGCTCAGGCTGAGCTTTATCATACACAGTTCCTGCTCTGAGATGAGGATGTGAAATACCTTCTGACTTGGGTAATAGCTCCCATTTGTTTTTCCTGTCTTATCTGGGCTTTGAGTTAACTCTGCACTGTGCAGGTCTCTGCCCCGAAGACTGTCAGAGTTCCAATGGCTGTAAGTGGCTCAGGAGCAGCCCTGGCAACTTGTGTGTGGCAGCTGCTTCTGCTGTTGTGGGTGTGGGGCTGTCATGCTTCCTGCTTTAGAAATCATTCTCATGATAGTCATACTGTTCTGAGATTTTTCACCATCAACCTGCTTTAAAAAAAGAAAAAGAAAAATCAACCCACAACTGCTCATCAACTCCTTAGAGAAAAATGCTGCTTTCTCCCAAAGTAAGTAAAATCTGCTCTATAGCTTTGTGTCAAGGTGCTTGAATTTCACTGCCTTACCTGGAACTTTCACAGGCACCTTTCTGCAGCATGGCTGGTTGTGGTGAGCTGCCTTTGCTGCGGGAGCAGTCTCTGTGTGACTCCACCACTGCACATGTGCAAACCCCAAGCACATAAATGAACTGGTAATGGGAAGACAAGCTGCTGTCCAGCAAGCCCGAGAAGGAGCAGCCTCTTCACATCTCAGTGCACTGATGCTGACTGGTACATCCCTGGTGAGCCTTCCCACAGGGCAGCCTGGGATGGAGAGGAGGCCTCCTCCTCCTCCTCCTCTCCTGTGTGCCACCGGGAGCCTGGGTGTGCCCACGGCTGTATGGATTCACTGGCCACAGCAGTGCCTGGGTGTGCCCACGGGGGAGGGGCTGTATGGATTCACTGGCCACAGCTTGCTTGGGCTGACTCAGTGGCAGAAGCAGAAGGGGACAAGGACAGCACCTGCCCCGTCTCCTGTTCCAAGCCTGTTTCCTCAGCTCAGGGTCAGCCTTTGAGCCTTGAGAGGTCAGCTCAGCACTCTGTGAAACACCTCCCCAGGAGCTCAGTTACCCTCGGGAAGTGCTGGTGAAGGCTCGTTGTTGGTCTGGGGATGTGCTCTGAGGGGACACTGCCATTTCCAGCTCTTTTTGCTTTATACTTTGTTCCTGGCCCTCAAACTGCAAACGTCTGTGGCATTGTTTCCCGTGGTATTAATTGAGATGTGCTCTCAGAGCTGTTCCCAGCCTGCTTTATGTGCTGGCTTTGGGCCACCTCAGCAGAAATCAGTGGGCTGTGTGCATATGTTCTGCTTCTCCTTTTTTGGGGAGAGTGGGGGAGAGGGGCTTTGTTCCCCACGCTCTGCCTCTCACTCCTGGAGAAGTAAAACCCCTCTTGGAGACCAAATTCTCTCGTTCTTCAGACCCCAATGACAGAAGCTGCTCTGAGGGGTAATTCTAATGGCAGGAAGGAGTGGGAGGTGTGTGGTTTCTGCTCTGCTGGGAAGTGCTGTGCAGCAGCTGTGGATGGCACTCTGGGGCTGGGCACTGCTGGTCACTGCCCGTGGCTGCCTTGTGCTGGGGGCCAGAGCACAGTGACCCTGCCCTGGGACATCAGATCAGCTCAGCCAGCTGGGAGGAGATTTGTGAGCTGCTGCTGCAGCAAACCCGGAGCTGAGCAAGGCTGCAGTTAAAGGGAGGAGGGGTAGGAAGCTCAGTTCAAGGAGTGAGAGAAGAGTAGTGGCAGAGGAGTATCCTCACACAGGAATGGTGTGTCCTGCTGTACAGATTGTTACAGACACCGCTTCCCCGCAGATGAGCTGATATTTGTGTCTTGTGTTGATAAGGATCTCAGGAAAGTTTGTACCTGTTTAAGGGGGTGTCTCCTCCTTTCTGCCCAGGCTCCCCACGCCCTGAGCAGTGGCGCTGGAGGCTGTGGTGCCCCACAGCAGCAAAGGGACAGGCTGCAGGTGCTGCTCCAGGACAGAGCTGGGGAGGTGTGAGCTGAGCAGAGGATGCTGTTAGACTCTGTCACCCACTCCTGGGTCTCCAGTGGAGAATTTCAGCCTGAGAACACAAAACCTCTTCATGTAAATCAGTAAGAGAAATGAGACTTAGAATGGGTGACTAGTGGAGGGTCGAAGAGCATGTTTGGTCTGTGTGGTCCTTGTCCTACCTCTGCATCTTCAGAGACCAGACTTGAAAGATCAGTCTCAGAAATCCCTTTTTTCCCCTTTCTTACTCCTGCATTTCAATATTCAGGTAGAGAAGCACTGAGTCATCTGAAATGTGTTCTCTCCTTCGAGGATCATGGCTGGGCTCTGGGAAGAATCTGCCACGTGGTGTCTTCAAACCTCCCTTCACTTGGCCTCCCCTAGGACTTCTGCCTCCTTCAGGAATCAAAGTCTGATTCACTTTCCATTGTGACTCGTAAAGTCTTGGACTACTTAGAGACATATCAAAAATTAAAATAATCTCTTTTGACAGCCTCGAAGCCTGTGGTGTTTGAATCTTTGATATGAAGATTTCTCCTGCTTGGAGAATAGCTCATTTTTAATGCTGTGAAATAGAGCATGATAACTGTGCTGCTGTCTATACTACCGTGAGCATGATGTGCTGCTTAATAAAATGATGCTCCTGTCCAAGAGCTCTCTTTCATAATGAAAGAAGGTGCAGCTTTCAGATGTTAGTAACTCACACCAAAAAACTTTTTGCACAAATTTGTCTTTGTCTTTGGTGTAGTTTTCTGCCTGCAGCTGGAGTTAAATTCTTTCTCCCTGGTCCAGTGCTCACAGCTTAAAATACAACCTGTTAAATGTTGCAATGGCCCAGGTACCTCTGGGACCTATTGTCTGTCTGGTCTTGCTCTGCAGGGGGTTTGCAGAACAGTAAGAAGCTGAGGAAGAATTTTTGAGATGTGCTGAAACACTGTGAGGTCTATAAACAAGATCAGAGGGAAAGAAAGATGGGAGGCCCTGGGAAGTAACACACAGCTGCAGAAGTGCAAAACCTAGAGGATTTTGCCACCAAGAACTCTGTCTGCTAGGCAGGATCAAACAGAAAGGTTCCTGATGTAGTACAAAGCCAGGAATAATCCCTGTATTTGCCTCCTGGCTGCTCCTGGGTCTGTATCTCAGGGCAGGTTGTAGGCATCTTCTGGTACATTTCAGAGCGTGATGTAAAATCCTTTTCCTCCTTCATTGCTTTTCCCCCTTCCTGCTTTTCAACAGGCTCCATTTCTGTTGGCAAAATGACTTAGAAAAATTACTGAGCACAAGTAGGATGCTCACATGTCTTTGGAGTGAATGTGGATTTGACACTGATTTGATTCTGCTTTTGCTGCCTGCAGCTTTTCACTCAGGCTCTCCAGTGAAGGACATTATTTCCTCGGTGGAATATTTTCCATATGACTAAATAATGACCAGGGGATGTGTTTTTTGTGTCAGTGCTTGGCACTGTGGGCTTCTGCTCAGAAATCAGATGGACATGTGAGAAGTAGTCCTAAAAACAAGAACTGCATTGTTCTGAGTGACAGGGTAAAGTGAACTGATTGGGTATTTTTATTTCCATGGCACTTAGAATTTGTCTTTTTGTCCCCAACAAAGCTTGAAGTCACAAGGAGATTCATTAACTGTCAGCAGACACCTTCCCTGTCAAACCAAAGCCACGTCCCAGTTTCTCCACTTGCACTCCCTGGAACGTGGTGCTTGTGCAAAGCACCAGCTCAGCTCAGGGTGTTCAGAGTCTCCCTCCTCCCCAGGGAGCAGGAGCTGTCCCTGGAGCACTGAGAGCAGCTCTGCCCCACAGGGCCCTTGCTGAAGGGGAGCCTGATTTCCAGTTGTGCTGGGTCAAGAGCTCCCCTGCTGCCAGCAAGCAAAGGGGGTTCTGGGTGGGGCTGTGCTTAGGGAAGATGTTCAGCCACAACCCTGCCTGGGACCCCGAGCTGCCTTAGGGACCACCCATCATCGAGGCACTGCCTTGTGACCACAGCTTCATTCCAAAAACAAGGGCAGCTCCCAAACCTGCCTGGCTTGTGCTGGGGAGCACTGGCTGCACGTGGCTAAACCTCATCTGTGCAACAGGGAGAGGAGCTGAGGGGACAGAATTAATGCTAGATAAAACCACAGGTGGGGAAGGCTCATTTAAAACTGTCAAGCCGTGGAGTAAAGAAATGTGGGAAAGCAATTACACCAGTGCCAAGAAGTAGAATGAGTAGGAAGATAAGGGGAGAAAGTTATTGGCCTGACAGTCCTTCAGAGAAGAGGAGGAAAACTTGGCTTCAAAATTGAGCCTGATAATGGTGTCTGATTACTGCACACAAAAGTGACTGTTCCTTGAAATACTAGTTTTATAGCCTAATGCAAAAAAGCTAGGTAGCAGCGAAGAAAGTTGATAGAGTTCAAAGGGAATATTAATTAGGAACAATTTGAAAGTCTAGCTAAAGATCTATTTAAATTGATGCATTTTTAATGGAAATTAATCTTCCATAACTTGGAAACAAAATAACTTGATAAGATACTAAGTCTGTATGTGTTCAAAGTAGACTTTGAACATTAGAAAAGAATAAACCAAAAATTTAAGGAATTCACTCCAGAGTATCAGGCATGCAGCCTTTCCCAGCAGTGCTGCCCTCAGGGCTGGAAACACACACAGCTGGGAGACAGGAGGGCTTGCTGCAGGTTCCTGTGTCTCTCCAGGATGTTTTGAGCAAAATAGAGATTTCTTTGTAGTTGTTAAGAGAGAGCACAGGGACCCGTGTCTGGTGGCAGCCTGGAGGTGTGGAGTGCCATTTTTGGGGACTCTCTGGGGAAAGCAGGCGGGTGTGTGCTGTGGCAGGAGGCACCACAGTGGAAGGCTGTGCTGTATTGGGTACAAAGGGCTGAACTAGAGTGCTCTTGGATCTGAGCACATCTGTTCCTCTGAGATAACCTCTGGAACACGGGGACCTTTGCACCATTCTCAGCAGCCAGCCCTTATCCTGGCTGTGAAAGAGCTGTGGGCTGGAGGAGTTTCCTCTGCAGTGCTGTTTGAAGGCAGCTGTCAGGTGTCCTGCTGTGAGTGGGACAACCACAGGCTCTGTGGGTGCTCCTGTGCTGCTCTGAGTGCTGCCTGACTGTATTTGGGGTTTACACCCTCTGCTCTCCAGGCTTGGAGCCAGGCTTCCAGCACCAAGGCTCACCCTTGATTCCCAGCATCAGAGCCTGCTCCAGGACCTGCAGCTTGTTACTCCACACATTCCCTGCTCCCCTCAGCTGCAGGCTCTTCCCTGCAGTTTGCTATGGGGGTGAGGTGCCCTCCACGGCAGGGGAAGGTGGAGAGGGAGCACCCTGCTGTGCTGAGGCTGGGGGGGATCCAGCCCCAGGTGCTCCCAGGGATTTTTTTCAGGCTGTGGAGCTGAGCACGGCTGACTTAGCCTGGAGAGGATCCTGAAAGTTAAGGGTTAAGCTCTGGCCAGCTGGACTTTAAGAGACAGGCAGCATTCAAAGCAGAGAGGACAAGTGGGATGTGAGAAGACAGAATTTGCAGGCACGGGGAATTGTGGGTGGCACTGAAAAGCCAAATACACGAACAGAAATACATGTATTTAATATATATTTCCATTACAGTCACAAGCACAAATTGTGAGGGGGGAAGTGCATCTCAAGAGCAACATATGTGTTACCTCATGCCTCCTGCTAAGTATACAAGCATGGGAATAAGTGTCTATTTAACATGGAGCTGAAAGTTTGGTGTACAGATGGCAGGAAGTTGGGCAACAGCATGTGTAGCTTGGATCTGTCCTACATGAATGCCATCACCCAGCATTGTTTCTTGCTAAATGTCACCCTGCAGATCCCTCCCTGACCCACTTGCAAAGATGCTGAGCTGCCTCTTCAGCACAGGAATGCTCAGGAAATTATGGGGGTGTGACCCCAGCTGGGCTAGGTGAGAATAGTGATGATAAGATCAGATGAGAGCACAAAGCAGTGGGAGCAATATGGGCTGATAAAACCAGCCAGTGGGCCTAAATCTTGTCAGAAAATGTGGGGTTTGTCCCCTCCCTTTGAGGTCAGACACAGGAAGCAGTGGACACAGACACCTGTGAGTCACCTGAGAGCGAGGCACAGCAGACTGATGGTTGGATTAGCAGGTACAAAATGTGCCTGGGAGATACTGAAGGAGGAAATGTGACTGGAGTGCTGAAAAACCCATTGCATGCAGATTTCAGAGCCGTGCACAGACAGGTAATGAGCAGAACCTCCTACCACACGGTGTGAAATAAATACTATTAATTCTGTTTGCAGGTGGGGAACAGAGGCCTGGGGAGATGACATGATTCATGAAAAGTGAGTGGATAGAACTGGAAGTAATGCTTTCCAGATTAATTTCATTAGTGTGATGTACTGTGCCTTTGGTACACCCAAATAACCAGCTAAATAACCAGAGAGTCCTGTGAGGGGAGGAGGCTTTACAGAGAACCTCATTCTATATTCAGGCAAGTGTTTCCAGAATCTTCCTCTGTGCCTATTTATGGTGATCATTTTTGTCTTAATAAATCTGACCTAGCCCAGCTTTCAATCTGCTGTGATTGAGGTCAAATGTTAGGAGCATGCTTTTAGGGAAATAGTTTTGCCCTCATTGATTATGTGGAGCTCTGTCTGTTCCAAAGCTTAGGACACTGTCTGCTTTATGAATGCAATTGAAATTGGTGCTCTGAGCCTCTGCTGTCTGTTGGCTCTCCAGAATTAAATGCTCTTGTGGTCTGAGTGGAAGCCAAGGGTGGCACTGTGCAATGCTTTAGCTGCAGCTGCCTGGCTTGGAGACCTCTCAAACTGATCTTCACAAGTTTTCTGCCAAGTGAGGACAATGACACTTTGCTAAGGTGCCCTGCTCACGCAGGCAGGGGAGCTGGGAAGTGACTTACAGAGTCTCTGCTGTGTTTAGCCCCTTGGGCCTCTGTAAAGGGCAAACCCCAGCCACGTGAGCAGAGTTCAAAGCCCCCCTTGAGTTCCACTCTGTGTTTGGTCAGTACAGACATTCCCTTGGGCTGCACCACTGCAGTCTGTGAGCAGGTGAGTGATGGTTCAGGATGGCTTGTTTGGTCTCACAGGGCCTTTCCTGCCCATACAAAGTGCTGGCAGAGGAGTGAGTCCTCCTGGGGGCCTCATCTGAAGTCTGTCCATTAGTTCAGAGGGGTCTGGGCTGCAGCTGTGCTGTTGGCTGTGCACAGAGAACACCAAACAGGGCAGAAGTGAATCCTTACAAAGATGCTGGGCAGGATTCCCACTGTGGTTCTGACTCTGGATGTGGCTGGCCAAGTGAGTGAGCACATCAGACCTTTCTGCCCCACATATGGTTTTTTGTGCTGCCCCTCTTGCTCAAAATAGAGCTGTCTCTCAGGGCTCTCCCCTCCCTGCAGCTGCCACCGCTGGCCTGCTCTCTGGAGACACATTTGTGTGTGGCACTGAGCCTCTCGCTGCCTGCAGATCTCCTCGGTGCTGGACACAGCTGTTTGCACAGTTCTCTGGGTCATTCATCCATGTGGGTATGGAGATAGCTCCCTCCCAATCACCTCTGTGCTGCCTTGTCCCATGAATTCATCCATGGACTAATGTTTTGTTTGGCAGAAGGATGAGGCTCCTTTCAGCCCCTGGACAATGCTGGGTGCAGCAGCACAGCTGCCTGGAGCTCCTGTGCCCTTCCTGTGCTGACAGCGGGACCCTTTCGTGGGGCTGGGCTATTTCTGGTCACCCTCACACTCATGACTCGGTCCCTTTTGCACAGGGCTTTGGATTTCCATCTCCTGCTGACATGCTGTAGTGCCCTGCCAGACACTTCCTCTGGCTCCTGATGCTGCTCCCACACCTCTGTTCCCAGGTGAGCTCCAGTTCCTCCTCTCCACCCCGTTACTCTGCTGCTCACCCGCTTGGGAGGTGAGGGAAAGGGAACAGGTCTGAAACACCGCGAGGGCAAGGCTGCCCCCAGACTCTCCACCTTCCCTGGCCAGCACAAAGTGATTATTCCAGCCTTTCTCTCTCATGAATTGTTTTGATAACATGTTTTTTGAGCACAATATCTTTAGAGATGTTTTGCCACTTGAGCCCTGGATCCCTGCTCCCTGTCACTTTATTTTTGCCTCTCCTGGCTTGATTACCGAGAGCAATTTGCAGTACATGGAGCTTTATTCAGCAGGAACAAACCAGGGATGCAAGAGAGAAAAATACTCCCATCCTCTTTGCAGGAGACTGAGCAATGTGCTTCAAATCTCTTCTTTGCACACCTGTGCTGTCATTGATTTGTCTCTCAACTCTGCCATTTGCATACAAATGACCGTGGTCCTCAGGTGCAGCTGAGCTCCCTGCCCGTGTTCTCACTCTGTATCTGTCACTGCTCCGGAACGAAAAGCTGAACATCTCCTCTCTTGCACTGTCCCACAATGGTTCACTTTCCATTTGTGTGGTGCTGGCTGATTTTCTGGTTAGACTATGATAAATAAAAATGAAACATTCATAACAGATCTCCAGCTAGTGATGTTAACATGTTTTAGAAATTGAAATTCCACCTCATAACACCGGTGCCCTGACAAAATCTTGCAGTTGGTGCCTTCCATCACAGGCAGAGCCACAGGGCAGGAGGTCCAAACTCAGCCAGACTTCAGTGCTTCTCAAAGTCCCATCTTCTTTTCTCTGACACTGCCAGAGTTTGCTGCCAGCATTTCAGTGGGGTGCTCCCAGGAAAGGGTCCTGTGTCTGCTGGCTTCTCAAAGGCAGAGGGATAGGAGTTTCAGGTTTCTCCCACCATCTGGAGTTCAGAAATGCTAAGCCAAGGCTGGGCAAGGACACCACGTGGCACCTCTGACAGAAGCAGCTGGGCTGCACTGTCCCTTCCTCACCTGGTGCAGGAGTGATACCACATCCCCACAGAGCAGCTGGGGAGCAGGAGACAGCCCTGGGGCAGAGCAGGAGGGTCTGACATGTGCACACCCGTGTGTGCATGTGCATCTCATCCCCCTGCCAGCTTCCCTTCGCTGGAGAGGACTCCAGATACACATTTTAAAGAGCCAAAGTAATTTGATTTTGTTTGTTTCCATTTTCAAGTTCTTTGTAAGAAAAAGAGTCCATTATCTTCATTTCAGAGGTGGAATTTGGAATGCTTGCTCCTAGATCTGGAACCTGGCATTGTTAAAGGAGATGTTCAGCTGCTGGAAGGATGAAGAAGGGAGAGTTTAGAAAACAAAATTAGATGTTTGAGATAACAAAGACTACACTAGGATCTCTAGGACTCACAGCAAAGAGTTCTGCTTCAGGTCAGTTTTGGTTTCCAGAAGACAATCTGTTGGTTAGTTCCCAGGTCAAAAGGACTCCTTTGAAGACTCTCTGTGCCTTGACCACTGCCATGAAAAGCAATGTTGAAAGGGTGGTGGGCCTGGGCTTGAGCACAGCTCTCCGTGTGCTTAGGCTTAAGAAGAAAAAGCTGGTCCATGGACAGCCAAGCGTGTGGAGTCTGGTTTCCTGCAGGTTTGGTTTCCTGTCCCACCACCTCCATAACCCCTGGCTCCTCCATCTCTTCTGAGAAAGCTCTTGCAGACACGAAGGGAAGCAGCAAACTGGGGTCTGTGTCTGCTCCATGGTAACTCCACTGAGCTTCCTCCCCTTCTCAGAGAGCTCCCCTGCCACACAAACCGAGTGGGAGCTAAATTATCTCAAAGGCTTCAGTCTCCTCTCCCAGGCTGGGTGAGAAGGGCTGCTGGGTGAAGTGCTGCTGGGGAGGAGTGGTGACACACTGATGGAGGTCAGTGCTCCAGGAAAACTGTGCTGGAGCAATAATGCCATGGTGCAAATGTGCCACAAAGTGCAGTAACTGCTGGCAGCGCAGTGTGGAGTGGAAAGTGCTGCTGCTCCTGTGTGAGCTCGTGACTGCTGAGAATTCCCTGTCCCGTGGGGTGTTACCAAACATCTTCCCTCAGGTCCCTTCCAGGTGAAAGGGAGAAAATGGGCCACATTCCCTGGGGCATGTTGGGATTTTTGGGTTAACTCTGGACATGTGGAGAGGCTGCACAATGGGGCCTCAGATTTGGCTGAGGCCTTTTGTATTTCTGGAACATAAACAACAAATAACCTCCAGTTTATAACAATCTCAGTATGCATCTGTTTACATAGCTGGTGAGTCCATAAATTATTCTCTTTCACACATGTAGGTACACAAAGCTATTGCTGTGCATTTCTCCAGCTTTGGATTTCCTTTCTGAAGCATATTTAGGCACCTGGATCCAAGATGACCAACAGTCCTGGCAGTATTTGGAGCTCTAAAAATTAATATTAGGATTTTTGATATCGTTCCCATTTCTTACTGGCAACCAGGGGAAAGCTCTTGATGTGGAGGATATTAAGAAAATTAAGTGATGGTTGTGACTCATATTTTGCCAAGCAGAGAGAGATCAAATGCTTTGGGTGGAAAACAAAACCCAGCTCCGACTGACAACAGACTTAGTGCGACGAGCCCCATGTCCTCGTCCCCACTGTCACTCTGAGCATGTCCCTGGAACACCTCAGAGCTCGCCACGGGGTCCTGCCCAGTGGCCAGCCGGGTCTGCAGGGACAGGTGAGTGAATGACCAGCCTGCCTTCCTCGGGGCACAGGAGAGGGGTGTCCAAGCAGAGCTAAAAACGAGCCCGGGAATGCTGAGGCCACGGAGCGCTGCCTTAAAGCACCCTCTCCGTGCCTCAGTTTCTCTTGCTGTGAAAATCGCGGCTCCAAGGTCGGTTGGTGGGGTGGGGGAGCGGGGCAGGGGTGACCGGGCTGAGGGGCAGAGAGGGGCGGCGGTGGACACGGTGTCCCTTGTCCCTCAGCCTGGCCAGCGCCGCGGGCAGGGCNGCGGGAGGGACAGAGCGACGCGGACAGGACGCAGCGGTGCGGAAGGGACAGGACAGCGCGGCGCGCACAGGACAGCGCGGTGCCCAGCGGAGCTGTCCGCCGCCGGCGGTGCTGAGCGAGTGGCGGAGCCGCCGCCGCCCCGCGGAGCC
>VXBC01001246.1:169342-192588 GCA_013399945.1 Ploceus nigricollis | reverse complement strand
CGCCCCCCGGTGCCACACGCCCCCGCGGCTGCCCCGCAGCTCGGCCCAGCGCGGCTCCCTGGCCGTGCTGGCCGGCGGAGCCGCCGGGCAGCCGGGGCTGAGCAGGACGGTGCAGGTGATGGTGCTGCTCACGCGGAGCTGGCCAGGCCTGGGCACTGCCAGCGTGGTGGGGGAGGCCCTGCCCTCGGCCATCACCAAGGACCTGCTCTGAGCCCAGCCCTGCCCAGCTCTGTCCCAGCAGAGCACTGGAACACAAACCCAAACGCAGCATTCTCTCACCCCTGTGCCCCGTGGGTCCCAGACGTTCCACACCTGAAGTGACATGAAGATGTAAGACCAACCCCCCTGGTTTGGCTCTTGCAGCTCTGAGCCTGATGTTTGCACTCACAAAAACAAGAACAAAAATAGACCCAGTGCCTGAGATGTGCCCAGGGTGCAGCCCAGGGTACAGTCTCTCCTGCAGTTTGCTCTCTGGACCCTTGGCCTTTGTTTTTCCAACCTGATGCTCTGATGGCCAAGTAGGAACTTGGTTGTGTTAAGAATTGTGCCTGGCAGGGTGGGCTGGGGGCCAGGAGGCCCCAGGGGGAATCTACCTCCAGTGCCAGCTCCTATAGCCCCCACAGCCACCTCCTGTCCTGCTGGGGAGTGGGACTGTCCACACAGCTACCTCACCTGGGGTAAGGAAGCACCTCCCTACAGGTCCCTGGAACTGCTCTCTGTACCACCCTGCTCTCTCCACTTGAGTGGAAGCCACCACTGTCCTACAGACAGAAAGGGGAGCTTGCCTTTAGAGCAAGGATTTGGGGTTACAATAATCCTGGAGCCAGCAGAGGCAGTCCCAGGGAATTATCTGCCTGCAGGCAACAGCAAATCTGTGGGTGAGCACCACCGTGGAGAAGGGACTGTGGCTGCAGGGTGTCCCCAGTGCTGGGACAATGGCAGCTCGTGCCATCTCCACTGCTGCACAGGGCAGCAGCTGCCTGGGCTGCAGCATCCCGAAGAATTGTAGTTGGCCTTTGGAGATCAGTGAGGGCAGCACACCCAGGGGTAGAGCCTGGGACAAAAAGGAACAAGAAGCTGTGCCAGAGCCTGCTGCAAAGCTATCCACAGGATAACCCCACCTGGAAAGCTCCCTGTGGCCCATCCCCGGCCCCCTGGTACACGAGGGGATCACGCAGTGTCTCCACTGACCTTTCATCATGTTCCAGTTTCCCCGTTTCTGAAGTAAATTCACTCATGTAAAACCAGTGTCTGACTCGGTCCAGCTCCGTGTTGGCTGCTGCACCCCAGGATAACAGGGATCAGATGGGGATGGTGCAGAGCGCGCCCAGGGCCAGAGCGTGCCCAGGCTGGGTGCCACGGGCCAGCCACGCAGAGAGGGGCACAGCCCATCAGCTGGGCACGGGCACGTGGCACCAGCAAACCTCCTCTGCCCCGGCAGCCAGGCCTCCCGAGTGCCGAGTGCCACAGCCATGCTGTCTGGCAGCACCGGGACCCTGCCACAGCCCTGCGTGTCCCCCTGGCCGTCCTGAGCCATCCTGGGCCGTCCTGCTGCTGCCCATCGAGAGGAGCCTCCAGAAAGGGACCAGGGGCGATTTCCCCTTGGAGGACACAAACACGAAGGGCTGCTGCCATCTCCTGGGGGCTCTCAGGGCATGGCCACCCCGGCATGGACAGGGACCAAGGACTGACCAGCCAGGCTGGGCACTGGGCTGTGCCAGGCTTGGGCACAGAGCATTGGGTCCCTCCTCCGCCTGCCAGCCCCCTGGCCGACAGCTTTGGCCCCTGCTGCCTAAAAATCCAGTGCTCCAGAGATCATCTAGAGAACATAGGGAGAAAGATAATGATCTGCCAGCCCCTCAGGTCCTTTATTACTCCAGAAAACCTCCAGATCAGTGTTTTCATCCCACAGGTCGGTGTGAACATGCCCAACACTACGAGCCCCAGTGCTGGGGGTGTGTTTAATCTCCATTCCCAGACACTCCTACTGCCAAGGGCCAGTGTTTGCAGCCACCCAGCAAACCCCAACCAGTCCAATGAACTCCACATGTTGTGGCTGGGCCAAACAGCCAGCCCAGGGTCCAGCACTGCCCAGGGACTCCTCTCTGCCAGGCTGGATCCATCTCATGGGGCACGGCAGAGCTGGGGCAAATGTAGCCATGTCCCCAGCTGGGAGTGGTGCTGACAGCTGCCACCAATTACCCCAGGATTAGAGACAACCCCCTCTCTTTCAGGCAGCTCCCCTGGTGCTGCTGCTGCGCTGAGCCTGGGAAGAGGGTGGTGGCTTCACCCTCGGAGCTGAGGCCCAGCAGGGTTTGGAAGGGGGTTCCTGGTTACAAGAACCAATTTTTTTTGGGTTTGGCCACGCTGCAGTAGGTGGGAAGGGAGTTGGGGGCTGCATTGCTGCTCAGTGAGAGCCTGGTCCTGGGGCAGGAACGGAACCAGGGCTGCCTTGGGGGGGGTTTGGTGCCTGGGGGCTGCACTATGGGGGCTGCATTTCCCACTCTGTGCTGGCTCGCTCGGGAGTCTGAGGGCACAGCTACAACTCCAAGGTGGCAGGGACACCATCTGTCCTAGGAAAGGAAAAATGGGGAATAAGGTGACTGTCAAGGAAAGTCAGCAACATCATACATGAATGTGAAAATCAAACATAGCAGAAATTTTTTCCAGTGGTTCTGAGCTATGGAGGTTAATGTGTAGTTTGAGGGAAAGTGAAGTCTTAACTCTGAGTTGTGCAAATGTGGTGATATTTTAGTGCAGCTGCTTTTTAAATAGCTCCCCTACCCCCCATTGCTCCAGCTTCATTGCCTCAAATGATTTAATTCCTTCTGCCTGTGGTGGGTAATTGAAGGTGAAAAATGTTTCCAGCTGGGGCTCTCAGCTCTTGTCCTGGTGCTGTCCAGGGCAGGGCTGGGAGCAGGACCAGCCTCCCCAGCAGCTCTGTGCTCCAGCAGGGCCCCCAGAGCCCAGACTTCTTTTGGTTCCAAAATAAGGGAGTTAGCTTTGCTCTCTCAGAATACTCACTTAATTCCAAGTTTTGACAAATGTAATATTACGTTACATCTTAGAATAGTTGGTTTTAAATCCAACCATCCCCAGCGTCCTCACCGGAATCGCTTCAGAGCGATTCCCTCCGCCCACTGCCGCGAGCCCCGGGGCGCTGCCGCCGGCCGCCGCCAGAGGGCGGCAGAGAACGGCTCACCTGGCGGGAGCGAGCGGCTCACCTGGCAGCAGGTGCGGCCTGACAGAGCCGCCAGGAACGGCCGGGAGCCGCAGCCCTCAGGTACGTCAGCGGGACTGAGGCATTGTGCCACCCCCGGGGTAACAGCAGCTCCACCACTGAACACCTGAGGAGAAGCTCTCAGGGACCTTCCCGCAGCTCCTGGGTGTAAAGGTGAGAAACGCAGCAGGAGTGATGGGTAACTGAAGTTTAACTCACTCTGCTGGGGTCTAGAAGGGTGACAAAAAGGCCAATGTTCACACAGATCCCCCCATAGATCAAACAAGCACCCATGGCTTTCACCCTGCTCAGCCCCAGCTGCGTGTGTCCCAGCTCTGGGACAAGCAGTGAAGCCCTTTCCACAGGCAGGGAAAGGGCAACAAGGGATAAGAGGTGGTATTTTGAAAAACCGCTCAGACAACAGGTTCAGGGTTCTGAATACATTCTTGAACTTTTATTCTTTTGGTAGGTAAGCAGTGGATTAAAAAACTCAGTAGCAAAACCAAACCAAAACTAAGTCTCACATCTTCAGAAACAAACATGTGCATTTGCATGTCAGATTTGGGTGCTGAACTGTAATTCACATCCTGACAGCGGATGTGCAAATGACCAAGGATGAATTTGGCAGTGGGAGCAAACTGCTGCATGTGTCACCATGGCAAATGTGCAACTAACACGTTCCGGTGTTGGCAATGCCGAGCAAGCACTGGGCCATGGAGAACAAATGCAGTGATAACACAGATTCTGAAACAGTGTAAGCAGAAGAGAAAAATGGGACAGCTTAATGGGAGCTGTTTGGCACTTCCCAGCAGAGGCTGCTTCAGCCACGTGCAATCTTTCTGTACCTGGATTAGATTTTACAGGCTCTTCTTCTTTATGTACGTGCTGCTTTTGCTTCCACTGAAGCTTAAAAATTCCACTGTTGAATTCTGGAGTGTTAGGGACACCCATCAATTAGGCAAAACAGAAGCTGCTCTTTTCTAAGATTTGGCCAAAGTGCCAGCAAGGAGCAACTGCCAATTATAGAAACCCAACTGCAACTGGCTTTAGCCAAAGAAAAGAAACTACAATTTCAAACGCAGTTCTGTGCTGTCACAGACCCCCACTTCCCCAAAACCATGCTATAATCAGTACTGTGGATTAGATCCCTTAGTATAAAAAGCAGAAAATCCCACAGAACAGAAATCAAGGATTTCTTAAGTGACAAAACTACATTTTCGGAGGTGATTCCCTGTATGTGCAACATCTGCTCCTGTCAAGGTATGTATCTTTTCTAGGTTCAAAATGTGCAAATTCCATAAATTATATGTTTCTTCCAGTCAGATTCCCTTACTAGTGCTGAAACAAATTCACAGTATAAACTNTATAAAAGGTAAAGTGCAATTCATTCTGTTTTGCAGAGCCACACATGGGCCCTGTACTGCAGCGTGTGGTTGCAGCAGGTTTTGGGATGGGAAGAATTCCCCCCCCATTAACAATGTCATCATTTCATGGCAGATGGTTCTGCTCTTCAATGGGCTGCGTGGAATTTGCTATGCAGTGAAGTCTGAGCAAAAGGTTCTTCCCTCAGCCCGCCCAGCGTCTGACCCCTGTGGGTTTCCCTTCCGAACAGTAACAGCAGAGCTGTGGGTTTCACCTAAACAAGGAGCACGAGACGTGTCTGAAATGTGCAAGTCCAGCCCTGGCTCAGCAGCCCCCGTGCAGCCTGGGCCCTGGGGAGCCGCGGAGCTCAGCGCGCTCCGGCCCCGCTCTGCTGCAGCAGCTCCTGCTCGTCGTCCTCGGAGCCCGAGGGGCCCTGGCGCACCTCCTCGTACCACTTGTTGGTCAGGCTCTTCATCTGGATGCGCCCGTCGTGCAGGTCCTGGGGCAAAGCACAGCACTGTCACCTGCTGCTGCAAGCCCCCTGTGCCAGGCACTGCAGGGCCAGGGCTGCTCACATCCCTCAGGAAATCATCTGCTCCTGCCCTTCTGCTTCCCAACAGAAAACATTTATCCGTGCTCAGTCAGTAATGATTGCTACAGATGACACTTTTGATGATGGGTATTTTTACCTGTGTTCTCTAGACAGCCCTGCTCTGTGTGTTTCAACAATCCTAATGTTGTCTGGAGGGCCTGGCTTTGACTCTCCTTGTGTTCCCAGGGACACTGGGAAGCTTGTGGCCTGCCCTGGTGATTCACATGCTTATTTTTCCAGCGTTTGGTTGCAATCTGGATGGCAGCCTGTGCTTTTGGCTACCAACTATGAATCAGATGCTTACTTTGGTTTCTTGATTCCTTTCTGGTTTTGCAATAAATGACTTTAGTTTTTGTAGGAAAGTGCTGAAATGATACTTTTGAAAAGTACAAAACAAGAGGAAAAACAGTACTTTTGAGCAGGCTAGGAAGATGGAATGTGCACTTACACAAAATTGTTAACTCCACAGCCAAAATGCTTCCATGGGAAATTGGAAAAACAGTGAATTCTGTGACTAAGGAGCCTCAGATTTCTGAAGCATGGGAGTGAAAAAGTATTTACACTTTGGGGCCACTCAGTGTTAAATTACTGTCAGGTGTTGTTTTGCATTTACAGCCTCAGAGCCTTGTCTCTGGGAAGTGAGCAGTCTGGAAAGCACAGGGTGCAATGCTGGTGCCTATTTCCAAGATAGAAACTGCACTCTGCAGCAACAGCACAGCTCCAGAAGTCACAGGACCACTGACAGTAAGAGGCAGGAACTGTGAGCGACAGCACTTTAAAAACTCTGCCCGAGTGGCAGCAGCTTTTTCTCGCAGCAGCAGCAGCCAGTGACTCCTGATGCCCTTCATGGCTCCCTGCACGATTAAAGGCAAGTTCAGCAAATCCATACACCAAGTTTAACTGGGGGAGCTCTGAGATGCTCATTTAATCAAACTTACAGAGCAGCTGCTCATTACAGCTGCTCTCTCTGTGCATGAGCAACACACAGATGTCCCACTGTCCCTATAAAGTCGTGTGGCTGCACGATGAGCCCTGTGTTGTACTGAGGACAACCAACTCGACCAGTTTCTCTTCCTCAAGAAAATAAGAAAGACTTACTTCTTGTGTGAGTCTTCTGGTGAAGAAAGGATTCAAATACTCGACATCAAGCCGCATAAACCCTTTGAGGTTCTGGCGTTTTATGTACTGGGCTTCATATTCCTCCTCTGTGAGCTCTGACAAATGTTCGGACTCTACAGTGTTTCCCTAGAAAAATCACAAAGATTGGAATAACCTGAGAGAAGTGGCAGTCATCCCACCACTGTGCTTCAGCCCCTGCTCTGTGGCCTCCCTTATCCCAACCAGTTGCCATGCTGGAACAATATTGAAATGATCCCCATCCCAGCCTTGCAGGGTTAGGACTGTATGAGTCTGTTCAGCTGTTGAATCCCAGAGCCACTCAGCTTCCCTTTCTATGCTGAAAGGGAAAAGACCTCAAATGTTCCATGTTTTGTATTGTCACTATTGCTGAGAACAGGTTTCTACTGTGCAGGTTTTCTCTTGTGAGCTGGACAATGCTTTCATCCAGCAAGCACCACTGCTGTCATTGTCCCACTGAGAATGAGCCCTGTCAAACATGCCCTGTCCCTGCACTCTGCCTGCACTTCCTTGTGTGGACAGTGCAAGGCAATTCTAAAGACTACAATCAACCTCATGCAAAGAGAAAATGTTCTTAAGATCCTCCAGAACAATACCCTGCATATACTCTTCAATGGTTTACAGAAAAACAGGCAAAAAATGTTCTGTGATACTTTTTATTCTCATCTTTTGCACAAGAGGTTCCAGAGTGGCTTTTGGCTTTGTCAGCTCTCTTGCTTTGTGAGAAATTGCTTTAAAATAAAGTCCAGTCAGAGAGGGACTATTGTTATGACCTTCTCATGGCCTTTGAATTTTTCAAAATAATTTCCATCTCACACTGTACCAACTACTTTCTCTCTGTATATGACTCAATCCTCTATTATCTGCTTTATGCTTTTCCAGGGATTAATTTATATAGATCAACCTGTAATTGGATTGAATTAAGAGACTATTTCTCCTTCCCTTGTCCAAGCACATATTTTGTATAAACACTAACCAAACTCTGGGATATTTTAAAATTATATTGCTTGGCTTTGTCCTACTACCTTGGCTTTTTCTACTGCCTTCATCTTACTTTTTAGTAAAAAATCATGTGCTAGTCCTGAAAAATGTCTAAACTGAAAAAAACCCGCACCAAACCCCAGTGATGCTCTGAATGAAACCCCAAACAAACCATCTTCTCTGTCTTGCTCAGATTGACGTCCTTCTTGCTCCTCTTGCGTGGTTTGGAGTCCTCGATGTCCACGAGCCTGATGAGGGGCATGGTTCCCCCTCCCAGCAGCAGGATGGTGAACAGCACGATGATGATGGTCGTGGTGCCAATAAGCTGCCGCTTCTCCATGGGCTCCAGGCCCAGGTGGAGGCTCAGGGCATAGGGAATGGCACCACGTAATCCTCAGGGGAGAGAACAGGGCAGCAAGGGAGAGTCAACCAACAGCAACACCTGAGCACCCGCAGAACCCAACAGCAATTCTCCACCTTCAAAAGGGTCTTCGCAATCCTGTGGCATGCCCACTATCTACCACTTTTCCTGCCACCCTAAAACAAGTCTGTGCATTTCAGACACTGCTGTTCAAACTGTAAAGCTATTGGGCCTAGAGAGACAAGCAGCCTCCATGCAGAAAAGCTCTCGTGGGGCTCACCAGAGCAAAGTCCTCCAGCACAAAGGGGAAGGAGAACATTTCCTTGCACTTGGGCTTCAGAATAGTGCAAATGTTCAGCTGAGCTTTGCTCAACCAATGAAAAACCAGTTCCTCCTCAAGTGGGCCACACAATGGAAGAGATAAAACATTTTTTCTGGCTCTCAGTATTCTGAGCTTTAACTTACCACTAAACCACATGATAAACATCATTTTGGGAGTGATTTTATGATCACGGAAAAAGTTGAGTAGGTAGGAAAGTGGAAAAATATTCACTGCTCTACCAAAGAGAACCAGCACCTGAAAAACAGAAATAGATGCAAAAGACCATTTGATGTGTTACATCCACGAGGCCCCAGTTGCAGCTGGTTTTACAGGGGAAGGTGAATATGCTCTTTTTGCTCACAGGCAGGTGTGCTGCTCCATGAACAGAAAGAAACCCCTCAGCACAGGGCATTGTGGAATTTTGCTCCTGAAACATTTTCTCTGCTTAACTGAAACTAAATCAGACCTGTCACTGATGGAGACCAGGCAGCTTTACTTATGATAAATAAATGGAACCCAGGAGGCATTCCAGGGAGACCAAGAAGTACTTTGGGTAAAAGTGCTCCTCAGTTCAGTCAGTTCAGCTCCTTTAATCATTCCCTTGGTGCAGCAGCCAAGAGGCAATAAGGTATTTCTATTGTCTCCCTGTGGCCCAGTTGCTCAAAAAGGCCAGGAGCCAAACAAATAGCATGTCAGCCTGTTTCTCAACACGTCCCTGGGTATGGCTATAAAACATACCCCACACTGAAGCAACACTTTTGAGAGCAGAAAAGAAAAAAAAGGGGACTATTGATTTAATGGCAAACTATTAACAAACACAGAGAAAACTTTAACTCAGAGAAAGGCAAGGTTTTCTCAGAGCATTGTTTTTAAGCTCCACTACAAACAGACCTTGATAAGGTAAATATCCTAGAATTAGTCAGCAGGATCCTTGAAGGGCTGTGCTGTTTTCCTTTATGAATCACCCCAAAATTACACAATTTGCATTACGCCTGAGAGAGCAATGCCACACAGAAGGAAGTGTCACACCTTAGATCTATATTAGACAGGGAAGTTGTGTGCAGTGCAGGCAGAGCAGTTCCCTGTGCTGATATCCCTATCTGGGGAAGCTGTAGATAACAATCCTTCCCTTGAACCATGCACTGAATGGGCCAGTGTACACTGCTGTACACAACTGGAAAAGGACCCACATTGCCCTCACTGGACTCTGCAGAAGGGAACACCCTTCTCATGCTGATATTAAACCACTATAATGGCAACAGGTGGAGGCAAGTCCCATGTGAAATGTAATTCACAGAGTCGCTGCACTAAGGCACACTGAAATGGGCTTAAAGACAAAGAATTAGGAAAGGACTCAGAGACTTTTTTATAAAAACCTATAAATTGTAACAATTATTCTAAAATCTTTTAACTGTAAGGTGTTTCCCCCTTCCCCAATACCAAAAGTGCATCTAAAAAGATATGGAAGAAAGTAAATACCTACTATGCACCAGATGACAAAGGACATTTCAAACTTGTGAGGAAAACTAAAAATTGACAGGCCAAGAAATGCAAAAACACACGTTTCTGAAAAAGAGAAATCACATTTAAATAAACAATTCTAGAAAACCTTTTCTACTCCTGTTATTAATTACTACATACAGTACATAAAGTGGGATTTCCTGACCAAACCCTGGACAGCTGCTGGTGCTCACTAAGGAGTGGTTAAGTTCCCTCTGCAGCAAAGCCACTCCCTGATCACACTGCATCCTCCTGCAAACAACACAGAATTCATCGATGGCAGCCCCCAGAAATCAGGGACATGTTTGTAAGGCAGGAACATGTCACTTCTTCAAAGGTTTGGTTTGGAAAAGGAACTGGAAAGGCTTTAGGACTCTGAGCTCCTTGTACCACTACTTCCAAAAACCTCCATATGTGAAGTTACTGTTTTTGCAAGTAGCTTTTTATATTAAAAAACATAAAAAAAACCCACTCAACCCCCATTTCCTAGAACTAAAAACAGACTAGAGGAACACACGAGTCAGAGATCTCCACTTGGCCATCAATCTTATGGCAAATCTTAGCAGGAGCCTGCAAGATGGGCGAGAGATTTACTGCATGTTTTATCCAGTGTGGCAGGAAAGGTGACTTTTGAGTGCCTTCCAGCCTCCACTCTCGGGAATTCTTCTCTTAAAGACAAGCACCATTGACACACAAATGCCTGGACGCAAATCCACACCTCTGCTGCTCCCAACAGAATCACCGTTCCATGCAAATGACATTTTGAACTGTTAATACCAGATTTAATAGCAGGCAGCACCTACCACACATGAAAGCAACAGTTCTGAGTGTCTGCTGCATCAGGATCTGTGTCACTGGGGACAGGTTGTGGTGTGTGTAGTGAGACATCACGATGCCAGAGAACAGGATTGCCATGATACCTGTGGGCAAGAATGTGGCAGTCAGCAGAAGACTCTGCAAGGATTTACTCCCGAGACCCTCCAGAGTCATCTTCTCACAAGGCAAAACCTGCTTCTACAGCAATACAAATATTTTAATATATCAAACAGTGTGGCCAGAACTCATTTTGCTACTCACCTGAGAGTGAGATCCCTTCTGCAAGTCCGTAAGGAAGGTAAGCAAAGATAATCATCATCCCAAATTCTAGGGAAGGTGTCTTCCTTAAATCAATGTGCTTTAGTACGTACACACGGAAATGTTATGGAAAAAGTAAATTTAAAAATAAATCAAAGAAATATTTTGATGTGCTCATTCCATTACAAAACAATGACTATGCTTAATGTACTTCTCTACTGAATAGCCAATAAAATCTACATATTGGCCTTCAACTCAAGTATGGAAAGATTAGTAATTTCTTATGAGAGGAATGTTTCTCATAGAAGCTACTGCTGGTAGAAGTCTGTCAGAAGACACAGCTAGAGACAAGAAAAGATCCCTTACTGATGTGCCTCTACAATACTGATAAAAACAGGTACTTTTGAGGGTAAATAAGCTGCTCTTCTCTTTCACTTAGTATAATTTAGATATGAGCCAAAGAAGTGTTGAACATCTGTCTCCCTCTTTTGTTGAGATGTATGGAATAATTTCAAAGTTTGTTGAATTAGGCTGATAAATCAAAAGAGGAAATAAGTCTGTATTTAATCAAACATTCCATTGCTCTTGTTTACAAACAAAGTGTTTGGCAGTGTGTCCCAGCTGATACAAGTACAGCTGTACAGCCTAGAGCTCACACAGTGAAGTCAGAGCTAGCATTAAACAAGCCCAAAAAGTAACAAAGGTGTCTGGGCTACAGCAAACAGCCTTCCTGATCTCAGCAGAGCAGCTCCTGGGCTGTTTAGCAACCAATCCATGGAAGTGGAAGAGGCAAAATATAACCCAGGGTAAATCCAAACAGAACAGTGTCTGCATTCAGCTGCCTGCACATGATCCACAGGGACACACGAGCTGGGCTGACTCAACGGCCCCCGGGAAAAGCAGCTTTTTTTTAATTAACTGTTTTATGTATGTAAAAAAGAAGCCATATGCTTGTTAAAATGGATTGGTATTGAAATGGAATTAATATATTTTGAATTTACAAAACAATTACCATATCTTATAACACTCCAATGCACATAAGCTATTATACAACATTTCAGACCTTAATTATGTTCATAAAAATTTGATGCCACTTTTAATACATTTCCATGCACACTAACATAAAACGAAAAATATGTCAAATAAGAAATATCCTCTAAGAAATGCTGGAGAAGATGGGAAGAAAAATACTACTAGAAAGTTGCAGTTCACCAATGTATACATATATATCACAAAAATTAAAAAAGGATATTAATGCAGAAATAAGACCAGTAAGTGTGCCAAGTGCTGCAGAGCCAAAGAACATCTTGAGAAAGTATCCCAGTGCCTGTAGAAAAGTTTGCCATCCACTTACATCTGACATATTTTCCCTTGTCAGACCTTCTGCTGTGCTAGATACAATTAAAAGAGAAGTAAAAAGAAATGGTTATACATTCTAAGCCTGGATCCAAAAATATCAAACATCTTTTGAGCATAACAACAAAAAAGACTCCCATTTCTTTGTTGCTACCACTCTTAAAAGGCTTTTACTGTGATATGTATAACAAGAGGAATGTCAGCAGACGTTAAATCAAGCCTCAGTGTAATCCCCAAAGGGAAACCTAATTCTGCTAAAAATCCAGCACTGCTCCTCTGAAGAATCCCAGAATGGCGTAAATAGGCTATGGTGATGCCCAGTATTTGAAAACAATGTTCAAACTTTGAAAAGGAAAAGAAAACACATTTTGCAGTGGTAAAAACTCATGTGATCCTCTGAGAAGAACAAATGAACAGGAAGAACTCTCATCAAATATTTAGGTGTGGATGAGAGACAAGAAGGTCACTGAAGGAAAACAAAGCAGCTCTTTACAGGAAAGGGCAGAAACCTCTTTGAATTTCAGGAACATATTTCATGGAAATTCTCTGCAAAGAACACACAGATTCTAGCTAGTGTTTCTTTTGGCTGCTTTTAGCCTTCAGTATCTTCCCTGAAAGCACCACAACTGTAATAAAAGCAATTACTTAATTAGTAAATTACTCTGACTTCACTACCTGCTTGGCACAGCTGTTCCTTCTATACATTCACAGTCACATCCATTGGCTCCAGCAATAAGATGAAGATATATCTATCCATTCTTTACTCTTTCAGTTTATCATAGGCAAAAGATAAGGATACTGGATGTTTCCTGTGGTAGCCCCAGCACAAACACAACCCCACTGCATGGACATGCTGTACTCCTCCCCAGCCACAGCAGGACCCTGGACACAACCAACACAGAGCAGATCTGGGAAGATGAATATTTCTGTGCCTGACAGGTGACATGTGGGGCTCCCGCTGTCAGGACCCTCAGATAGAAAGAGAGCTGGTAATGAATGGAATTAGAAAGCAATCAATTACCTAGGGTCAGTGAGATAAGGCACTGAGGTAACCATTTACTGCCCTCTCCCCGTGCAGCTCATGGTATGGATTGCTTTCTACACAGAAGCACCATACAAGATTCACCTTTACACCTGAAATACACTATTTGCACCAAAGGAAGATACAGGAATAACTGTAGACCAAAAAACTAACAGAAAATGATGTAGTTACTGTTTCCATAAACATGCCTGGCTCTAATGCACTTACTTGGTCAGGACAATTGAGACTGCATCGTTGAGAATACTTTCTCCAAAAACCAACATGTTAAGCACAGGATCCACATTAAGGGCATTGAAAATGGCAATAGTAGCCACAGGGTCAACTGCAGATATTAAAGAGCCGAAAGCAAAACTGGGAGAACACAAACGAGGAAATTAGATGAAAGAAAACAAGTAACTTACATGAACAACAGTAACAAAGCCCATTTGTGTTACAGTTTCTACACAGTGCTAAGAAAGTACTTTCTTTCCAGTCATAAGAATTTGGCCACTTGCCAAGTTCTTGAAAAATTTACATTATTGATACTGAAAAACTTATTCCGTCTTTTAAGAGAGGATGTGGAAGTTATACCCTTATCACATGTATTAATAATGCCAACTAACCAAGGTTTGCAAATCTTAAAGTTTGGTTAAAATACCCAGTATCTGTCTCAAGAAATCACTGAACACAGAACAGAATAGACTAGAATGCAAAAGAATGGAATATAATACAATACTATTTGGAAATAAGGGTGTAATAAACAGGGTATAGAAGTGTTCCATCTATTTCTTAGTTTCATATATAATGTTGAATCTCAGCAGTCTAAACACTGACCAAAAGAGGTGGCCAGCTGTAGTGCATTTCCCACCTGCAGCTATCCTGAAGAAAGCTTTATTTCATATACTACACCATTTCCCCAAGAGCTTACCTGTCTGTCATGTTGAGTTTATAAATTACATCAGCCTGAAAGAATAGGTAGAACACAATCACAATTAACTGTGGTGCTCTTCTGTTCTTAAAAACCAAACTATTCATCAAACCCTGAGTTCATTATTAAGAAAAATTCACAGTAGTGACGTTGTCCAGTTTAACACTGCCCTCCAACAGTAATCTACTGCTACAATTCTGGTCACTCAAGATCAGGGAACTAGAGCAGAGTCAGGTGAGCAGGGTAACCAAAACATTCAGAGGAAGAGAAATCTGAGTGGCAAAGAGGAAAGTATAGAATGCTTGGCCTTCCAGAATGAAGTTGGAGAGAAAAGATAAATATCTGTGTCTACACGTAACCAATGGGAAACACCAAACCACAGAAGCAAAAAAAAAAAATTAATATTGTAGAGTATAAGATGGCTCTAGAGAACACAGGTTTTGGAACAGCCTTCCAACAGGAAGATTGTGGAAGTTAGAAAAAAGTAAAACTGAAGTCTTAATTGCTTTTCCCACGACACATGCTGTGTCACAGAGTCACAGAGTGCCTCAGGTTGGAAGGGAACCCTGAGGTCACCTACCCCACCTCTCCTGCTCCACAGGGCCCTTGGAACACGTTACCCAGGATCCTGTCCAGAGAGCTTTTGAGTTCTTCCAGGGAGGGAGACTCCACAGCCTCTCCAGCAATATCCATGGAAGGGGGTGCATAACACTGCCTTTGTGAGAGCAGAGAACTGCACTTTGTGACCCAGGAATTCACTCTCACTCTATTTGTCTGCTCTTGAAAAAGGGGCTTTCAAATAACAAGCCAGATAAACTTCAGTGCTTCAAAGCAGTAAGTCTTACCCGGCCCAGGAAATAGATTCCTCCACCTACAATGAAAGCTGATATTGCAGTGCCAAATACTGAGAACAGAATGATGGAACCAATGTTCTGAAAAAAATTACCCTGGAACACAGTAATAAAATAAGTAAATTAGTACAAATGGCCTGAGGGAAAACTTATGTTTGGGTTTCCATTTAATTAGATTCTAACTCACAACTGGGTTTCTGATTACAAAGGCTCAGTTTGGTTCCCGGTACCCCAGGACACACATCCACACCATCTGCCTAGAGAGACTGCAGCTCTCTTGAGGACAATGGCAATTCCTCTGATTCCCAGGACTGATTCCCAGTCTGGCACCATAACAAGAACACAATCCTCAGGCAAATAGCTGGATAATCACCAGCACTTAGACATATTCCCCACCTGGCAAAAGTGTAAGTTAATCCCTCTGCTGGAGATAGGGCATATAAAAAAAGGCCAGTCTTTTTCCCACTGGTCACTTCCCAGTTGCTAGTCCATTGCTTGTGATTTTGTATGAAAAGGTCTCCCATGTTGGTAGCAGCTCCTGGTACCACCATGGCCACTGTTCCCTCTCTCTCCGGCAGCACAGCTGGAGCAGAAGGGCTGCACAAGGGAGCACCAAAGCCCCTCAGCCAGGATGAGAGCTGTGAGAAATGCCCATGGAAACACAGGCCCCCAGGGAAGGGTCACAACCTTACACACATTTTCCTCTTCTTCAGCTGTGGAGTGACCCCACCTTTCCCACTTCTGCTCTTACACCTTCCCACTTCTCCTCCTTCACAGCAGCCCTTGTACAGCTCTGGTGAGGTAAGAAACCTCTCCAGCCAAGGCAAACCTCGTCTGCGCTGTACCCGACACCTTGCCAGCACTCAGTTATCAGCAACAAGCTACACTCCCTGCACTCTGCGTTGAAGAGGCTTAAATTCTGCACTCTCAATTCCCTAATGATTAATATAATGGAATTTAATGCAATTATCCTAAGCTTCATGGAGATAACTAAAAGCAGAATCTGTTCCAAACAAAACCTCAACATCCAAAATGAGTGTCTGGCAGGGACTGACCTTGTGCAGTGAATATCCAGATTCAAATATAATAGGTGGAAGCAAAAGCAGAAAAAACATATTTGGACGAAACATTTCTTCTTCCTGAAAAAAAAAAAGCCATCATTATAATTTCAGGGCTATCACCATTATTGAAATAACATCAAATCTTCCAAGAAAAAAGCTATTAAAAAAATAGTGATGGAAAATGAAAAATCTTTCTCCCTTCTTATCATGAAGTAGAAGACTGAAGAACAGTAGACTATTCCAGGGCTGCTACTTCTATTGTTCTTTTTCAACCCAGTGATAAAAAACTAGGAGTTACTTATTTTAAATTACCATCTCCAAAAAAGCTGCATAGAAAACAGGTTATTTATGGTAAAGGAAAAATCTTCCTGTTTCCACAAAAAGTATTCCCACTTTATCTGAGAGTCTGGAAATCTGTAAGGACTGCCAAAGAACAGTGACCTCTTGGCCACTGTTGGAACAGAACAAGTGAACTGGGACCAAGCAGTTTCACTGGATAATTCAACACCTGACAAGAAAATCACATCATCAGCCCAGTGCCCTGCAGGTGACCAGGCTCAGGTGACACACCACCTGAGGGGCCTGAGGCTGGATTCTTCTCAGCAAATGTAATTTCTGCCTGAATTGAATGGTACTATTCTGATGGTTCCTTTTTGCCATCATAGTGATATAAATGGAACCCGCCATGAGGTAAGATGCTATTTTTTTGTGTCCTCAGTCTTTGTCACTTATCTCATCCCCTGGCTAACACTGCTCATGCTGTACCCCCAGCCTGGCACCCTGGTTTTTCTGCTGGCAGAGTAGGCACAGAAGGCAAATGAACCCCAGCTGAGGGGCCAGTCTCTTTACCCACCTGTTTCCTCCCTCGTGTCATGTCAGAGCTGTCACCTCCGCGAGCACCGATTAACTTGTTTAACCCAGGGTGAACAGCTGATGGACTGTTCTGTTCTAACACCAGCTTTCAAAACAGAGGAACTCATCTCTTTAAAATCTCATTCCTGCCTGTACCAGTGACAATCATCTTAAAGGATTTGGGGGGCTTAGAAAACAAAACTCATCCTTTGGACTGAAACGCCGCAGCCCGTGACTGTGCACGCACAACCCTGTGAGTCAACGGCTGCCACAGCCTGCTCCTGCCAGCACAGCAACTGCACCAGAACAAACCCACAGAGCTGAGCCCCTGCACTCCATAAACCCTGGAACCACAGCTGCACAAGGAACTGAGAACAATGGAAAGGAAGGACTGTGTTTGTGCTGCATGGAAGCAGAGGAAAATAAAACATGAGGACTCTGGCTGTCAGCTGTGCTAGCCAAGAACTAGCAGCAAGCACAAGGTCTTAGTGGTGAACCTGAATGGACACTGATCACTAGAAATTACAGAGCAAAGTTTTCAGGGCAGGGATATGATCCAAGATTTGCTTTGTACAGAGATATAGCCTGCTGTTAAATATTTCATTTTTCATCTTATCAGATAAACAAAAGGTATTTAGTAAATTTAGAACCATTTATAACCATGTTATGAAGTACATAATTATTGATTAGAAAATTTCACATCTAACATTATTAACAGTCTATGTTAAAACATAAGCTTCATTACAGTGAAAATAACTCAAATAAGTAAATAATAATGTGATATTTGTGGCCTTCCACCTTGGCTGACAACATGAGCTCCCCAGTGCCTCCCAAGATGTGACCAACACTTCCCAGAAAAGCCCCACGTAATTCATCAGCTCTGATCAGTATTTGCCATGTTTAGAGAACAAGTGCTCCTACCAGAGCACGAAGCTTTCTTTTTCCTTCTTACGTACATGATCTTATTCAGATAATTTTATTTAATCCGTAAGAAACTAATTTAAAATGCTGATGTTGTGGCATTTAACTGATTTTCAATTTTAAGTCAAATCCAGTTGACACATCATGAATGAAAAAGCACTAACTACTGCAGCCCCCACTGCTTCTAATGACTTCATATGTAAAAATGAACTATTACAACACAACTGCTGAGCTATGTAATTGTTTAAACAAGTGTACACAGAACCAGTGTAGTTAGTTGACAAAAAAAAAAGTATAATATGTAGTTCAAAAGCTACATCAAATTGAAAATCTATGCATTTTAATGTATTTCAACGAAGGAGAAAAAGATCTTCCTTTAGGGCAATAAGTGCCAAGAAATATAAAATTGCAAGCTAGGATTAAAATTCACTACTCAGACCAAGATGTTCAGCTGGCTGATATAAATCCTGTTTACAACTGGCAATCCAAATCACTGTGACTTCCATCAGTTCACTGATCTAATAAATTGTTCGGTGCTGTGAAACAAAATCACAGTTTAAATGCTGCAAGGTTTTAAATTAAAGCAGGAATAGTGAAGAGTTCATTGCTTTGATAATGTGGATAAACAGTAGGAGGCAAAATCCTTGCTTCACTGTAGATTTCAGCTCTTGGAGAAACTTCTGCCAGGACTTGCCCTCTAAAACATCAAGTATTACAAAGCATTTTTCATAAGATTTAGGGATTTTTCTACAATTAAAAATTAATTGTTATAACTGTACCTTCCAGTTGGCCAGTTTTTGAGCCTCTATGATTTTTATAAAAGCTCCCATAAGGATACCTAGGAGAGAATAAGAAAACATTCTGAAAAAGCAACAAAATGTGTCACTGTTTATCAGCTCTCCCAAGTTTGAGAAGTGAAAACGAGGCAAAATATAGTGCAGCAAGTTAGTTTCATTCCTAAACCAGGAAAACACTGAGTGCTTTTGGGTTTAATCCCCAAATACCCAGTTTCCAATACATTACATAACTGCAGAGCTTCCCTGCACAACAGATTGTCTCTTGGGTATTCCAACTCCAAACAGACCTACTGAGAGTGTGATGCTCACTGGTTCAGAAAGATAACAGGCTTAACTACTCAAAAACATTTCTCATCTAAGCTGCACTCAAATGAAATTTCACCTTTCTTGCTGAAGAATCAGGAAGTTATGAGTTAGGCATCTGTGCTTCATGTCACTTCAATATTATTTGCAGTTAAAGCAGCTTAAATGAAATCAGTCTTCTCCACAGAACTGAATTTTGTTTGAATGAAATCATAGCACTTTCTGGCAATGAAGAAGGCAACAAACTCTGAGCAGGGTGGAGATCCTGTCAGAACTATTTTCCAAATGAGTTACACACTGTTTTAAGTCATGTAGAAATAATGTGAATACGGATGATAGAATTTTATCAAGGCTGCTGCAAACTCAGTGGTTAAAGGTTATCGCACTCGTTCCTCCTATCCATCTTCAAACATAGAACTGCAACAAGATTTCTTCTGGAAGTCACGAAGATAACTCATGAACTGCCATTAAATTGTTTTCAAGTAGTTATAGGGAACTTGACTTTAGCCAGATTTCAGCCCTGTGTTTCTGCATAGTTGTGTTTTATAATTTACAGAATGGAGACTTCACAGTCAAACAGTGGGACGGAAGTCAAATACTCCAAATGAAAGGTACAGAGTGTCTGAGAAACTTGAAGTATGCTTTCCTGTAACTCATGTTAAGTGTGCTTTTCTGTAACTCATGAGACCTCCTCTCATGCTGTAGCTAACAAAAGAGTCTCACAAACAGCATCACATGGATTACTGCTGATGGATGTGTCACACACAGAAAGCCATGAGGCCTAAGACTTCTTTTATACAAAAATCTGGGAAGGCATCAGCCCCAGAGGGCAGAAATAATTGTTCCATGAAATGGTTTCTATGGAAAGGAAGAGGAAAACATAAATGAAGGAACATCAAAGGTCTGCTGCTCCTTGAAGGACAGAATGCAGATACAGCCACTCACATGCCACATACATTTACAAACTACTCTTTCTTTATTACTAAATGAATGAATGCAGGTTTAGATCAGCTGTTTCTATTAAATCAGGCAGGTCAGTTTTGTCAAGGGGCTAATTAGAAGGGTAAGTCTGTAACAGTTAATCTATGCCTCATTTTTTGAAAATTGTATAGGCATTTTCTTATTGCAACCAACCTTTATTTTTCCTGAGAACACGTTAAAACTCAGTAACAAATCAAAGAGAAAAAACATTTCTGGAAACTATTATTACCAACAAAATTCCAGCAACTTATAAGGATGAGGATCAAAATCCAGCCTCAGAGAATGCACTCCCACCCTGTTCACCAGGAGAGACACACCCTCTAGAAAACATAAACCAGAAGCTTCCGAGCAGCTTAGACAATGGGAGGAAAAACACTTGTGAAAATCATACCTCTCTTCTCTGCTGCCACTTTTATTAGCCTTCAATAACTTCCTGAGAGGATTTGCTTAATTTACAAGTCAAAACAGGACACACCCCACTTCTGGCACTGCTGGCAAAACTGGATACTTGAAACTCAAGCTGTGCTCTTGCAGCTGTGCAGAGTATTAGCAGGACCAGAGGGTCGCTGAGCAGCACTGAGCTGGCAGCTCCAGGGATCACACAGGTGCTGCACTCTCACCAGGGCTGAGAGTACTGCAAATATGACTGAGCCTATAAACTAACTCCATAAGGCTGAAATGACACAGGACATCTGTCACCTGGGCTGCTCCTGGCTGTAACACCCTGCTGACTCACAGCAATTGCATCTGCTGCTATCATGTCGCCTCACTGGGGGGACAGACTGCTGTGCTCCACCCCAAACCCAGCTGAGCACGTTCCTGCACAGCCTCTGACCAGAACACAAGAGATGCAGCACTGCTCCTTCTGACCCACCCTGAGCAGCAGCAACAGCCCTGGCAAGGAGCTTTCCTGTTTCTTGAGCAGGATTTTGCTGGGGCTCACAGGAGCACAGCACACACCAATACTAAATCCAACAGCTGAAACCCTTCTCCTGCAGCTGAGATGCCAGTAACAAGAAACAGAAAGAGGAGAATGTCTGTGCCTCTGCTGCTTTGCACAGCTCAGCAGGAGCAGGGACACCTCTGCTCTGCACTGCCCAGGATACATAGAATGACTGCAAAAAAATCCAAAACTATGTCAGCAAGTGCAATCACTATACTGCTGCATTTTATATTGGGGATTATGTTTAAATTTAGATTAGCTATTTAACAGCCATGGTAACTACCTGATCTGAAGCCAAATCGACACCCTGTACTTGGGTTTCTGTGTACAAAGGGGAAGGATACTGAAGGGACAGTGATGTCCTTTTGGCACCTTTCAGGACACAGGGAGATACAAGACATCTCACCTGTCCACAGCAATAATGTAAGGAGGGAAGGAAAGAGAAGTGTACCAACAGTGCACCAAGCACTGGGTGGTTCCTGTGAGGATGACAAAGTGAGTCAGGATGAGCTGCAGCAGCTCTGATCCGTGTCAGGCACAGAACCATAAAGGCACAAAAGTCTGATGGATAATGCTGCTATGAAGATGAGGGGTGTGTGCAACACCCAGCCCTAGGACAGGATCCTCACCCACCTGTTTGTTTTTCTGTTGAACAGAAATACTGAAACTCACAAAGGGCTTTGTAAGTGAATGCTGCTTAAAGCTCCAAAATCTACTATGTGAGACACATGATGTGGTCTCCAGCACATACAGTCATCTAGAAATCCAGGGAGTCACACTGCTGGAAAACATGCTTCTCTTTCTGCCAAGTAACAGCTCTAAGCTTATCTCAATCTAGCACCCAAGATACAAGGAGATCCCTGTTTTCCAGGAAGCATAACTTACTGACAAGCATCAAGAATCTCACTTGCTCCAACTGAGAAACTGTGTAAAAATACAGTTAAGAAATATGAAAGAAGGTACCAACCTACCCCAAAATCAAAAAAATTTACCTGCTCAACCAGTAATATAGTCCTTTGAGCTGCCTCAGGATTATAACTAAGCATCTTTGTCTTCTTGTTGTATTTTTAGAACAACTGTCAGTGAAAGCATCATCAGCAAGAAAAGCAAAAGTATCACAGAATCTTGCAGACAAGTCACAGCTGAAAAACTGGTGTTGGGAACACTCAGACCAGGTTCTTTAAACATCAGACAGAAGTAGAGAAAATAATGAATGCATTTGGCCTGATTCCCATTTACACATTTATAAACCAGAAGCAACAGCATACAAATAAATTAAATTACCCTGACATAAAACTGTAAGCTCAGAAATACTCATATTCATGTACAATATTAAGTACACACTTGATCTCCACACTCTTATAACTCCAGCCATAGGAAGAGCTCTTGTCATGGTACTGCTGGGACAGTTAAGGATCTGGCAGTTCAGGTGAGTTTTTGGGATAGTTGCAGTCCCCAGCTACATTAAAATCCCACACTCAGACATAAATCTGCCAACACCAACACAAACACATGTACCACCTCAAAGGGAAGGCTGGAGCCTCGTTACCAGGGAGTGCTGCACATCTTGTCCTACCCTGAGGATGCAAACCAGAGGAAGATGCCAAAGTACTCGGGTAGTGACATCCCTACAGGTGTCATTTTCCTGGGCCAGTCTCTGCATGTATGCTCATTTCTTTATTTCTTCAATCAGTTTAACTCCGTGAATTACTTGTTTTCTTCAGTGCATCCAGTTTGCTGTATCTTTCTAGTGATGGCTAACACACAACAGAGCATTATCTCCAGTGCACAGTACTGACAGGCCCTGGATTAACACAAATCCAGCATACAAATGTCATGGTTACTCACCTAAGGAAACAACAGCCACGCTCTCTGGTAAAAAATGAAGCCGGTATTCTATCAGTAAATGCACCAATATGATGCAAATAGCTGTGAAGAGAAAAAAATGGAGACTCAGGAGTGTTGGAAAAGAGTAAAACATACTTTTAAGTAGTATTTTTTAAATACACAAGCAAACTTCTCCTAATGATTTAGTAGACTTCACTTTGGCAATAAACCAAGAAGTACCAGTGTAAGCAGCGGCTCCCACTACCATAAATGTTCTAAATCCCTGTGCCTGCGCAAAATCCCACTTCAGACAGAGAACCAGAGAAGAAATAAAGCACTCTGATTTTGAGTTGGCCTATGTCCTCAGACACAGACTACAGTTAATAGAGATTAACAGACTTTCAGTTCATCATTCACCTATAACAAGAAGACTAAAAAAAATCGTCATGCCACTAGACTGCTCCTCTTGCTGTGCCTGGACTCCAGTCTGAACTGGAAGGATGGGCTTGGGAGGTGTAGGTGCCACCAGCTTGGTAGTAGCAGCCAGCACAGTGTGGAGGGTGGCATTGATGGCTTCATGGGTGGCATTTGCAGACCTGTCAGGATAATATAATATGTGATTATAGTGGATGGGAGCAGCACAATCAAGCCCACTACAGACATGCACACACCAGCCCACCAGCAGATCATACGGAACTCGCACCGGTGACCAGCTCCTCACGGTCGTGTTTTAAAAGCAGTCTGATCAGACAAATACTGCAAGTTCCTGTTCACGGAGCTGACTATTGCCGGGTGCTTCACGCACCGCAGCCCCCATCCCGCTGTGCGGCGAGTCTGACGCCGAGGGCATGACCGG
>VXBC01001246.1:151308-169306 GCA_013399945.1 Ploceus nigricollis | reverse complement strand
GGCGCGCGCCACCGGCGCGTCACGTGACAGCGGGCCGGCGGCGCGCGCGGGGCACGGCGCCTGGGGCGCCCCCTGCCGGCAGGGGCAAAGGCTGCAGCGCCGCCATCGCTCCCTGTCCCCAGAGCCGCCATCGCTCCCTGTCCCCAGAGCTGCCATCGTGTCCTGTCCCTCAGAGCTGCCATCGCTCCTCGTCCCCGGAGCCACCATTGTGTCCTTTCCCTCAGAGCTGCCATCGCTCCTTGTCCCCAGAGCTGCCATCGCTCCCTGTCCCTCAGAGCTGCCACTGCTCCCTGTCCCCAGAGCCACCCCTGCGGTCACGGTGGCACAGGCCGGCTCCAGGCTGCCCTGGACACCAGGGTGCAATGCCTGCCCTGGCGTGCTGCAGCGTCACACCAGGCCTGCTCTGCGGTGCCCAGGGCAGAAGTGCCTCCTGATTTTCCAACCAGACACGTTCACCTGCAGCTCCTGGAGCCCTTCCCGCTGGCTGAGCTGACCTGTGCAGGGCACAGCTGCTCCAAGGCTCCCACCTCCAGCCTCCGGCCTGGCCTCACAGCAACAACAAAGCCTCAGACACGTCCCACTGAGCTGAATTGGAAGGCCACTGCCTCAAAACCAGCATAAAAATGCACTTGAATTAAAACAGCAGTGAGTAATTAATTAGTGATTTTAATCAGCAAATTAAAATAAAATTTAGACCAACTTTATCTGGTCTAAGTTCAAATGCCGTCCTGGCCCAGGCTGCTGCTAGGGTTGGATCTCTAAAGTCTCCTGTGCATCCTGGAAAATAAGGCTAATTAGCATCTTTATGCTTACAAAGTTGAGGATATCCATCCATCCACTATCCATCCATCCATCCATCCAGTGCAAGATGCTGGGCTGACAGGGACATGGGACAGTGTACAACAGCATCACATGCATTTCTTTGATTTCTGGTTTGACTAGCTCAGGAAATAAAAGGGAAGCTGTACAAACACACTTATTGAATAGCTCAGATTGTTTTAAAGGCCCTCTGAAATATCAGCTGTGAACTTAATCAAATGAAATTTCTGATTTATGACAGAGACACTGACACTCATTTACTTAAAAGTGAAAGCCACCTGAATAGGTATGAACATGCCTGAATTTTAAAAACCAGGACAGTAGCTGTTTTTCTCTGTGTTACTGGCAGGGCAGAGCTGGAGAATGTCTGGTTTCATGTTGACAGACTGAACCTACACCTCTGTTCATCTGATGTGGTTTTGTTGTGACCTACTTAGATAGTCTTACTACTGTTCTGACCACAGTTTTTTTTCCACACTGGCTAATTTCCGATGATCTGCAGTTTGCTAATCCCCTCTGCTTTAACTCATTCTCTGCATCCCTGTAGCATTTGGGACAGAGTTCATGGCTTCAGCCGAGGCACAGCTCATGGGGTGACTCAGAGCTCACAGGTGCCGGTGAAAACTGAGACTGGCACTTTGCAAAGTGGTGCAAGCTGATTTCCAGAGTGATGTGCACATCTTCCTCCACTTGGAAACACAGGACTGCAGGCCTCCAACGCATCAGAAACTCAGGCACTTCTGCTTTTTGATCTCAGTTTTCATTATATACTGGAGTAGAGAATTTGAACAACACTTCATCCATAAATAATGAAGCTTGATCCAGAATGAGATGCACTTAAGCTGATGGAACACAGGAAATTTCCTTGTGAATACTGTCTTCCTTTTTTCTGTGAAAACTAAAATTCAGAGTTTGCCAAGGATGGCTGGAAGTAGCTGGTCACTAAAAGGTGAATCATCAGTGTTTCCCTTGAGAAGGCCTCTAAGAAGAAATTAGTCTTCCGCAAATTTGCATGGTCTTAGCTCATAATAACTTTTGGAGTTTTTCTTTGCTGTTCTGGGAAGCACAGTGAAAAAACCAGAAGTTCTGTTGAAAGGGATTGAGGGACATTCGGTGGGATTGTGGCCCAGAAGGACAGTGGGGGCTGTGGCTGTGTGCCTCTCTCCTCCACGCAGTACGGCTCGTGCTCTGGGTCCCAGGACAGGAAGAAGCTCCCCAGCTGTGCAGCCCAGTCCTCTTTGGCAGGTTGTTATCCTGTCCTCCTAGAAATCAGAGAAAAATATCACTGAAAGCACCTCTGGAGAGCTCCAGCCCATCCTCTGTTTACAGCAGGTCCAGCTTCAAGGGCAGAGGAGGTTGCTCAGGGTCTTGTCCAGAGAAACTTTGAAAATGTCTAAGGAATGGAATGTCTCTATGGATGGAGCATGGATGGAGCAGCTCTGGGAGACCTGTCCTCGTGCTGCACCACTCTCAGGGTGGTGGTGAAGAACTCTTCCTGTTGTGCAGCTGGAAGCCCCTCAGTTGCACTTCATAGCTGGCGCCATGGCAAGCGTCTGCTCCTCCTCCCTTACAGCTGTGCCCACAATGATCTGAGGCAGGAGTGGCTGTGTCCATTCCTGGTGGTTTAAAATCCAGTCAGCCAGTGGTGGAAGAGCCATGGCAGCTGTGCTGCTCAGGGAAAAGGGCATAGCTGGAGTCCTGTGTGATCTTAACCAGTGGCAAAGGGCTCCTGTCCTTGTCACCAGAGCAATGTTCAGTTCTGTACCAGGCTGATGCAGAACAAGGAAAATCTTAAAACTCTCTTTCCTAGTCATGTGAATTGTTTGGCATAATGGGTAGGTCATCTGGCCTAAGAGAGAAGGCCAGAAATTGTACTGGTTTGCTTTTTCTTTGCTATTTCTTTGCTTTTGTTTTGTTTGGGGTTTTTTTGGTTTTGGCCTTGGCCTCAGCCTCATTTTTTGGGTTGTTTTTCAACTTTTGTGATCAGGAAGCTCCACACTTGTTTTGTTTTACTGGCCTTTTAGCTGTCATGTGCTTTTAATCATGAGGGACTGGTGCAGAAAAGGGATGAGTACAGATGTAATTCTTCAGGAGGTGACTGACCTTGTCCTCACTGTGCCTGCTGGCCCTGGCCAAAAGGAAACCACAGATGGGGTTTGGGAGCCATGGGAAGGATTCAGGAAGGGATGTGGAAGGGAGGAAGATTTAGCCAGGAAAGTAGAGGCCTGGCAACATAAACACAAACCCAGGACTGAACCTCACAAAGGCCAGGATCTGAAGGAAAAAAATAAAAACAGGAAAAGGGAAAAAAGGTAGATGGAGAACAAGGGTCCCAGGGTGCATCAGAGGGGGGAGCATCAGAGCAGTTGGAGGCAACAAGGGCTGCTGGGTCAGGCTACTGTGTGAGAACAGGAAATTGCAGCAAGCAGCACGGAGCAGTCGGTCAGCTACTCTGAACTGTCTTCTTCCCAGAGCTGCAGTGCTGCACACACACGCTCAGCACAGCACACTCTGGGTGAAGTAATCACAGGTGATACCAAATTATAATGTCTCAAGTGTTCTGTGCGAAGAAATGGTGATTTTCATGTCTCATCTCTGACTCATCAGTGGGAAATAATGCCACTGCTTGTTTGACCTGTTGTTTCCAGTGAGAAGCGGAAACTGGTTACTGCCACTGAGGTAACCAAACCAAGCACTGCTCCAGTATCACGGTGCACTTGGTGTTTCAAGGACTTGGTCATAAGGAAAGTAATAATTTTGGCAGGAGGCTGCTTCTCACTTGTGGTTTTCTGATGCACAGCCACTGAGCATCTGTTGATTAATTAATGCACTGAATGTTGCTTTTAATAGATCACAGGAATTTCACAGTTGTTTAAGCTCATCTAAGATGATGTGGCTGTAGGTAACATAGTGTTTAGTTTTAATTCTTAAATTATGCAGAGCAGCCTAAATAGATAGCTGTGTAGAACATCGAGGGCAGGCACAGATGCGTTAGTGACCAGCTGTAACCTTGTGCTGGAAATGCTGGGGAAGGTGCTAATTTACAGCTCAGGACTTTGTTCTCACTCAGGAGTGGAGTCCGTCGGCTCTAAAGGCCAAGGGCATGCCAGATTTACTCTGGGGAGTTGGTTTAGCTCTTATGACAGTCTTTGTCCTTGAAGACACATGGGTTTGCCTTTTAGATTATCTACAAACATGGGAATCTCAGGCATGTTGAAGTCACCCTTGAGTCAATTCTCTCTGGAACAGTGCTGGACTTCTGCAGTGGAGTGCAGCAACAGTGGGAGGAGGCTGCCAGATGTAGGGAAGGTGGAAGTGCTTCAACCAGATTTACTGTAGAACTATCCTACAAGTGTTTAAATTCATCAGCTCCCTTCCAAGCTTGGATTCATAGTAAAGATAAAATATTTCCTGGGTTATGGAGGGGGATTCAGCTCTAAACTCACCTGAAGCCAAATCCTGATTCTGGCATGGAATATAGTATAGGCCAAAATCCAAAATGAGCCAGTGTTTTCGAAGACAAAATCAGCAATACTGACAACACCAAGATCAGCAGTGGCCTTAAAATGGCCATATCTGTGGGCTGTATGTGGCTATGGCACCATGGTACCAACAGGGCTTACAAAAGCCTTTTGGGGGCTTCAGCATCACCCAGGATTGGCCCCATTACAGCTGCTGAAGATGTTGGCAGGCTGGGGTGTGGGTGCTGAAGAGCTGCATTGGCCTGAGAACAGCCTCTGCGCAAATGGATCATCTCCTCTCACTCCCCTCTCTCAGTCTGAGACTGAAAAAGAGAGAACTGGCAGTACTTTCACAGGGCAGATGAATGATCTTGGTTATTAAACTCAGGACATTTCTTTATTACACAGGTGAAGGTTCAGCTGCCACTAAGGAGGCAGGGAAAGCGTCAGCATGTGATTTGCTTTATTGCTTTGGGATAGATGTGAGAGATTCTCTTAGGCTGACTGAAGAAATGCTGAAAATACTTTTAGACCGTTCACTGTACAGAGTTGTTTTTCCATTTCTTTATGTGCTCTAGCATGTACAGCATTTTATTCTCTTGTTCTCTAGCTATATGCAGTAGGCATATGCCTGGGTGCTTATATATACACAGACTTGCATGTATAAACATAAATAAATACACAGGCAGGCAAATTCCAGGCACTAATTCTCAACAGATAATGTCTCTCCTGTTGCTTTGTTATCTGTTGTTTGAAACTATTGGATGCTTGGTTTGTTTGCTTTTCGTTGCATGTTTAGTCTGGTTTTGACATGCTCAATCTGGAGTTTATCCAGGAGGAAGCAGTGACAATGGGAATCACATTGCGTGGCTGCAGCCAATGCCCAGCAAGACGTGCTGCTGTAGCCAGGCACCAAAGGTGGTGATTCACCTGAAATGCAAAGGGGATCAGCTCTTGGAAACGGGACCCAAAGGGCATTGGAGGGAGTGTCCCCAAGGACACTGCCACGTCACCTGCTGGCACTGCTAGCTGAGTGGCTCAATACACGGGCTGGGGAGACTGAACTCCCCTGCTGTCTTGGGTGGGCAAGGGGTGAAGAACACCTTGCTGAGGAGTGATGCCAACTTCTCCAGCCCTGATTGCTTTTCAGGGAAATGCAGCTCTCCTGACCCCAGCCTCATGTCTTCGTTTTTGGCAGCAGAGGTTTGTTCATGCTGGCTTGTGCCCTGCCACACACCAACAACTGCTCTGCCAGGCCAGCAGACACAGGACTCTCCCCATGCACAGAGCTTGCTGGTTTTCCAACAGACAGGCTCTGCTGGCTGCATGGTTCAGACACTGACAGGTATGGCCAGGAGGTGCAACCCCAGAGAAAGGACATAGAGGAATAGAGGAATTTTCCTCTCTTGTTTTTTTGTTTTAAACACTGAATTTTTTTGACTGTGAACTCAGGCATTTCATGAATATCAGAGCTGGTGCTGTGCCGTGACTCATCGAGTCCCCTCTCCCAGCAGTGTGTGATGGGCCTTCTGTCTCACGACGTGACTCTCCCAGCACAAATGGGCTATGTTTAGTGACAAGCTTCGGCAGGAGGCTGTTGCTGTTTTACAAATGCCTAAACTGAGGCACAGAGAGGCTGGAGAAACAGGCCTAGAACAGACAGCAAGTCAACGGGTGAGCTGGGAAGCATCTCATGGGGTCCCTTCCACCTGCTTTCTGACCAACACTTTTTCTTGAAACCCAAACACACTGGGGAAACCTGCTCCCACTTTTACCCCAATCTCCCAGTAAAGAGGTTTTGGTTTGTTTACAGGCACAGATGGCTCTCACTAACACCACTTCCTTATCTGCCCATTCTGCACTCTGCAGGCAGCCAGCCAGCCGGGCTGGAGCCCAGCACAGGGCAGCTCCATGCTCCTGTCTCCTGCCAGTCCCAGGGACACAGCCACACTGCACAGGCCAGGGGGTCCTGCAGGCCCCGAGTCTTCTTCCCAGCAGTGGCCAAGTGCACGCTCACGACATGAGATGTGAGAAGGCAGTGATGACTAAGTACCATCCTTTTCCATTTCTTCCTGAATGTCTTCCTCAAGTCAATCTACTTTCTTTTTCAATGCTTCATTTCAAACCCGCATTGCAAGTCTGAGCCTCCCCCACCCTGCCCCAGGTGTGGTTTCTGGAGTGTATTTATGTATTTGGTGTATGTGTATCCATCCCAGAATCTGATGGCACATTGCATGTGTGTGTGTGTGTAGGGGAATGACAGGGAAAGAAGACAAGAGCAATAGAAAGCATCATTTGTAAATTAAGAAGAAAAAAATAAAATAATGAAGAATGGAACAATCAATTATGGCCAGGCCAGAATTAGAATTTAAACAACCAAGTGCCCCCCTTTCCCATACCCAAAGCCAGTAGAGGCTGTAAGGAGGCATCTTGGGAGGCAAAGAGCAGGGTAAGCCTGCCTTCCAAAAGCCTCTCCAGCTGCTCCTCAGTATATAAAAATCATGGAAACTTCTAGTATCTGCAGCTTCCTCTGGCAGCCAGTCCCCACTGGACTGTGAGCACAGCCACCTCCTTTTCTGTTCGGGACCTGGTTGCCACAGATTCCTTGGACACGGGCCCATGAGCTGCAGGGAGCCAGGAGTGTTGTGTCCACGCTTGCCCTCGGTGGGCGGGCGGCAGCTGCTGCCCGGACAGGAGCCATTCGTCACCCAGGAGGTGAAACCCCAATATCTGCAGAACGCTTGGCCTTGCCTGAGCCCTGCCTTCCTTCCTGCACAGCTCACCTCCTCATTGCCTGCCCTCTGCCCGGGGGTTCCTTTGAATGCTGAACACCTGTTTGTTAAGGGCAGGGTTCAGTATTCTCTGGATTACATTCTTGTTCGTCTATAAATTAAAAGTTCTTCCTCTTTCCTTATTACAGACTATCCTGAAAGCCCTTCTGTCAATGGGAGTTAACAAATCTTTGTGACAACTCTGATAAACAGAGTGAAACAGAGTGTTTGGTTAGCTGGATTACATTCACTGGTGCCAGCTGCAAATGAGTCCAAGTATCTGTTGTACTGGTGAGGTGCATCTGCTGTGACATGTCTACAAACAAATGGCAATTGGAAAAGAGAGCAACTGTACAAACAACTGCATTTCTCCCTCACAGCAGTAGCCTGGAGCTGCTGGGCACTCCCAGGACTTGTCACCTCTCGTTCACACGAGCATCTTGCTCTCAAGCTGCCTTCAGAATTGCCAGCCCTCACAGGAGGAAGTGCAGGACCCTTCCAAGAAGGACGCCTGTGTTCTCTGCCCTTTGCCAGTAACGGGACAGCCTGGCAAAGGCAGCTGGGACACAGGGAGGCACATGGGGTGGCACTCCAAAGTGTGTGCCAGTGTGCAGACATATTTCCCAGCTGGTCTTGCTAGCCTCCAGCCCACTCTGCTCAGTAGCCCTTGCTGCAGCTAGCCAGACACCTCTGCCCAGTGCCATTTAGCAGATTGTTGGGAATACAAGCAGGAGGACCCAGAATTTTTGGGAGGCTCCATTACCTTGTCCATGGTGCCTCTGCTGGAAGAGAGAAGTTCCACAACTGAAATGATATAACTATTCTGTTCAGTACCCAGCAAAGTCAGAGCAGAGAGAAAAATAATCACCTGAAAGTTCTGCTCGGCCTGGCACACCACAGTCTCTCACATCTCCTTCCTGTCAGAGGCTGCTGCTGGTGGTCTTTGTGGGCATTCTCTCAAGTGTAAGAAGTAAAAGAATGTTCTCCTGCTTCTGTTATCTCTGCAATCCCTCATCAGGACAGCAATTGCTTTGTTGATAAAACACAGCTCCTGTTCACACCTACTTCACAAATCACTTTTGACACACGACATGCAGGACCCATGGGACACAGAGCCACATCCCCTCCCGGGGCCCTGTGGCCTGTCTTACCCTGGATAAAGAACATGGCTCCTGCATCCTGAAGCAGAGATAAGGGGACAAATGCAGATTTTAGAGAGGTAAAGTGGAAAAGCAACAATTACAAAGATTTAATGCCACACAAGCGATAACTATCTCACAGGGAAAAGGGGATATATTATGAAAGAAAGAAAAGACAATGGAAGGAAAGCTATCTAGGTGTGGTGGGCTGGTGAATACCCAGGCAGGTGCTCGCTCTCCTCCAGTCAGGTTGAGGAGAAGATCAGAAGGACCAAAGTGAGAAAGAAGGAATGTGTTTGGACAATGGCAGTTTAGTAAGTGAAGCAGAGCTGTACAAGCAAGAAAGCAAAATAAGGAATTCAGTCACCACTTTGCATCAGCAGGCAAGTGTTGGGCCGTTCCTAGGGAAGCTCATAAATGTTGCTTGGGAAGACAAACATCATAACCTTGAACATCTCTCTTTCCTCATCCTGTCCCTGCTTTTATTGCTGAGCATGATGTCCTGTGGTGTGGAATATCCTTTTGGTCACTCAGGGTCAGCTGTGTGTCCCCCCCAGTCTCTTACCTCCCCAGCCTACTCACTGTGGGGGCAGAGTTTAGAAAAGAAAAAGCCTTGATGCTGTGCCAGCCCTGCTGGACAGTGGGTAAAGGACTGGAGTGTTACCAGGGTTGGTTTAGTCTGAACTACAAACCACAGCACCTGACCAGTGCCACTGAAGAAACTCCACTCCTCCCCAGCCAGAGCCAGTCTGGCAGTGCTGGAGGAGGAGAGCCTGTTGAGAAAAGACCAAAAGCCAAGGGGAAGGGAATTGTTTCTTTCCTTGGCAAGGCCATTTTCCTTGGATACTCCTCTCTCTCCAAGAAGACATGATTCTTTGGATAGACCCAGCTGGTCCTTCTCACTGCCACACCCATCCAGCCATGGCGCTCAGACTGAAGTGGGTGCACTGCCCATTCCTGTAGTGCTGCTGCCCATGGCTGTCCCTGGCTGTGGGATAAGATGAAGCTGTAATCAGCAGCTCCCCCTGCTCTCCAAGGGCCAGGTCTTCTGCTGATACTCCAATTGATTTCAGGTCTGAAAGAGGGTTGCATAGTGTCAGAGTTTCAGCTGGGACATATAACATCACATCCCTCTGTCCCAGCAAAGCAGTGATGGCTCAAAGTGATCCATGCTATTCTAAACCCAGAAATCTGCAGCAGCAGGGAAAAATGTTAACAAAAAGGTGTTTGTTTAGTTTAAAATACCCTTACAAACTAAACAGCTTAAATCCAGGTTGTGTACAATGAACTGCACACTGTAAAAAAATATTTTTCTTGGTTTGTCTGAGAAAAATATGCTGATGGCAAGGCCAAGCCTGGTTTGTTGTTGTAACTAGGCACCGTTCTTAGCAAACTGCTAGCCTCAGTCGGCCATTGAGAATAACAAATGGAGGTTGCATAAGACGAGAAACTCTGCGAACCTGGCTGAAACCAGCTGGTCATGCAGGGAGCACCCTCACCCTGCTGAATCATGGGGTGGTGACTGTTTGGGGACACAGCAGTTAGGGCCAGCAGACCCATTAGGTGACCTTTGCTGGCCACCTCTGTATCCTAGGCCAGTATTATCCTCTGTGAAACCCTGTAATGAGCCCCATAGCTTGTATTTCAGGATGCGTGGCTGACACTTAAATTCCATGGAATTACACTGCTTTAATTGGGTGATAGCAAGACATAAAAAAACCCTATCACTTCCACTTTTGCTCTTACAAAATTCAGCCTGACTTTCAGTTGGAATATTTCAGGCTGAGGTTACGTTATGTGGTCACTCAGGTTGTTCTGAAGAAGCAAGTATGAGCCGTGGTGTCCTGGACAAATTCCAGTTTGGGTGATCCTATTCTGCTTCGCCACAGCTTCTCACCCTTGCTGTACTGGCTGGTGATGCTCTGCCTTTTCTGCCCTGCCCCACATCTCAGGGTTGTTCTGCTGCAGACCCTGCTGTGGGCTTGGGTGGAGATTCTGAGATTCCCAGAGGAAATACCAGAGCAGGGTCAGCCTGACTGTGGACTGCAGCGCCTGTTCCTGTTCCGATGGCACAAACAACCCTGTCACACTGCATCCATGGTGTCCCTTGGGAAATGTTCTGCCTCTTTCAGAGCCCACCTTGACACAGCTGCCGTCTTTCCCTGTAGGGGAACAGAACTGCTGCTGTCCTGTGTGGGCACTGGGGCTGGTGCCTTTCTTTGTGGCTTTCCAGGGTAGATGGTTTGTACAGGCTCAGCAAATCCACGCTCGAAAGGTGCTGACCCATCACACGCATGCAGCTGCACAGCACCTCCATGGCAAACCTGATGCTTCCAGAAGGTGTGGGTCTTGCAGCACATGGACTATGCAGCAGACAGAAAAACACTGTTCTTCCTGCCTTTGCTGTGTGGCAACACGGCTGGGACTGCTGTACAGCACTGCTGGCCAGCCTGCACACCCCTGGCTGCTGTAAATCTCTCTTCTCTCCAAGTGCAACATCTGGGCTGAAAAAGAGCAGGTATCTGGGGAAAGGCAGGCAGGCAGCAAGCTCGTCTTCAGGGTTAGCTGCAGTTGTGAAATAAGTTATTTCCAGATGCCTTATGATCCCTTGCAGTGAGGGCATTAAATCAATACCTATTTCACTCCTATAGGCAGGGTCCTGCTTATGTCAACAGCTGATACTTGACAGCATTAAGTAATTACAAAAGTGAACTGCCCTGCAGAGTGAGATATTCCACGGAGTAAAGATGTGTTTAGATCAGATTGTTGTGACTGAGGCCGGATAACCTGCGAGGCCACTTGAGAGACACTGCACTTGAATTCTGGAGAAAGAAGGACAATTGAGGTTTGTGCATGGTCTTGTGTGAAGATCACTGGAGCGATGTTTCTGGTGGGCATTTTCCAGAATCAGTGCTGAGAAGACAGGGTGTGAGCGGTGGTGTGGGTGCAGCACGGCGCAGGTGGTGCCCTGCCCTTGGCAGCAGCTCACTGGCCTTGCACTGCTGAGATCACTAATTTGCTTTCTTCTGGTCAGCAAGTCAAGCCAGTGACTGGGAGCAGGCAGCACTCAGTGCTGTCAGCATCGAGCCCCGAGGGCCAGGGGCAGGCTGTGTGCAGAGTTTGCAGCCCCAGATTGAGAGTCCTGCTGGTTTGGCTGTTACACATGATCCCCTGTTCAAACCCTGAGTTTCCCTTTCTGCTCCATGTGCTGGGGAATTTCTGGTTGTTAATTTTGCAGAGGCACCCAGCAAAGCTGGGTAATGCAGAGAAGCAGCCTCAGACTGCCTGAGTGTGGAAGAAGTTACACATTTGGCATTTCAGAAAATGTATGCAAATAGCTTTTCCGAGGCGTTCTCATCACCATCCACATTTAAAGCAATTAAACCTCCCTCAGAGCGACACTTCCATGCAATAAACATTATACAGCACCTCACCAGTCTCCAGCACAGCCAAATAAATAATTGAAGACAATGATTCTGAGCTCTGAAGTGTTGTTCTCTAGATGAGGAATAAATCAGCTGCAGCAGCAAGAGCGAAAGCTGTTCTTAGAGCTGGTGAAGGTCTCCTTAGCTTGACTTCACCTTTCCTGATCACAGTCACACTCACTTCTGCAAAGATTTGAGAGTCAGATATTTATAGAGGATAGCAGGAGTCCCACAGCAAACAGGATCAGAATCAGGCATGACAGGAAATCATTAGGATTTCCTCAGAATAAAATAAATATAGTAAAGGTGCAAATGCTCCTTCGGGGAAAAGTAAGAGCACATGGCACAGACGATGCTGGTGCCAAAAGCGGGTGGTAATTAAGCCCAGAGGAGAGGGAATCCGAAAGGGCGGCGGTGCTGGTTCCAGCAGCTCTCTCACAGGCTGAGCTGCTTCCCAAGCCTTGATTCAGCACATGCCTAACCCCTGCAGAGGTCGGTGACTTTTCAGCAGGTACCTGAGTGCTCTGTCAGATTGCAGGGGAGCGGGGGAAAGGGATGCCTGGCTGCAGCCCAGCTCACCGTGTGTCGATGTTACCCTGCTCGTGTCAGCTCCACATCACTGCTCTGATGGGAGGAAAACGTCCAGAGCCGTGGCCAGGAGCCCCTGGCAGGCTACAGCCAGCTCCCCGCGGCAGTCACTGCCCAGGGAGGGCTGCAGGAGCAGCTTTGAGGCAAGCAGGGAGAGCTTCCCAGCCCCGTGCTTTTCATGGGGACACTGTGACATGGGCACCTGGAAAAGAAATGCCCAAGCTCCTGTTGGCTGTGGGGGGCAAGGCAAGCCTCCCCTCCCTCATCTGACCAGAATGAGCAGAAATCACTCTGTGCCATGTTCACTGCACGGCTTCTGAGTGACAAATCCAAAAACAGAGCCTGACCTTGCTACAATTTTAAGAGAAATGAAAGGCTGCACATGTTTTAAGGAAGTCCTACAAGCCCTTTCCTTGTACATCAAAGGGCAGTGACTACAGAGGCAGCGCCTGGGTGGTCAAGAGGTTCATCTCTTTGCCTTTCTAATTAAATATTTATTCCAGTTAATCAAAATCCAAGTTAAGAAGAAGATTAAGGTGGCTGGAAGGCTTCATACTTTATTCCAGCAAAATACCCAAATATATTCACAGGATTAATTATGATTTTGTGTGTGGCTGAAAGTGTAAGGAGGGGTCCAGAAAAGAGCCATTTCGTGTGGTCACTTGAGCAGCTTGCCACTGGTCAGCGATTGAGCAGAAATGGTTAAAACCCCATTTGTAGTAGCTATTGGAGGAAATGGGCATTTTTTTTTGCTTCACAGCAGAATTTATATTCTGCATTTGAACCATCATACTTAATATGACCATGGAAGGTTATTATTCACCATAAAACTGTTTTCCCCTCTTGGGAGTCCAATTAAGCTATTGGTCTTTGTGAGTTAATTTTGCATTATGCAATTATGAGTTAACAGAAAGCAATTTCCTCTGAAATGTTCTTTTGTTCCTGGTTGTCCTTGTCCCCAGATTTCTGGAAGGCAGTTGCATTTCTACATGGTGTGAAGTTGTGAAGTCAGGTGGCTTCAAGAGAGGCAGAATTTCATCCTTCATCACTTTCTTGCCTCCACTGCTAGTTTTGAAATCCAGCTGTGTGCCTGAATAATGCAGATGTTTTTCCATCCCTGTCACCTGGCAGGAGTTAGGCAGGGTTTCACCTCTGCCTGCATTGCCTTTTCATCTGGTTTTGCCTGATGTCCTTGCAATCCTTCACAGACCAGGGAAGAGCAGCATTCTTCCATCTGATCTACAAACAAGGCTGGCCCCAGGGGAGAGCTTTCTGGCATTCTCCTCTTGACCTCCAGGTGTACTGCAAATAGCCTTTTTTTTTCTGACTCTTAGACAGTTTGGGCTGTTTGGCAGTAGTTTACCCCAGCTATTGCCATAGCCTTTTGATAGGGACTTTTTGAAACAATATTTTAAAATCTGGATAAATTACTTGCACTGAATTACACAATAATTTTATCTCGTCAGCTGAAATTTCCTTCCTTGGGAAGTTTTGGGAAGTACAGCCTGCTGTATTCCCGTGACTGAATATTTAGATCTCAAAGGCATTTTATGAGTCTTTGCATAAGTCCACTTTGGCTGGGTCAGATGATCAACCTTCAGAGGTGGGCTGATGCAACAAAATAATTTGAATGTCTGCAATGTGCCATGAGAAGATAAACATGTTAGCCTGTTTCTCTGATGAGAGCTACCTTCCAAGTGAATGTGGAGCTTTGCAAAATCGTTTCTGTGGATATTGCCTCCTTTTGGGAGCTATGACACATCTGTTGACTCTGGCAGAATGAGTCATCCCTATGGTTAGGCACACGTACAGGTGCTCCTAAGATCAGAGCCCTAATAGCCTTGTTAGAAAGTGTAGTGGGTGGCATAATCTGACAACTGGTCTAGAGCACTCCTGTGTGCAACGAGCACCTTGCAACGTTCAGTGGAGTTTTTCCATCTTACCAAACAAATACCTGCTTTTGGTTTTCCCTCTGTCACTGCTGGCACACCAATGTGAGATTAAATAGCTGCATCCATGGGTGGCAGTGGTCTGATACCCAGCTGAAAATGCCAGGGCCACTTAGGTGTGCTCTTATTGCCAAATTAAGTACACACCCTGTTGTGTCTTTCTGAAAACCTGCTGCATCAATAATTATGTCTCTGATCTGGCGCATAGCATATGCTGAGTATTTATTGCATATGCTGGGGCTGTGGGTGTACATGTAAAAAATATTTACATTCCTACTGTGCACGGGTCCTCTGCGTCCTGCTCCTGCTCAGAGCCTGGGATGACACTGTGTTGTCTTTAAATGGAGCTGGAGCAAGCCCCGTGCTGCAAAGAGACATTTAGTAAAACACAGAGGGAGCACATTGCTTCGGCAAGGCCGAGAGCCGGTCAGCATCCAGTCCACCCCGAGTTCCTGTCTGTCTCTGAGAGACACGGCTCAGGTTCCCACTTCCCTCACAACCATCTGGCAGCAGAAACTGCAGGGAAGAGCTGGAGCAAGCTGCATTGCTGAGCAGCTGGAGGGCTGACACCGTGCGGTGCTGACTGTCCTCACCTTTATAAATGGAGGCGTTTTCCTACTCATAGCATGGAGTCTATTCTGGAAAGTCTCTGCCATTGGGGCTGAAGGTGCCAGAAACCCCAAAGTTCGTGAAAAAGACTGTAAAATGCTGGCCAGGGCAGTGACATCCTTGCTATGGCTTGTCCTTCCCTGTAGTGGCAGAACAAAGATCATCTGCCCAGATTAACTAGCCCACATCAAGTATCCATGGAAAGCGACAGTAAGAGAAGTGCAGCTGAATTGGAGCATCCCTTCAATGACGGTTTCAAACTGCCAACCTGAGTGTTACGTGCTCCACAGCAGTCCTTTCACCTCCCCTTTCACCTCCAGCAAGGCTTTGCTGCTGACCCTGCCAGGCAGTGCTCCCCAGCTCTGTGTCTCCCGAGCCCTTGGCAGCATGTGGCATTGCCCAGCTGAGGGTGAAGCCTCGGGGCACCTCCTGGGCAGGCGGGTTTGCTCTGTGCAGGGTGCCAGGCAGCCCCAGCCTCCCTCTCCCACAGCTGCTGTGTGTCTGGGTGCAGGATCTGACGTGCCAGAGCTCTGCCCAGCCGTGCCATGGCCAGCGTTCAGCGGGGTGGGCGGTGGCAGCTGCCCCTCACACGCAGCCCTGCAGCAGCTGTGTCCCTGCTGCTGGCAACGAGCAGCTCCAGCCCCCCCAGACCACGGTGGTGCAACAGTGTCCATACCCTCCCTCCGAGCGCCGCTACCCGGGGGCACCCAGAGCCATCAAAACTGCTCTCCCTCCAGATACAAAATGTCTTTTATGTGGATACGTGCTCCAAGCAGGAAGCTACATCTTCTCGGGAGGGTCGGTGCACCGGCAGGACCTGTCCGTCCATCCTGCTCGTGGCCACGCAGTAACAGACCTTGCCTTCCCCCTGGGGCTGTCGGCAAAGCTGCTCCCACAAACCCTCCTTAAAGTGTCTCAGGCACCATGGGCTCGCTGAGCTCTGTGGAAAGCGGGACTTTGCTGCTCCCCACAGCTGGGAGGGCTGCAGTGGCTGGTGCAAGCTGGAGCTGGGGCAGAGCCAGGGCACGAGCGACCCCACACTCCTGTGACAGCCCCACTGGGCAGTGCTCCTGCCCCGAGTCCTAACCTGGCCTGTGAATGATCCGAGACTTTGAAACCTCCTGTTCAATGTCATTTTTTTAATTGGAAAAGGCTGACGAGTGGGAGGATGGCTGTGACTGATGCTCCTAATCCCTTAGCTGGGATGCAATGGAGGGGCAGGGAGGGACAAGAGGGCAAGAGACTAAGCAAAATAAAAGGGTCAAAGTGAAGTGGGTTGACTGGAGGCCTGGGGAGAGAGGGAGATGGGAGGTGAGTCAGAGAGGGACAGGCATGTCCCAGTGTGGCTCCAAGGCTTCTCTGACTTCACTTGCCTGTGACAGTCCCCACTGCGGCAGCCCAGGCCTGGGAGCGAGTTTCTGGGTGGCTCCTCCAGCAATGTCATTGCTAATTAAATATGTTCTAAAGGTTAGATTATTGGTTGCGACGATGTCTCACCTTCGACCATGTCTGCATCAAACAAATCATAAACCAACCAAGAAATCTTCTTGCATTTCCTTGCCCAAGGCATCCTTTCAGGAGTTGGCTGAACGCTATTTTGTGAGCAGCAAACCCAGCTGCCACTTGGCCATGCAGCTCTGCTGCTCTGCTGTGGACTATCAGAAGTTAACAGGGCTCAGGATTTAATTTATTTCGGTGAAGGGGGTGATAGAGTGGCAATCCTGGAAAACAAGAACAAGTACCAGTTTCCTCATTCCTGAAGTTAATGCAGCTCATGCAGCCTCACCAGGGAAATCCCTGTTTTCCTCCTCAGCACCCTTCCATGACTTGGCACATGAAGGAAACAAATGCCTTAGCTTTTAATGAGAGATTTCTACTTTTCTGCTAAACTCCCCTCTTTTTTAACTTTATTTTTATTTCCTTGCTCCACTGAGAATCTGTATCTAAGAGAAGCTTGCTTGTGTCCCATTTGTTGAACGTGGGAACTGTTTTCTTTATTTGCCCTTACTGCATCCAGGCTGGAAGGGGGTTAGTCCTTCCAGGGGTTGCTGTGACACACAGCCAGACCTGGAGAATCCTTTATCCCAGCGTCTGGCGCCGGGCTGACACGGGGCTGGTGCAGGTGCAGGGCTGCCCAGCCCACAGCCCCGCAGTCACCGTGTTGTGGGGTCAGAGTTTGGGTTGAGCAATGCCTCGCTCCCTGCCTGGGAGAGACTCGTCCCCAGGACACGTGTCTGGAGGGAAATACAGGGCATGTCCTGGTAGATGGCCCATCCCCATCTCCTGCCCCACAGCCCATCGTTCCTGGGAGTGCTGCTGCCTTTGCTGCCCACCCAGTGGGAGCTGGCCATGTCTGGCCCACAGCCTTGCTTCCTGCCTGGAGCCTCGGCTTGGTTTTCTCAGCACTATCTGTTGGAGAAATAAGAATTGTCTCTCCTTCCACCCTCCCCCAGGCAAAGTCTCCAATCATAAACGAGGCAAAAACCAGTCCTCTCTGGGCTGGGCTGGGCCCCATCTACTCTGCAGCTACTTCTGGCTCCCTCGATAAGCACGGTGTTTCTGGTCTCTTATATTTTAATTTTCAGGTATCTCCAGATCTGCTTCCAACTCGTCCTACACACATCAGGGGACCTGCCCACAAATGTGTGCAAAACTACTTAATTACTCTGTAACCGACTGGGCTGCTGGTCGCTGGTCGTGCTGGTTATTGCAGTGACCGTGGTGACTTCACCCCTCTTCCCTTCCACACATCGGTGTCCATCACCTTCCCTCTGGCTGCGCCTTCCCTCACAATGCCCGGGGGCGCCCAGCACTCGCTCGAACAGACCCTGCTGCTCGGTGGGCCGGGGCAGGGGGTGAGCCCTTGGTCTCCTGGGCTGTGTGTCCCAGGTGCATGGCTGAGCGTCCCCGGACCATGGCTGGGTGCCCTGAGCCATTGAGAATGTCCCAGGGCCATGGCTGGGTCACGGATGGCTTCGCTGGGGCCACAGCTGGCTGCCCTCGGCCACTTCTGAGTGTCTTGGGGCCGTTGTTGGGTGTCCCCTGACCGCTGCTGGGTCCTGGGCCATTGCAGTCTGTCTCAGGGCCATTGTCTGGGGCCCAGAGTCGTTGCCGAACGTCCAGGGGCTAATGCTGGGTATCGCCGGAGCATCAGTGGCACACCACGGCCGGCTGTCCTGAGCTCACTGCCCGGTACGCCGGGACCACCGGCGGTGCGCGGGGCGGCGCCTGCCGAGG
>VXBC01001246.1:115981-151129 GCA_013399945.1 Ploceus nigricollis | reverse complement strand
GGCGGCGGGAGGCGCCGGCCGCGCTCCCCGCGGCTTCCCCGCGCCGGCGGGGCCGAGCGGCGCCTGTGCCAGCGCCGAACGGGGGGCAGCGAGCCCGCTCCTGCCTGCTGCCCGCCCCGGAGTTTGTTTTGAAGTGGTGGAGTGTTGTCCAAGTGCTTGTGATCTGAACGTGCTCCCTGGCGGAAATCCTACTCTGATTGTCAAGTGGGAAGATGAGAAGTGTGTATTTTAGAAAGAAAGCGTACTCGTTCCTATGTTCCGTGTCATAGCTTCATGGGGAACTGGAGAAGCCGTGTGTCAATATGGCCAGCACCCGGTGCTGCTGGGGCTGTCTGTCCATCTCCTGAGATACGGGAAGATTTGTGCCCGGAAAGCATCTGTTCACTTCATACGGTGTATCTCGTTTCTGCAAGGAGCCAAGGCTCATGGTTTGGCCTTCAACCAAACTTTGGCAATAATTTATTTCTATAGAAACAGCCCTTTCCAAAGAAATAGGGAGTTTCTCCTTGAAATGTCATTGGTATGGCTCATGCCATTCCTATCTTGGACATCCCAAGGAGATCTCTGTGTGCTTTCAAGGTGACTTCTGTGGGTTTTTATTTACAAATGATGTCCCGTGGCTGCCTCTGGGCTTTGGGAGCCTTTCCCAGGGCTGAGTAGGGGTTGGCTGGTGTATGAAGCTCTGCTCGTGTCCCGGGCACATCCCAAGTGAGGTTGTGTGTGCTGAGCCTCGCCGTGGTGGCCCAGGGCTCTGCTGTCCCGATGAGCAGGCCCCCAGGCTCCGGGCCACCGTCCCACGGCGTGGCCGGGGCTGCCGAGCCCCCGCCTCGCCTCCGCTGGAGGATGGATTCACACGGGGGGAACGGGAGCACAGCCACCGCCTGCTCCTCCCTGAGCACAGCCTGGCTCGTCCTGCTCACGGGCTGCTGGGGGCCAGTGGCTCTCTGTCCAGTGCATCCTGAGCCCGTTGAGCAGGCGCAGGGACTGGCGTGGCTGTGGATGAGCTTCCCAGGCCCAGGTGGAATCGCACTTTAAGAAGGAAACTTCTCTTGTAAGGATGGCTTTTTTTCCCTTTTTAAAGAGTATTCTGATTAATTTCATGTTACTTCTGCGTAGTCACCAGTGTTAGAGGTGGTGTAGGGTATGAATACATTTAAGGCTAGTTTTGTGCCAAGAGGATTTCCTCTGTGTGGACCTCAGATAACGTGGTTATGTCCTATCCAATGTTCTTGCTATCTGTGATGCCCAAAGAGGAGGCAGGGAAGTGTTAGTGGTCCCTGTCCCTGCCCAGCCATGGATGTCGGTGATGTTCTGAGTCATGTTCTCATCAGGTGACAGAAGATCNTTTTTTTTTTTTTTTATTTCCTTCCTCTTTCAGCCAAAAATGTTTCCTCATGAAAACCCAGCCCAGTATTCCTGGGATGGATGGGCTAATCCTCTCAGCACTTGGAGGGAGTTTGTTTTCAGGCTGCAGGGGTGAGTAGACGCTTGGGAGAAGAGCGAGTGAGATAGGACATGAGCAGAGCTGGGGATTTGAATAAATCGACCATGTGCAGGTGGTGGAGAGATGCTGTCAGCAGAGTTCTGGGGCATTTGTCCTGCCTGCTGCTGCCTCAGTGTATGGAGTGGGGCTGGGCTGCTCTTCTGTGGCCACTGAAGGGCCTGGGGAAACGTCTGTCCTGAGACCATCCCTTGTAGGGCATGCTGGGGAAGTGGCCGAAGAAGGACTTGCAGTTCATTGGCTAAACTACGGGCAGGAAAGTGATTAATCCAGTGATTAATCAGTTCCTTGATTGTACCTCAACTGAAAAGAAAAAATCCAAATCAATGGGACCTGAAGTTGCAAGTAAGCTTGAACCAGCTGGAGCCTGGACGGGCTTTTGTCTGCCTGGTGCCACAGGCTGCTGGGAAGGGTGTGCTGCAGGCAGCTCTGCCCGTGGGGGTCAGCAGCTGGTGGTGGCAGGGCTGGAGCCAGCCTGCCCTGCCTGGGCAGCGTCAGCCCCTCCGGGCTGGGAATGGCCCTGTGGCAGGATGGCATCCCCGTGGCAGGGTGTGCTGTCCCCACGGGTGGGAGCCTGTCCCCAGGCCCCATGTTGTGGGGGAAGATTTCATCGGCACTGCCGAGGCGTGTTGTGTTCAAGCAGTTGTGCGCCAGTGCCAGGAGAAAACTGGGACAGTTGCACTTCTGGGTGCTGTCTCAGCGCATTGGTGTGGAGCTGGCATGCTTGTCAGCTGGAAAAGCTGGATAGCTGCTCCTGGTGCCCTTTGGAGATGGGGAAGGGGACTCCAGCCTGGGTTCTGAGTTGCCTGCCCAGTGCTGGCCTGCTACCTGATTGACCGTGGTGTTTGGCTCCTCACAGCCCAGGTAACCCAGCAGTCTGCTCCAGATGGAAATGCAGAAAGAAATTTGTGTTTACTGTCAGCAAATAACCATGCTTGGCTCCTGCAGGGAGTCCAGGGCTTTTGGGCCTTACATTGTGTCGTGCCTGGACTTACATGATGCCCAAGGTAGCTCCTCGTTTCTGTTCTTCACCAAGGTTTCCTCCTTCGGAACTGAAATGTTTTTGTGGCCTCAAGTTTGTGCAGAGGGATCCAATGTAAACAGCCAGTGCCACCTCCTTCCCAGCTCTCCATCCAGCTCCCGTCTGTCCTCCCCCCACACCACCCTGACAGCTGCATCCCTGGGCTCCCACCCTGGAAGGTGAGGTGCCAGGGAGCCAGCCGAGGGCACAGACACAGCAGCTCTCCCTGACCTCCAGCTGCTCCCGGCGCTCGCTGGCTCCCGGTGACTGTGTGGGTCTGTCTCATCGTGGCCATTGTGTGCAGGATGAGGTGGCCAATTGTTCTGCAGCCACGGGCACGGCGGGGCTGCCGTGGCTGAAGGCTCCAGGAGCTGCCCTCGTGTCCACAGGGGCTCTGCTGCCAGAGAGGCCCTGCAGGCAGCAGGTACCTGGGATGCTCCTGGGGGTGGGGAGGTCGCTTGTGCTCGCTGCTGTGCTCAGAGCTCGTGGGACCAGCAGGGCACAGGGCTGCAGGGCAGGCTGGGCTTTCACTGCAAGAAGTCACACTGGCCTCATCGTGGGAAAAACAGAGCTTGACACTGGGCAATCAGTTTTGTCCTGTTATGGGGGTCAGGGGCCACCTCGACAGGTTATTTTGCAGGGCTTGTTCTCGGCACTGAGGCTCTTGCCCTCCTGGGACAGCTGCCCTCTGTGCCTGTTGCCTTCCCCAGGTGGGACATGGAGAAATGGGCTTGCCAGAGTCACTCTGTCCATGGCCAGACCCCAGTGTTGGAGCAAGGGTGATGTGGGCACAAAGAGTGTGCTGACTTGGAGGTGGAGCACCTCAAGCAGCTTTTTCTGTTTCATCCTATCCTCTGCTTCTGAATTCATCCCTGGGATGTGGGGTTGTCCCTGCATGTCCTGTTTCCACATGGTGGTGGCTTTTACAGCTTTCTACAAGTGTCTGGTTTTATTCTCTTTGAACAGGGCCTAGGAAATTAAGGGAATTTCTTCCTGCAGCTGAAAGCAATAATACTTTTTCAAGCTGCAAGTTATTTCCTCTTGATACCTCTAACTGCAGCAGTGGGAACTTCTCTGACCTTGGACTTGGTCCTGGTGTAGAGGGTGGCTGCTGCATGGCTGGAAGGGCTGGCAGGGGCTTTCCCTGGTGCTTAGGTAGCAGGCCTTGGCTTTTCCTTTGTTGTCTCGATGGATGTTGGAGCCTCTTTATTTAATTTTACTTTTTAAAATTTTGATTTCCCCAGGAGTCGTACTTGGTTGGATCTGATGCAGGAAAATAATGTAGAGAATTTAAATTATTGGGTGAAAGATTGTTACCTTTGAGAGAGAGCTGTAATTCAGACTGGCTTTACTTCCTGCAAACTTATCAGGAATTGCTCCCAACTGGTCATACAGGGCATGAGGCAGCACCACTAGCCCTGAATTACATTTATGGTGCAAGGACTAGATTTTGATAGGCAGGAGTGCTTTGAAACACTGCTCTGTCAGGCTGTGTGGGGGTGACCAGCAGAGCAGTGCTGTGGGGACCAGCAGCTGCCTCGGTACAGCTCGTTTGTTGCTTTTGGAACAATATTGTATCACCAAAGGTGGCTGATCCAGCTTGGTTGTTTAATGCACCAGCCTGGCAGATCTTAGCACAGAGGAGTTCTAGGGGTGGAAATGGCAAAAGATTTTGCCACTGCCAGCTTGTCCCAGCCGGAGGGGCTGTGGTTGAGTTGCCCATGGTGGTGAGGGACAGAGGCAGAGTGGTGGCCAAGGCAGGGGGATGGCACCGTGGGGACATGGAGCTGCTGGGCTGGTGAGTCCCAGCGGGGCAGCTGTGTGGGGGACAGGGTTCCTGCTGCTTTGCCTTCTGAGCACTGCAATGGGAATGTGGGCAGAGGGAGCCTGGGCAGAGTCAGCTGGCGAGGGCAGGGCAGAGTCGGAGCAGGGGCAGCGCTCACGGGGGGCTGTGAGCCCAGGACACTGGTGAGCCACGATGGCCTCGGCTTGGCCGGGCAGGGGCTGGGTGAAGGTGTCCTTCTGGGTCTGCTGGCAGCGTGCTGGGTGCCTGGATGCTGTCTGAGCAGGGACAGAAGGTGAAGGTGCAGCTTGGAATAGTGGAATGAGGTTTGTGCTGTCATAGCCCTGGCTTTCATCTCCAGGTCTCCCCCGGGCAGCACGAGGAGCGTGGTATCTTACTGTGGAACACGGCAGCACTGCCCTCCTTCACTCTCCTCTCCCAAAAGATCTGCCAAGCAGCATTTCACAACCTGAGGAGGGACCAGGCTGGTTCCACACCGTATCCCACAGAGGATATTGCAGTCATTGGATCTGACAGTGATTGGGAGTAGTAAGAAATCCTCAAGTGCTCCTTGATACAAGAACTTGAGCTTGGGATCTCCTGTGCTCTGAGCAGAAGGAGACTGGTGGCAGCTGTGGGAAATCATTCCTTTGGCAGCACCACGTTCTTCGGGCCAAGAGGCTCCTACGAGGCAGGGCTGGAATGGGGAACAGCCCTGTTCCACCCAGCTGCTCCTCTGCCAGTGCATCCAAGATGCTGGTGCTGCAGTGTTGGTTGGAGACCCCCTCTTGCTCAAGGCTAACAAATTACAAGGTTTCTTTGAGGGCAGATGAATTACTGGGTTTTCTTTGCCTGTGAGCACCTGTGCTGTTTGTCAGGCACATCTGGTTTGGGTTATTTGGCTGGTGGCTCTCTGGGTGTTGCAACTGCAGAGTATGTGAAGAGTTCATGTTTCATCCATGTGTCTCTGGAAGCCTGGCTTGTGGAAGCTGATTGGCAGACACAGAAGCTTCCAGGTACTGGTTCATTCCAGCAAACTGAGTGCTTCAAAACCTCAATAATCTGTAGCAGAGCAGACCTTAAAGCAAACCACCCATGCTGTCAGCCCATGAGAGGAGACATGGTCCTCATGGGTTTGGTAGGCCATGGAAGGCCAGGGCTTCAGCAGGCACTCAGCTGCTTCAACTGGTGCTGGCTCTGGTGGAGATAAGGGCTCTGGCACTGCTGCTTTATTTCCTGAGCTGATCTTCTGCCTCTCTTCCAGGTGGACTCATTAATTGCATTAACTCAGGCAGCATCTGCTCTGCAGGGTACGATGAACCCCGCTGGGGACCAGTGCAGGCAATGGAGATGAGCGGTGTGGGGAGCTGTGTGTTTGCACTGGATCCCATTTGAATGCTGTTACAATTGGTGGATTTAAATATCCAAGCACGTGGAGTCTTTAAATACTTAATCTTAACTGAAATTTCTGGGGAGCCTCACGAGGGTGGCAGCAGTGGTGGTGGCAAGGCCAATGTGCTGTTGGCTCTGCAGAGCCCCGTGGCAGCACTGAGGGGTGAGGGTCTGGCAGAGGAGCTGATCTGCAGCTGTACAGAGCAAGAAAAGCCCTCCCTGAACAGCTTTATTTTTAAAACATCATTGTCACAATACAATGTGTGTATTTACTTTGACAAAACCTTTGCTGGGTTATTTTAGTAAAGTTTATTTCCATACAGGCTTTTTCTTCTCCATTACATTCAGACTCTTCTGGCTGTGGTTTTGGCTGGCAGCATTTTGAACACGGATGCTTTAGGGTGGTTAATGTGTGTGTGAAGCTTTTCTAGCACTTGCTCTAAATACCGTGGGGATTAGTCCTGTTTGGAGAGATAGAGGAGAAAATGTATAGTGGACTGTGCTGTTGAAATGCAAGATAAGTGCAAATCAGAAATTTTTGAGAATGTTGGTGGGTGTGGTTTTTTGGGGAATGTGAAATAGATAACATTAAAACCACCAGGGCTTTCAGCATTACCCTGGAGCTGCTCTTATTTTGAAAGGAAAGGTGGATTGGAAAGCTGAGGGTGATGTCAGTGCCCGGCAGGAGAAGAGCCCTTGGCCATCCTCATCTGCTGCTTGGAAGGGTCCCAGGGGTGACAGTGGATGGCACGTGTAGCCCTGGTCCCGGTGAGAAGTGTCCTTGTGGGACAATGCATATGGTGTGGAGTGTGATGGGCAGGGCCACGGGGTCCTTTTTCCATCATAAAAGGAATTTCCTGGTGCTTGCTGGCCTTCCCAAAGGAAGGAGGGACCTGGGGAAGGTGTGTTTGAGGGGTCCACGGTGCTTTGTGGTGACTGCAGGTGTTTTTGATAAAGTCACAAGCTTCAGTGCCCCTTATCTGACAGTTTGCTTTCTCAGGGCACATAGATGTGCCCGCAGGGGTGCGAGGAGCTCGGTTTGAGCTCTGCCTCCCTCCTGGCTGCGGGGGAGGCCATGGGCCAGCGCTCGCTTCCTGGGGCTTTAGCTGGAAGCGTGTGCTGGCGCTGTGTGGGGCTTCCACAGGTCATTTTCCTAGGGTTTGTCTGAGGTGCAAAACCAACGGGTTCTGCCCTTTGTAAGCCTGCAGTTGTATGTGGCATCCGTGGGCTGGCACAAACCTCTCCAGAGCCCTTGCCCTGAGCGGGGCTTTCATCCTGGGGCCCCTCTGGAGGTGCTGCTGGGGAGCCCCTGTGCCCCTGGCCAGCCTCCCTTGCAGCACAGGGGACCAAGCTGGAGTGTCCATGCCTGTCCCAGCTCTTGTGGCAGGGGAGGGGCTGCGTCCAGGGGATGTGAGTTCAAATAGGACCGTGGATTTTTCCTGTGGTTTGTGCCTCAGTCTCCCTTGCTCGGTGGGAGCCCCTGCTGTTTGTTTTCCTGCCGTTTTCCTGCTCTGATGATCAGGCCCCTGCCCGTGTGATGGCTGGGCTGCGTGGGGGACAGCTCCTATGAAGCTGTTCCCTCCCCGTGCCTTTCTTACCTGAAAGGTAAAGGTTGGGAACTATTTCTGTGTGGAGGATGCCATTGCACACATGATGGAAGAAAGGAAATACAGGCAAAACACCCACTGCACTGCTGAGGGCTGGGCTGTGGTGTAAGCAGTTTGACCAGTGCTTGTTTGTGCGTCTGGAGGATTTTATGGCAAAATAATTGATTGGTTTTATTGAATGCTATTGCCATACAAATTACCCAAGGAGACTCTTGGAGCCTGGTGCTGTGTTAGCCACCTCCCTTGCTTTGGGGAGCCTGGGGACTGGGCTGGGCTGAGACCTGAGCTGTGCCCATGCCCTGCCCAGAGGCTCCTGAGTGGGGCTCGGGGGGTTCCCTGCTCTGACAGCACAGGCTTGGCGAGGGCCATGGCATGCCTGTGACACGGGCATGCACACTCCTGACTGATGGTGTCTCCCCACAGCAGCAGGCTGGGAGCAAGGATTTTGGGTGGGAAGTGGAGAAGATGGCTACGTGAATGCTAATGTTTATAAACTGCCTCCAAAAAAACTGTACAAAGCAGCTGGAATAGGAGAGGAAAGCAAATACTGCAGTGCACCAGGTAGTCAAGTGCAAACAGATATTTTTTCCCTCTTTACCTGGCAGGAAAAGGAAGGCATTTCAGTGCCTGCCTGTGTGCCCTCTGCGTCAGCGGGGCTGGCAGAGGCTGCGGGCTGTGCCTCGGAGCCGGGGCGCCTCTGACACGGCTGCTCCGGCCGGCAGGGCTGGGATGCACGGGGGAAGCTGCGGGGAGTCAGCAGGGATGCACGGAGCACAGGTAGATAAAAATCAGCTGCTGGAACAGCCGCGTGCCACAGCAGGAGAGCCCGGAGCTGCTGTCGCTGGAAGTGAGTGTGGCCGTGCCCAGGGCTCACAGTGGGCTCTGCAAGGGCTGCAGCAGCGGAGTCGAGGGAGAGCACCGTGGGTGTTGAGTTCCTGTCAGCAAACACGGGCTTCCCTTGGAGCTGGCGACCCTGGAGGGGCACAGGGTGGCCCCCACTCCCGCAGGAATGTGAAATGCTTCCACACATGCAGCTCGCTCTTGTTCTGCAGTCTTTTTTTTTTCCCCCTCAGTGTTTTTCCAACTCATGTCTTGCTGCCAGAGTCCATATTAATAATGCATGACTTTTTTTTTTTATGGTGCTTCCTTCCCGGCATCCCTTTCAGCTGCTGAGTCAGAGAAGATTGTTACAGCAGCAACCTCTGAAGCGGTGAAATGCCCCTGCAGTGCTCAACTGCTGTCATTTATCATCCCAGCTCCTCTGCGGGCAGCCTGTTCCCTTGCCTGGCTTGGGGGGAGGATCCCCACGCCAAAAACCTGATTCCTGTTACACCAGCTGGTGACTGGCGAGCTGAGCTCTGCTCAGCCTTCCTGGCTAGTGTTTGGTGAAAGCAGATATTGCCTCTGTTGGCTGCTTTTTTTTGTTGTTGTTGTTTGAAATCCTGTGAAGTTTTTTCCTGATCTGCCTGAAACTGTGTTTTGGGATTGTACCCAAGACTTTTTTTCCTTTTTTTCCCCTCCTTACTAATTTTTAAATAATTTTTTTCCTCCTCCCTGCACTCCTCTCGAGATCTATACCTGGGCTTTTTAGGGTAATTGGGATGACAGAAGCCATATAATGTATTAACGGGGTTAAATTAACTTAAAATCTTTCCAGTAGCTGTTGAAACGTGCCTGGCTGCTGCAGGAAGCATTGGAGTGGCTAATGCAGCATGGAACAGAGATCTGCAGGGCTCCTGCCTGCAGGTTGTGACCAACCCCCAGTGGGTCACCTGCATGCAGAGCCAGTCCCCACCTGCTGGGTCCGAAACCTGGAGGGAAACAGGGAATTTGTCTTCTAAAGCCTTAAGTAGCACCTCCACTGTAGTGCTGGGAGCAGATCTCTCCTGTCCTGTATAACTTTGGGTGGGAGTGGCTGCTGGGGTACTCACTGGTGAGGCGTGGGGACCCACAGCCTCAGTGCTGGGAAGCAGCAATCTCATGGTGTTCCCTGCTCGGTGCTCTGCCTCGGCAGGCTTTGAAGGACTCACCTGTAAATATCATCCCAGAGCCATGCAGGGCTCACCTGGGGAGGGAGGGTGTCCTTTGGCCAGGCTTCCCAAGCTGCCTTGTTCCCCATGTCCTGCTGTTGGGGATGGTACAAACAAGTGTGCACCCACAGTGGTGTTTGCTCTGGGGAGTGCAGAGGGGCCTGGGACCAGCAGGAGTGGTGCTGCCTTTCCTGCGTTCTCAGCTGCAGGAACTGGCCAGAGCAGCCTGAGGTGTGGGTGTGAGGCTGATGTCCTGGCTGCATACCTGCATCTCACCTGTGCCAGGCCCCTGTCTGGCAGGGGAGTAGTTGCCCTTGTGGTGTGCTTCCCCCTCAGCACCATCCTGTTCTGCTGAGGCTCTACAGTGCTGGGCTACTGATTCATTCCTCCCGAGGAAGGAAAAACTGCTGTGGTGTGAAATTCCCCCAAAGCTGCAGCGCATCCTCCTTCCATGCTGCAGCCTGGCTCCCTGCTCAGGGTCAGTGATTTCTCTTTTCCTGGTTTTTTTTAAAGGGTTTTGCTGGCTGTTGGGTGCCCAATGCCCTGGGGGCACCCTTCCTCTACCTGCCAGCTGTGGGGGGGACAAGCACCTTCTGTGGGTCTTTGCATGCTGCAGGGGAAGCTTTGCAGAAGGATCCCATGAACTGGAGTCCACAGGGGCTTGCTGGAGCAGCCTTGCTGTGGTCACCAGCTGCCCCAGTGCTGCTGCCTGCCCAGGACATGCCCCGAGGGACACCTACACACTGCCACAGCCCCACTTGCCCCGCGGTGACACGCAATGCCACCCACAACTGGTGAGACGAGCAACTTGCTTCTCGGCTAACAAGATTTAGGTGGATTATGCTATGTATTTAATCAAGGGCTAAGCTGATTGCCTTATTTGGAATGGATCAAAGCCCTTGGAAATGCCAGCCTGGAGACCAGCTATCGAGTGGGGAAATGCCTCAGCAGTGTGCCTGTGTGGCAAGCCGTGCTTTCGAAGAAGCCGGAGGTTCAGCAGGCAGGTTTGACGGCAGCAGTGACCAAACACAAAACCAGATTGGAGAAGTCTGAGGTGATGGGCAGGTAGGAGTGTGAGAATGTTGTTAGTCATTGACCATGATGGAGGATTTGGGGGAAAAGGCTTCCTTTTCTAGCTTTCAGCTTGAAACCATTTTTCCAGATACATAAAGCTTCGTGCTGACAGCTGAGTGAGGTGCTCTGCAGTTTGGCAGTCAGGCTTCCACCTTCTAGAAAAGCAGCTGTGACTCTTGTGGGCTTGTGTGGCTCTGCATTGGAGACCAGACTCCCTAGTGCTCACACAGGGAGCCCCACATCTCCCTGCAGTGGCTGTCAGCAGCGTTGGAGCTCACAAGGGCCTCTTGCCCCCTCGTCCTGGCCCCCAGTGCAGCGTTGCCCTGGGACCTGCAGGGCTTTGGCAGAGAGGAGCTGGTGCTGCTTGTGGAGGAGCCAAGCAGAGCCACACAGAGGGTGTTGCTTGCTGCTGCCAGCCCAGAGGCACTCGCTCCTCGCTGTGGCCTTGGCTGTGCAGAGGGAGCCCATGGTTCAGAGCTGTCCCTATAGGCAGGTATTAAAAGCTTAAAATTACTTTCCAGTTAAGAGCTGTTGTGCTTGTCAGGGTCTGCCTGGAGTGGCGGGGCAAGTGCATTGTGCAAGGTGTGTGGTGTCTCCTTCCTGTAGGGTTGGGGTTTTTGCCACAAGAGGTGTGTTGGTGCTCTGGGGTGCCGTGTCTCCGTGTCTGTGAGCTGTGAGCGTGGTCTGCACCACTTCACCTGCGGGCAGTGAGATGTTCCAGCAAGATGTTGAAAATACACTGGTTATTCAAATCACCTTCTCTTTTTCTTAAAAGGGGAAGTTTATTCTCGGAACCAAGCTCTGTCTTGCTGCCGTTTGATGCAAGTATGGCAAGCATAGGTCACAGCTCTCCCAGTCTGTGAATGTGACTGTGCACACTGCCTGTAGAACTGAAAATACCCCAACCAAAAGGCTTGGCTGGAGGGGTAAGGGCAGCTTCTGCTTTGAGGTGAATCAGGCTGCTCTCAGGCAGCAGCAGGTGCTCCCCACAGCATCACTGCTCCTTCCTTTTGCAAAAAGCTGCCCTGGGACTTTACAAACATCTCTTCCCTCTGCCTCTCAGGCCTCCTTGTTTTTGCCTCATTGCCTGCTGCAGCGGGAATAGCCCTGAAGCAAGTGCAGGGACATGCTCTGTCACACCCTGCCTATGCTGTGGGCCCCTGGTCCTGCCTGCCCATCTCTCAGGGTGTGGCCTGAGCCCTGATGTGGGGCTGGCAGAGCATCTTGTATGACAGGTGTAAAATGTTCCATGTTCAATTATTGCTAATCAAACCTGCAGATAAGGTGCTGCCTCTGTTCTCCTTCTGCCCAGACCCATTATGCATCTTCCTGCCCTAACTCGTGTGTGGAGTTACAGGAACGGATTGGTCAAGCATCCCTTTGTGTTTCGAGGGCCTGGGCAGGTTTGTCAGTGTGCAGTCACCCCTTCAGCCTGGCTTTGGGGTGTCTCAGGCTGTCCTGAATGCTCTGACAGTTTCCAGGCTGCAGCAGCAGGGTCTCTGCTGGTGCCTGGCCCTGGGAGGCAGCGCCAGGGCTGCTGGTTCTGGGCATCGGGCTGGGAAGGGCCGCAGGGCAGGAGCAGATGGAGGGAGCTGTGGCAGCAAGGGGCGGGGGCTGCCCAGCTTCAGGGTGCTCCAGGTTAACCCTGCTTTCACCTAATTAGAAAAGAGAAAACGCCTGTCCACACAGCATTGTCCGGTTTGCTGCGCTGCAGAGAGCTGGGGGCAGAGCAGGGCTCAGGGCGGGTGCTGACACCGACCCTTCTCCCCACACTGCCCTGCCCCAGCTGCCTCCCCTTCGCTCGTGGGGTGTCCAGCCCTGGCTGGGGAGGGCTCACAAATCCCCAGACATCACGGGATGCTGCCAGAGAGCAACACGGCGTTTATAGGGCCCAGTGGGGGAAGGGGCGAGTGGGGGAGGATGGCCTTTAGCTGTAATAGCTTGGGGAAGCAAACACAACCTGCACAAATTGGGCAACTTGAGTGGATTATGGGTGTAACCTAAAATCTCGTCATCCAGAGTGGAGGGAAGGACTGGTGCCGTGGCAGGGGGAGGAGGAAGGTGGGCTGCTGCATTGCAGTGGGCTCACGCCATGCCCAGTGAGCTGGAGGTGCTGATGTGGGCAGGGTCTGTGGGATACCAGCCTCAGCCAGCTCCTTCCTGAGGCCCCTCGGGGCTGCCCTGGCCCAGAGGAGCCCTGCCCTCGCTGCCTGCTCAGCTCTTCTGGCTGTTCCACCTGGGAGCACTGGCCTCCCATTCCTGATGTGTTTAATTTCTCCAAGGTAGCCGTATGTCTGACTCACGTTTGCAGAGCTCAGTTTCTGGCTGCAGACAGGCTGGAATTGATTAGTTTATTATTTCCCCCCCCTCTGCCCTGTTGCACATATCAATGGGAGAGTGGTCAGAACCCTTGGCAGACACTCAAGTCTCTTAAGGAAACTTAAGTTGCTGCTGTGTGCAAGGAGCTGAAAGGTGTTTCAGTGGGAGAGAGGGAAGGAGGAGAAGGATGTTTGCTGCTCCCTCATGTGCCCCTGTGTGTGCTCATCTCTCCCAGGCAATTGCAGAGCCGATGAGTGCAGGTGGCCCGGGGCAGGAGGAGGCAGCGATGGCTGCTCCTGCCCACAGAGGGACAGGCAGGATCATTTGTGCCCAGCGCCCCATCTCCACAGCCTCAGGTTGTTCCTGTTTGTATAGACCCAGCTGAGCCTGGTGGGGTGGGAGGCAGGGGCCGTGAGCCTCCTGTCCCTCTCACGGGTGGTGGCCCTGAGCCCTGGTTGTGCTCGGGGCTGTGGAAGTGCTGATCCCTTGCTGAGCTGGCTGGCTCAATAGCCTTGTGGCTGCTTATCTGGGATTAATGTGTAACTTAATGGCAGTGCTTAGGCACAGCTCTGCCGTGGTGCAGGGCAGGGATCTGCTCTCTGATTCCCCTGCCCACGATAAGGTTCAGGGTTTGCCTGTGCCTGGCGCCGGCGTGGCCGCTGCTGGTAAAGGGTGGCCGTGTCCGGGAAGGAGGGACAGGAGAGGCAGGAGGGAAGGGCAGAGCTGGGGGCAAGCCACGAGCTGGCCCTACACAGGATCTGGGTGTGCCAGGCCCCAGCATCTGGTCCTGAAGGACATGGATGGCACAGCCTGGGGGGGATGGAAGGAAGGGTTTTTTCTTTTTCCCTGTTCGTGGCATCCCAAACAGACTCATGCCATTGCTTTTCTGCTGACACATAGGAAGGCGTCACACAGGCTGGGATTTGATGGGCAGTCTCTTAGGTGTTAAATAAGTTCAGAGATAGAGGGATGATTTTTTTCAGTGAAGTCATTCCCTACACTGATAATGGAATCAGTTAATTTATTTACAGCAGCTGTTTTACCAGTTTGCTTGTCAGGCAGAAGAAAATCATATAAAAATGTTGTGTGTTCCAAGGTTGCATAGCTCACAACAAAGCTAATAAATGTCTTGGGACATCAGAGTTCTTAAAAGTTTAGTACGTAATGGTCTGTGTGTTGGAAGTTCAAAGTTGCACCCTCTCTCTGATAGGTTTTTTGCTTCTAATAAAACACAGCAGCTGGAGAGGCCATTCAGTGTTGCCTTTAATTATTGCAGACAAGAACAACTCTGTAATCTGACTGTGGAGGCCAAGCTGCTGTGGGTCTTAAATGGCACTGCATGGTGAGAGTACCCTTGGCAGGGAGCTCTGAGCTGCTGCCTTTGAAAATCTCGGACAACAATCATCCCACATGATTGAAGAATTCCAGCTTGGAGAATTTCTTAGGAGTTGAAGGGGCTGGCAAGCCAGGCAGATGCATAGTGTGGAGGTGGGGCTGTGGCTGTGCTCCTTCCCTGGCTGCTGGCATGGCTGCTTTCCCAGGACCTGGCAATGTACAGAAAAGAAACCACAGCAGGGACAATCTTGGGGTATTGCTGCTGGGGGATCTCTCCTTGGTCTCCATGGTGCAAATCGTGTTTGCTGCAAAGCAGCCTTTGTATGGTTAGGGTTGAGGCAGCTCGGGATGCTTTATTCCCACATGGCATTGCAGAGATGGGCCTGTCTCTGGGCCTTTTAGCCAGAGACCCTGCCTCTCTCCCCGTGAGAGTGGAAACAGCAGATTCAGGTCAGACCAGAGGCCACAGCTCCTGGAGGTGGCCGTGTCCTGCTGAGCAGGGCAGTCCTGGCCGTGCCTGGGTGTGCCCAGGCTGAGCCCGGGCGGGGTGTCGCACTCTGCCCCTGCCATGCCCCTCCCTGGTGGTTGCTGGGGTGTCCCCACCTGCCCTGCGGAGGTCGGAGGCAGGGACCAGGTACACAGGTACCTGAGCTCGGCACAGGCCAGCCCTCCACGGGGGTGAGAATCCCTGCCCTGGGTTCTGCCGTTCCTCCCGGTGCGGCTCCCCCGGGCCGCACGCATCGTGGGCGAGCTCGGCTGGGAGCAGGGCTTTCCCCGAGCTGGTTTTTTTTTTTTCAGACAATGTAAATAGGACGTGCTGGACCGTGCTCTAGCCATAAATGGCAGTGGGAGATGTGCCGCGGGTCTCGCTGAACGGAGCGGGGAGCGCCCGCTGTCCTGGATGCTGCAGCGCGGCCCCTGCCCCGTGTGCGGCCGGGCGAGCAGAGCCCTGCCCCGTGTGCGGCCGGGCGAGCAGAGCCCTGCCCCGTGTGCCGCTCCTCGCAGCCCCTGCCCCGTGTGCCGCCGGGCGAGCAGAGCCCTGCCCCGTGTGCCGCTCCTCGCAGCCCGGGCCAGCCTGGTGTGACAGGCAAGCCACTGACCTGGAAGAGCCTCTCGGACCCCCTTGGAACAGCTCCCTTGCAGCAGACATGAGGCTGTACATGTGATAACCCTTTTTGTTCAGCCACGCTGAACTTGTAAAACATGCTTGAAAAATCAGGTCTTTGGTTTTTTTGGGGGGGGGAATAGCCAAAACAACAGAACCTGTTCTCTTTTTCTCCATCAAAGTCAGGGTGTTAAAACTGCAGACAGTGCAGTTTGTGGTGTGTGAACTGAGTCAGTAGATCCATTACTCGTAAGTTGTTTTTTTTAACAGTTTCCAATGTGTACTCTCCGATGGGTATAATCTCCTAATTTGGAAGACTAACAAATCAATGGTTTTAAAATCTATTTAACTGGTGTTTGATGTATATGGAAATTTTAAATCCAAATCCCACCTGTCTCCTGTTCTCTGCCGTGGTCTGACTGCATTCTAGATTGCTTCCAGCTGCTGAAGGACAGCACTGGTGAAACTCCCTGTTGACTGCATTTCCTAGGCAGCACCACTCCACATGTCCCCATTTTCCTGCGTGTCCTATGACTGCCTGTTTCAGCAGGATGCCCACGTTGGTGGCGGGGCCTGCCTGCAGTAGAGGATTTCCTTTGTCTCCTGCAGCTGTTCCAGTTCCCATGGCCCAGGGGATGAGGAGCAGCCCATGTCCTTCCCTGCCCTCCCACTTCAAGGACAACGCTGGGGAGGATCTGCCTGTATTTCCTCTCCCTTGCTTGCCCAAGCGTTAACTTAATTCTTATTTATTATTTTTCTTAACGAAAGCTCTCCCTCGGTTTGTTCATCCTGATCCTACATGAGCACTGGGCTCAGGCACTGGCATTCTTGACGCCTTCAGAGGGTGTCCAGGAGGCAGGAATTCCCACTCCTTTGTCTCCTAATGAACCGAAGGAACAAACGCTGAGCTGTAAGTGTTTGGAAGTGTAAATGTTTGCTGTGGTAGCAGCAGCCGGTGCTGCCAGCCCCGAGGTCGGGTCGGTGTCCGTGTCGGCGCCTGCTGAAGAGCCTCTGATTGCTCGTTTTTGTGCGGGGTGGTGGCTGCGCGTTTGTGTTCTGCCTGCCCGGGAATGTGCTGCCAGCGGATGCTCTGCTCCTCCTGGGGAGCCTTCGTGCTGGTCCTGGTGAAGGGAGCGGGATGGGGAGAGCAGACTGGCTGGAGATGGGCATGGAGGGATGGAAAATAAACAGGATATGCAGTGATGTGCAATCGCATCTCCTGAATGGCAATTAAAGTAGGAGAGTCTGAATCTCTCGAGGAAGGGTAATATTTAACTTGGGCAAGTGCTTGTTATGCTCTGTGCTCCAGCCTGCACGTGTCACTGTGCCCTTCCTCAGAGAGGAGCTGCAGCAGAGGCCTGGATTGCTCCTGGGATTTGCAAAGCCCAGTGTGATTTTACAGCCGTCCCTGGCGTTGCTGCCCCGCTGCACAGGTAACCTGTGTGTCCCTGGCTTCCCCCTGCACGGAGCTGGGCCCTGCACGTGGTGGCACTGCCCCTGGGTGCCCTGGGTGGCAAGGCCAGCCTCGCCTGCCGGTGGGCTGCAGAGCTCCTTCCGCGGGTGCTTTGGTGCCGGAGGTGTTTCATGAGTTCCCTTGGCCTTCTGAGTTTTCCCATGTGTGCAGAGCAGGCTGTGCTCCTCTTGCTGGGTATCCTAAAGCAGTGCAGTGCTCTTCACAGCCAGTGGCACAAACACCTTAGTGCAGGCAGCTGTGGGAGTGCAAATGGAAGTTGCCACCTTAAATGTGTACAGGAAAAGTTTAGAGTCTCTTAGAATAATATGGATTTTCCTCCCCTTGCTGAGGCTTCCCCAGGGTCATTTTTCTGTAAGACAGTTCAAATACAAATTTCCCATATTCAGGTTTTGAGTGAGTGTCACTTTAGCCTCCCATCTTCCTGCTTGCTGTGTGCACGTGCAAGCTGCCAACTTGCCAATTTTGGGAGCAAGTGGTTTGTAATTACCAGCTCAGTGCTGCTGCTGCACTGTTAATTCTTAGACCATTTAATGTATCAAATTATTCCTTCCTGTGCTATTTAGAGGCAAAGGGCTAAGTAACACTGATGGCATTAATATTAAATTCTCTAAAACTAATAGGAACCTCTTATTTAATTGTTCTGGCACTCAGCATGTCTGGGGAATTCAGTGCCACTGGAAAGCTAATGGAGACAGAGGTCTCATGGTGTATTAATGCTGGGATGCTGCTACTTTTCCTAGTTGGGTTATTTATGAGTTAAGACTATCGTAGCTGTCTATCAGTGCCTTAGAGGCTTAGTTTGATTAAACCCCTTTATATTACTAATGCTAATGGAGCTGGATTGATGCTGGGGATCTGCGGGGAGAGCTTAGCAAAAGGCTTAACGGAGACATGACTCTGCTGGTTTTGGTGTCTCTGGGCCCTGCGGGAGGCGTCTGCAGTGGGCAGGACCCCCCAGCCCTGGCAGGGTGACCTGAGCACCCACCCTGCTGCCTGTGGGACCCTCACCCCTCCCAAGTCACTGCTGCATCTCCCATGTGAGGTGTCCCACGAGCTCTGCTGGGCACCTTGTGCCCACTCCAAGCACCTGGTAGAGCGTTCAGCAGGAGTTTCTCTGGTGGTGCATTGGTTTGTGACTGTGTGGGTTGAAATGGGGGCTGGCAGGGATTGTCCTTGCTGCTACGGGCTCCAGGTGCTGGCAGGAGAAGGCTGCACGTAGCAGTGAGACCATGATGAACTCAAGCAGCCCCTCTGTGCTTCTGCAGCACGAGTGGACTAATGAATGGGAAAAATGCTGAATGTGACAGAAAGCCCCAAATCTCAAAGTAGAGGAAGGCTGGCTCCTTCCTCAGGAAAGCCTGGCTGCCGTGCTGGGCTCTGATACTGCTGCAGGCATGCAGGGCTGCTGTGAGCCACTTGGCCCCTCTTCCTGCCCCCAGGCGCAGTGGCTGTCTCTCCCAGCTCGGGTTCCCGGGATGCTGCAGGAAGAAGCGTGTCAGGGTCAGGAGTGAGACGTGTCTGTCCCTGTCCTGTGTCGGTGGCTGACATAGATCACAGTCAGTCCTCTTCCGAATCAGCTCCCAAGCTGCAAATTACCCTGTTGCCTCTTCTAGTATGTATCATCATGGTGAAACTAATTTTCCATGGGAGAGTCAGCTGTTTCTTGATTAGAAGTGCTCCGAAAATACTAACAGAGAAATGATTACAGGAAGACTTCAGTGCTCATTTATGTAATTGGACTTTACTTCCCTGGCTGAAGTTGTTGCATCCACTCCTGGCTTGAGTGAGCACTTGCTCTCCCAGTTTGCTTGTGAGCAGAGAGGTTAGGGTGCAACATCCCAAGGGGTGCCATGCCCTGGGGTGCAGCCTTGTGCCTCTGTTCCAGCTGGTGACAAGCTGTCCTGTTTTCCGTGTTTTTAAATCACAGCAGGGTTGATTTGTCCTTTAATGAACCAACAAGAATAATCTTCAGGCAGTTATTTGGGCAAATGGATTCTTAAATTCTGCTTGTTTTCTGGGTGGGGAGCAAGGGTTTGCTGGAAATTAATAGAAGAAGGGACACCTCCCCTCTCCCATCCCGTGCTTGTCCAGCTGCCCAGTGGCAGCAGCCAGGCTGTTATCACTCCATTCGTGTGCTCTGTAGTGCTCAAAGGGAAGAAAGGCAGAAGGCCGATGTAATTTTCGAGATCATCCTGTGTGATGAGATTAGCAATATATCACAACAGGGAGAATTGCTTTCTGGCTGAACCACGGTTCAGGCCAAGCCCACCACGAGCCTGTGTCTGCAGCAGTGAATGCTCAGGGGTGATGGGCATCTGCTCTGGGGAATGCCTCTGGGTACAGGGGCCCTGGGCTCTGTAGGGTCAGCCGGGTCAGGCTTAATAAATTTAAAACATGGCTAATTTGCTCATCAAAAGGGCAGTAAATGGAGGAGGAGTGAGATTTGAGTTTGGTACAGCGATTCCCAAATGTTGGTGCAGCCCTGGCCACAGCAGCAGCCCCTGGAGCTAATCTAAGCACCGTGTGTGCACAGGGAGTGAAATGTTTACAATAACGTGGTTTAAATCCGATTTTCTGACCTGAAAGAATTGCGTGTTCTGGATAAACACAGTGTTTGTGAAGCTTATCTCATGCAGGCGGTTTGTTTTGGGGGTGGGAGAAGGGGCTCTGGTCGCTGGTGGCGGGGGGCTGTCGATGTTGGGTGTTTGGTGTGTTGATGGCACACTATCCTTGGCCAGGTATCGCCTTAATCATCTGCTTAAAGGGGTTAATATGTGAAAAGGCAACTGCTGCCTGACACAAAGCTGGTGTTGTTCCTGCCCTGCTCCCCTGGGATGGTGGCTGCTGTGACAGCCCGCTCAGGATTCCCGCTGCAGCCGGCCCTGCGAGCCGTGTCATGTGGCTGTGGCGGGGCCCTGCTCCGTCTGCCCGCGGAGGGAACAAACGGCGCTTTCACTGCGCCCGACAAACCTCCCTCTTCCTCACATTAACCAGGGACTGGATGCTGATTTGTCTCTCCTGTTCTTTCATGCTTCGCCAAACCTGGATCTGCTTTACCCAGCAAGTAGAAGCATAATGAAGTAGAAAGTGAAATTACTTGATCAGCATCAGCGAGTTGTTTTTCACCGCTGACCCAGCTCCGTGTGGGCTGAAGATGCAGGCTGGCTGCCCCTTCCTGCGGCAGCCTGGGCCCGAGAGCCAGCTCAGCCGAGTGGCCTCAGCCCCCCATTGCTCTGTGCAGAGCAGGGAGGCTGTGCCTGGCTCTTGAGTGGGCTCTGTGTTTTTGGGAGGGCTGTCCGTGTCTGCTGGAGGCGGTGCCGAGGCTGCGGTGCCGCTGTCCCTGCCCTGCCGTGCTCGCCCGGCTCTGGGGATGCTGCTCCCATCGCTGCTTGCTGCTGCCTCCTGGCAGGGCCTGGTGCCAGCTGCGGGCTGGATGCTGTCACTGGGGCAGGACATGGCCTTGGGGGCCAGGTGCCCCAGCACCAGCCCTTAACATGGCACAGCCGAGGCAGGGCTGTGGCTGGGCTGATAATCTGAGGGGAAAGCTTGTGTTCATCTGGGAGACCTGCATGGGCAGCTCGGGCTGGGGCTGCCCCGTGCATCCTGCCCTACACCCCAAGGCTCTGACAGCCCCACTGCATCAGCAGTGCTCACTGCCAACCCCGAACAGCCCATTTCTGACAACTGCAGGAGCTCCCATTTCCATAAATCCTGCTGGGCAGCTGCCTGGCAGAGCTGGGGCTGTGCTGGGGAGGCGTGCTGGGGCTGCACTGCTGGTGCTGGGAGGTGATGCGATTTCATGCTGAACCCTGAGCTGACAAATGCCAACTTAGGAAGGTTTGGGGCTCGGGTGTAAGGCTTTGCATGTGGAATTTCAGCTACTTCTGTTTCTGGCCTGTGGTGCTGTATCAAAATACCAGTTTTTCCTTGAGCCTTATCCCTGGGCATCTGTTAGAGCAAGCTCCCTGTCTTTCTGAGGAGGAGCAGCACTTGATAGCCCTTGCTGTCACTGCAACAGCGGTGCCTTGCCAAGAAACTGCACCAGCGCTCACGTTTAAGCTGTAGCTGCCACCAGCTGACCTGGAGGTCACTCTGGTTCCAGAGCTGGCCCCAGAACAGGTGGGTGAGCCAAGAGAGTTTGAGCTTTGTCTGAGCCAGCTCCTGCTCATTGCTGCTGTAACCACTGTCTTAAGGTGCCATCACTGGCCCAGCTGCAGAGGTACATACATGGAAAGGGAGGGGCTGGAAATGGACATTTAAAATTGCATTTTGAGACATTTAGTTGTCAACCACTTAATGCAGTTGGCCCCTTCTTTCTGAAAATCCAGTGAATCTCCATGGCTCAGAGACAGGCTGGGCATGGGCAGCAGCCGGGCAGCGCGTTGGGCTCTGGCCATGACGTGGGGCTCCATCCCCCTTTCAGATATTTACTTTACTGTGTGAAAACAAAATACAGTTGGCATTGGGAAATGTGTCTGGGCAGCCTTTCTGGAGCTGCCTCAGTGTGTGGGTGCAGAAGGGGGGCAGCCATGGGGGTGCAGGGGGTGTGTGCCCCGGGGTGGGGACCCCTGCTCTCCGGTAGCTGTGTCGTATCCAACCTGTGCTCCCGTGACTCCAGCCATGACTGTGCCTTCCTGGCCTGGTAGCTGCTGTTTCAGGCTGTCATATGCCTGCTGTAGAAATTACCTGTCTGGTATGGGTGTTTCCTGGTGACATTGCATCAGCTACTGCTCTCCTCTGAGCAGGGTCTCTGTTGTTTCCTTGGCCCAGTGCCCTCTTTGTCCCTCCTGGAGTGTCTGTGGCCTGGTTTTTTAATTACTAGTGCTGAATAGGCCTTCTAGGTTGCCCCTTCTTGGTATCTTCATGTCAAGATTTTGTTTGTTTTCCACTTCATTCTTAAGCCTAAAACTACACCAAGAGGGCTGTGGCTGGCACAGTGATGCTGGCGAGGGGTGCTGTGCTGTGCATGGTGGCTGTCCTGCTGCCCCTGTGGGTGGCTGTCCTGCTGTGCCGTGCGAGCTGCTGGGGACACAGGGCTGTGCTTGCTGCTGTTTGCTTTGGGGCCTGGTCCTGCCAGCTGGGTGTCAGCTTAAACTGAAACCTAATCAGGCTCAGCCTGAGCTGTGCCAGGGCATGGAGTCAGCAGGAGAGGAGAGGGGGAAGAAACGTGGCCCGGGGGCTGCCCTGGGCACCCAGGGCTTGTGCTGCTGCCTGCCCGGGGGTGTGACACGCTGGGGGCTTGGAGCCTGGTGTGGGGATGCTTTTTGTGGTGCCTGTTGGGGTGTCTCTGCCAGGCAAGTGCCAGCCCTCAGTGCGGCAGTCTGGAACAGCTGCCCTTCTCCAGGCACACAGCTGGGTTTCCTGTTATAATGATATTTCCTAATTAAACCTCCCTAATTAAGCAGCAAAAGCTGCTGTTGGTTAAGCTGCAGTGTTGTCTCACAGCCTGGTAGTCAGGTTTGGCCAGGTCCATCCCCCTTGTCACCCATCCCAAACGTGCCCTACGCCTCCACTGCCCCATTCCCTGCCCTCCCAGCTCTGCCGGGCAGCCACGGCACGTGCAGCCAGGGATCCTTCTGGCATGAGGGAGCTGAAATCACACAGGAGGCTGGCAATGCTTCCAAATGACCCTGATTTCTTTTCCCTACAAAAGCTGATGCTCATGGGAATATTCCTTTTTCTTCCTCCCTTGCAGTGAACACCTACCTCTTCATGATGCAAGCCCAAGGCATCATGATCCGTGAGAACATGCGAACTATAGGAGCTCAGGTGTACGAGCAGGTGGTCCGCAGTGCCTATGCCAAGAGGAACAGCAGTGTGAATGACTCAGGTATTTCACTGAATAATTCTAATTTTGATTCAAGGTCCCATTCTCATTGAAAATTAATTTGAAGGCATTCATTTATACTGGTAAATGCAGGGTGGAAGCTTTGATTAATTGTCTGCAGCTTTTATTTTTATATATAAAAAGATATATGTAACATAAAAATACCCTATATATATAGAAATACTGTCCAAAATTTTATTTATTTATTTATATATGTAAAACGTTCAAATGCTTCTGATTTGTATAAGGGGTGAAAATCTTGAAAGGTCTGAAGTGATGGGATTTGAGCTGAAAACCTCTTTGCTTTCCAGGAATTCAACTTGTAGCTTCAACCAGTCTGAGGGTAAACACTTTCAAATTCAGTGCAAGGATCAGGTTTCATATTTAAAAAATACCTTCCCAGGCGTGCGCCTGCGCAGAGCCCTGGCTCTGGGCACGTGGAGGAGCCTGTGCTCGTAAGCTGCACTCCTCCCGTGCAGGGATGAACCGAGATGACTTGGCTGGAGATCTGCCACAAATAATCCATGGAACTTTGGGCAGGATGCGGGGAGTGGAGCGCAGGCTCGCCCTCCCGGCCTCTTCATCATCCACACACACACACGAGCATGTGGGGCTGGGAGCTGTGCTGTCAGCCTGGTGCACTGAGGCAGAGCTGCCCCTGGCTGTGTGTGAGGCGTTGCTGCCGGGCTGGTGGCACCCAGCCTGTCCCTTCCCTGCTGGCACGTCCCCACGGCCTCGCGCCGGTGCTGTTGGCACCAGGCTGGTGTGGGGAGCTCGGCTCCTCGCCCGCCGGGGTTCAGCAGCAGGGGCTGACAGAGTTTTACAAGGCAAGATCATTTTCTCATTAGCAGAAGCATGAGCCGTGTCCTTGCAGCCCAGCCTGCTGAGGTGCAGCCACCAGTTCAGCTGTGCCCTGGCTGGGCATGGGCACGGGAGGGGAATTATCGACTTAGGCAGGAGATGAACACCGGGTCACCTCCTGTGCTGCACGAAGTCAGCCAGGGCAGCCACCCTGGGCTATTTTTAAGACTGGAAACATCAAGTAAAGCAGAGGCAGGGTGAGGAAGAGGCTGATCCCCTGCAGGGAAGAGGGTTAGATGCTCCATTGCTGCTGCTTGCAGTGGTGAGAGCCTTCATCCTGCTGAGGCTCTGGCCTGGGGGGCTTCAAGTGATGCAGGAACCTGTGTCCTCCTGCAGCAGGCGGGGAGCTGGTGACCACAGTGCCAGTGACACGAGTGCTGCTGCTGCCATATTGGGCTTTGCTTGAATCTCATACCAGTCCCAGCTGCGCAGGCAATGAGGACGCCGTCCCTCCCCAGGAGCTCCAGCCACGAGGACACTTTTAGCACATACAAGCACTGTGCACCGTCCTTGGGCGACCTTCCCTGGCAGGCAGGTCAAAGCAGACACAGGATGGGTGGTACTTGGTGCTGTGGCCACAAGGACTGCATTAACACTGGGGTCAGAACCTTCCCTCCCTGACAGATTTTGGGTGCCTGGGTGGGTGTCACTGCCTGGGGAGTGCATTGTCCCCACACCACTGTGGGCAGTGAGGCCGTGTGACAGCTGCGAGAGGAAACCCAGCAAAAAAGGCAGCCCTTGGTGCAAAACAGAGCAGTTGAGCTTCACTGTGGGCTGGGACCTGGGCTGAGTACTGCGGGTGTGCTTTGGTAATGGGACTTTACAGGGAAAATTGCTTATGGAAATTTGGAACAGTATCAAGCATCCAAAATAACATCTATCCTACTTGAAAAGCCCTTAGGTTCTGTGTACAGCCCATCTTGAGTTTTGAGATAGTTTGGATACTGTTTACTTGAGTGAATAAACAACCTTACTGACATGATGTTTCGTACTAGCACAACACAGCAAATGGCTTGTTCTGGTGGAAAACCTTAAAACACCTTCAGGTGCAGGCTGGAGGGTGCTGCCTGGGAGGTTAAAGGATGCAGGAATGGGGAGGCTGCAGGGAGGTGCTGGGCTCTGCTGGAGCTCGGAGCTCCTCTGCTCTTGCACCGCAGGAAGCAGAGGGAAGCCTGTGTGTAATGTGATAGTTTTTATTGATCCTTTGAGGAGGATTCCAGGCAGGATTGCCCTGTGTAGGATACTGCACTGGCAGTCCTAGCCGGCATGGAGACTTGCCTGGGGACTTCCCTCTCTCCTGTTGGGAAAGGACCTGCTGGAGGAGCACATCCCCTCTTGCTGTGCCAGGGCTCTTCAGGGGCAAGGCACTGGTAGCTTTTCCTTTCAAGAGCCACGTGCTCCTTTGTGATTCCTAAAGGCAATGCTCAAAATTCCTCCTTTGGCCAGAAAATGCAAAGGTTTCTTTGATGTGGTGCTAAGGCTGCTGGGGCTTCTGCAGGCACCTGTCCCAGGATGGGGATGAGCACCCAGCTGGGTTGCAAGGCTAGAGCACTGGGGACACAGCTGTGCTGTTGGGGCCATCCTCAGCTGTGGCTGACTTTGGAGTCTGCTCACAGTGCCATGGGGAAGTGGCTGGAAATAACAGATCTATAGCTCAGGTGAAAACTTCTCATCTTTTTTTTTTTCCCCCCCAGATTATCCTCTTGATCTGAGCCACAATGACACCTTTCTGCAAGCCACAACGTTTCTTCCTGAAGACTTTACCTACTTCCCCAACAATACCTGTCCTGAGAGGCTCCCTTCTATGAGTGAGTAGCATCCTGTTGCCCTGTGCCCCTCTCCTGCTCCCCATGGCTTTGGAGGGCACACAGTGGCATTCCCAGTCTCACCACCATTGCACCTTTCCCTGCCAGGCACCTAGGGATGAATGGGAGCACTGTTTAGAGCCAGCTCCCTCCTGGGAAATCATTGTTTACCCACCCTCAGGAATTAATCCCTGCTGTGTCAGAGGCATGTCTCCCTGCTGAAGTAGGAGCCCATCGCTTGGCAAACACAAACAAAAGAGGGATTGTGTGCTGGGAGCCGGTGAAAAGACTCTGCCAGCCTTTTCCAGGGGCAGTGACGGCGGGGTGGCTCCCTTGTGCCTGGGCAGTGCTGCCAGTCCCAGCCCGAGCTGTGCCGTGGGAGATGGGCGGGACCCCCCCGGGGAGCTGCAGCTGGGAGAAATGCTTCCACCTAAGCTACCTCAGGTGGAAAATTGGGCTTTTGAGGGTAAATGTTTCCAAAAGGAGGGAATGCTCTCTGCTGAGGTGGGGGATTTAGTCTGCTGGAAAGATGCAGGGAGGAGCAGAGGGGTACCCTGCTGGCATGGGGCTGTCATGGAGAGCTGCATCCAATAGCAGCTACAAAGACTGAGGAGGCCAAGGTGTTACACCAGCTGCCATTTCTTAATTGCTTTTGCTGGTGCTGGAGAAAAGAAGCTGAGTGCTGGGGATGGAGGACAGGGATGCAGCAAAGTGCTGCCCCAGCACCACAGCAGGTCCTTACCCCCTCTGCTTCTCCTGCTCTGCAGAGGGCCCCATTGATGTAAATATGAGCGAGATCACCATGGAGGATATCCACCAGTTCTTCTCTAAAGACCCTTCCATCAAGCTGGGAGGGCACTGGAAGCCGAGTGACTGCCTGCCTCGCTGGAAGGTAACTGGGAGCTGGGCAGCCCCTGTCCTGCCCAGTGAGGGCACAGGGAGTCCCGGGTGGGCAGCAGGAAGGTGTTCCTGGGAGCACCTCTGGTGTGCTGCATCCTCAGAGCAGTGATGTGAGGAGCTCTGAAGTGTGGGAATGCAGTGCTCAGGGCAGAAATAGTGAACTCAAGGGCTGCTTTAGTGTCCCTGGTGCTGGGCAGAGCTGACAAGGGGGCACTGCAAGGCTCCCTTCCGCTCGAGGTGACGTTGAATTTTTCCAAAGCAACAATTCCTCAAAAAGTGAATAGGAAATCCATGTTCTGGGACTTGGAAGGGTTTCAGGCTGCTCTGCATGGGAGAGCTGAGAGTGCTCTGTTAGTGCTGCTCCTGCTGCTATAGCCCCACGGCAGGCAGGCCTGCTCCCAGCCGGGGGCAGTGCAGTAAGGGCCCTGTTCTCTGTTCATCAGGTGGCGATCCTGATCCCATTCCGCAATCGCTACGAGCATCTTCCCGTCCTCTTCAGACACCTCATTCCCATGCTGCAGCGGCAACGTTTACAGTTCGCCTTCTACGTTGTGGAGCAGGTGAGAGAGCGTGGGGCAGGCACAGCTCTGTCCTGTGCCAGGAGCATGCCTGCCAGGTCACATCTCTGATGAGCCAGGTGTAGGGGTCACGTTGCAATGTGTAAATTGTCCTGTTCTGTCCAAAAGTGGCACAGCTGAGAGATTACTGGTGCCCAGAAATTACTGGTTTTATATGAAAAATAGAAATTGGGTTTTATTTTTTAAATTCTGTTTTGTAGGAGTTATTTTTTAAAAAAAGCTTTAGACCAGGTTCAGATAATGCTGCAGTTTTTTTGTATATCCCTGCAGTAGTTCAGGCAGCATCCCCTAGGCACAGGAATGGCCTGACCAGAGTTAGGCATTTCATGTAGAGCATGACTGTCATTTGATGTGTATGTGGACCTCTCACTTAAGCTGTTTGGCTTCATCCACCCAGTAAATGTGCCTCCACATTTAGCTCTAGCTTAAAAAGTTTGATCAAAATTGGGGTTTTTTTCAAGTGTCTGAGCAACAAGGCTTCGGCATCTTTATTTTTACTCCTGTATTGTAAATTGAATATTTCAGTGTTGGTTGTTCTCACTGGTCTGCTCCAATGCATCACTTCTGTCACGGTGCCAGTATGGGAGCTGGTTGCCCTCTGCAGTTTTCTAGACAGGGCTGAGAACACACACAGAGCAAGAACTGCAGGAACTCCTCTTGAGAAGGAACTTTCTCCCTGCTAGGCTGGAAACCAACCCTTCAACCGTGCCATGCTCTTCAACGTTGGCTTTCGGGAAGCAATGAAGGACTTGGACTGGGACTGCCTCATCTTCCACGACGTGGACCACATACCAGAGAATGACCGTAACTATTATGGGTGTGGACAGATGCCGAGGCACTTTGCAGCCAAGCTGGATAAGTACATGTACCTGTAAGCACTGTTCTTCCTCCCCGCTACCACAGCTGCTAGGGACCCAGTGATAGATTTAATTTATTTATTCTTAAGGCAGAGAATGAGTCTGGGTATTTTCTTAGGCTTTGTGCAAAAGGGAGCATGAGAGGGAATGGCAGAGAGCATCCTCAGGGCTTGGGCTTTCCCATGGCAGGTGGGAGAGCCAGTGGGCTCTGTCCTGACCCTTCTCTCCTGCTCAGGCTCCCGTACAACGAGTTCTTCGGGGGCGTGAGTGGCCTGACTGTCGAGCAGTTCCAGAAGATCAATGGATTCCCCAACGCCTTCTGGGGCTGGGGTGGCGAGGATGATGACCTCTGGAACAGGTACGGGCTCCGTGGGCCCCGGTGGTGGCTCTGTGAGCTGAGCCTGGTGCGTGCTCTGAGGGGACATTGTCACCTTGGACACGGGCACTGGGCTCGCTGTGCCCGCCCCGGGCTGGGGACGAGCCAGCCCGGCTGCGCGGGCTCCGCGGGGCAGGGGCTGCTCAGCCTGCACAGTGCAGGGGAAGCAGAGGAGTGCTGGCTGGGAAACTGCTGGCTCTGTGCACAGTGTCCCACACTGCTGGCTGAGCGGGGCTCCGAGGTGCTGAGGGCTGTGTGACGTGCCCAGGGCAGCAGGAGGTTTCTGTGGCTCTCTGTGGGTGGGAAGGATGAGCCATGGCCAGAGCCCCGGGAGCTCTGACTGCAGCCCTGGAAGCACAGCCAGCACAGCAAACACAACGGGTGATTATTTTTTGTTTATTTTATTTTGTTTCTCCTCTTTCTAATGCAGAGTACAGTACGCAGGCTACTCGGTGACTCGACCAGAAGGAGACACAGGGAAATACAAATCAATTCCCCACCATCATCGGGGAGAAGTGCAGTTCCTAGGAAGGCAAGTACATTTTTTTAAGAATCCTAAAGCCTTTCACAAAGAGTCTGTCTCATGTAAGAGGTTCCCTGCAGCTGTTTGGGGGCAGTAACAGCCTGAACTCTTGGAGGAAGCTAAGTGCAGGGAGATGAAGGCAGAGCGTTGCCAGGATTCCTCCATCCATGCATTTCCTACCTTTCATCCCTGCAGAGGGGTCCTTGCTTTGTGGCTGCTCGGATGCCATCCAAGAGGGGATTGTCAGCATGGCAGGCTGGGGGCCTGGACTTTATCTCCAGAGGAATGTACAGCAGTGGCTATTGCCAGGTGTCAGAGAAGCTTCAATGTTTCTAGAAGAGCCTGACCTCAGGGCTGAAGGAGGCAGGCTCAGCCTGCGGGAAGCACAGAGCAGGGGCTGTCCTGCAGTGTTGGCTGCTAAAGCTTCAGCTGTCCCTGCAACCCTCACAAAGTCCAACACACCCTCTCCATTCTCGTTTCTGCTTCTTGGCCCCAAGCTGGGGTGGGTCCACAGAGCCCTGAACTCAGAGTTTGCTCTCTTGTGAGGCTGCAGACATCCAGCAGGAGTGGTAGCTGTCCTCTGCACAAGGAGGACAAGTACTGTGCGAGCATTTTTCTCAAGACAAATTCTCCCTGGAGCTCTCCAGGAGGGCTCCAGCCCCTTTGTCCCAGAGCCAGGGTTGTTTCAGAGAGTGCATGGGTTGACTGATTGCTTGAAGACCACAATGGAATTTGAGTCTTCTGAAAACTGTGCAACAGAAAGCCAGAGAAATACATCTTTCACAAACAACTTGAGGAATTAACACTTGTAGCTGAGCAGCTGCTGGACAAGCAGTGCAAGCTCTGTTCTGCAGAGGGGCTGTAGGCTGCTGCTGCAGAGATTTGAGCTATCTGCTGGTCTTTTTTTGCAGAAGACTCATTTTTGGGGGTGTTTCCATTTGAGTTTTCATCTTTAGCCCTACTTTTCATTTCTCTGTTGCACAGAATGCAGCCAGTCAGAGATGCTTCTCTTACTTTGCTCTTGAAAAGGAGAAGTTGCTTTTAGTTTAAAAAAAACATATTTAGTCAAACCAGTGAAGCATGGCAGGCTGATAACACCATGGGACTGAGCTCTGGTTCCTGGTACTTCTGTCTTTGTTCTCACCCAGCACCTTCCCCTGCCTCATGGCACAGCCCTTCCCTGGTCCCTTCTCTGTCCCCAGGTCTTAGCCCAGCTCCCACTAGCCCTGGGGTCTCCAGGCCCCCAGCACTGGGCTGAAGGGAGTCACTATCCTGCTGAGCTATTTCTGCCTATTTTCCCCTCACAACCCTCCTCCTTCTGTCTCCTCACGCTGCCTCTAAATGTGTTTGAGGCTGGTTTTGTGCACCAGCTGCAGCTTCCTTCCCCATACCACCATTCTGCTGGTTTTACTTCCTCGCCCCCATCCCTCAGACTAAAGCCATTCAGTTCTGTTCTTGTTCATGTCTGGTTTCATGGAAGTGGCAAGGACCACCTCACCCCTGAGCTGCATCTCTCTGGGATGGTGTGGATGGTGGGCTTGGCAGGACCCCCAGGCTCAGCCCCCTCCTGGGAATGGGACCTGCAGGCTTTGGGCAGGTGCCACAGGTTGTTTTGGCAGCTGAATGCTTGCTGGTGGCACAGTGAGCATTTTGCCATTTACCAAGGGATGGACTTTTCTGGAATTTTCTGATATTTACTAACACAGGGTATTTAAATGTGATGGTTGCCTTTATTAAGGACTCAGAAGTTCATTGTTTAGTAGCTGCTCCTGGGCCTGGCTTTGAAAGGTGTTCTGATAGCCCTGGGAGGAGTTTGCAGGTGTTGTGAGACACCTGGAAGTGACTCTGGCCTCTGGTTCTCGTTGCACAGGTACGCCTTGCTGAGGAAGTCAAAAGAAAGGCAAGCCCTGGACGGCCTCAATAACTTGAACTACTTTCCAAACGTCACGTATGACGCCTTGTATAAGAACATCACTGTTAACCTGACACCGGAGCTGGCTCTGGTGACCGAATATTGAGAGCAGAAAATAACTTTGCTCTGCCCTCCACCAAGAAAGCACCATGCTAGACTTTCTTTTCCAAGGGTTATTGAGGACAGGCAACACTTTGTCTAATGAAGGATCACAGTATTTTGGAGAATGAGGCTGAAAGTGCACGCACAAATTGCCCTAGCTGTACCAATCCAGACCGATACCTGGGCAGCAAGCTCAGCAGTCTCCTTATTTTTTCTGCCACTTGCTTTCTGGGTTTCAGGACAACAGTTCGACCTGCTGCTCTTGTCTCCACATTCCTCCTCTAGCAATCTCTGGCACTGGGACTCTCCTCGGATGTGCTTTCTCCTCCGGGAAGCGGCTCAGCTGAGGGACTCTGGCTTCTTGACAGTGAACGTCACGAGCAATTTGGTTGGCAACTGCCCTGGTGGGAGATCAGACGATTTCTGATGCCATTCTTCTATGTCTGTGCGGTTTTTTAAATGACCTGCTTGAAGTACATACAACAGAATCGCTTCTTAAAGAAGTGTAAGTGTAAATATGCTGTGTAAATTGCCCCTTTTTATTTTTCTCCTATGGCTCAAGTCCAAGCGAGAGGTTTACATATGGTCACTCATTTTAGTCCTGAGTTCTGTAAACACTTGTGTGAGCATCACTGTACTTGTGCAAGGTGTTCCCTTTTAAGCCACTGAGACTGCTCGCATGATTCCAGCTGGGCACTTGCAGAAATGTTTGTGGGCCAGGGCCCAGAACCTTCCAGTGCAGTGGGTGAGAAATACAGCTGGCTTGTTCCAGGGAGGGTGAGGAAATGGGAATATTTATTAAAAACCCTCCCTTTTCTGTCACTTTTGCAACGTGATGTGCAAATGAGTGCAAAAGCCGTGTGGAAGGCAGTCCCGTGGCTGTGGCTCTGTGTCCCACTGCTGGGGGGGCTGGGATGGAGCCACTGCTCCCACATGAGCCCTCCCCACACAGCAGCACTCGCCCTCGCTCTGGAACGTGCTGGAACGGTTTGGGAGGTTGGTTTAGTTTGTATTTCTCATGTAAATCCAGCAGCACAGAGGTGCTGTCGGAGGTACCTGGCAGCACTGGCCTGGGCACAGCCGGTGGGACGGGGTCACAGCTCAGTGAGAGACATGAAGGACACGTGGAAATGTGAGGACTGGGAGCCAGAGCTTGGTCTGACAGCCCATCCAGCTATCCAATGTCATCCCTCTTTTCTTCACAGCTGCCGTGGGCAGGCTGGACTTCGGGCCCTGTCCCCACGGACACAGTCCAGCCCTTACACAGCACTGACACCACCACTTTCACTGGACCTCTCTGACTTAAAAGTAAATACATTGGGTGTTGGTTTTAGTTTGTATTTCCACACAACAAGGGCGGGTACTTGACCTCCGAAGGACTTTAACTCTTTTCATTGCATTGTTTGCCTTCGGTTCCCTTACTTCTCATGGTTTACACTGTTTTCTCAGTTCTGTGGACGTATGATCCCCATACGCATCTGTGGTGGGTGTGACTGCCCAGGGCATTCCTAACCTGTATCCAGAAAACATTAGTTTAGAAAACACAAGTTTTGTGTAGATCTTATCGGCCGGCATGAGAGGACAGCAAGCCTGCCCTTGAAAAGCGCTGATGAGTTTGTAACTAAGTTTTAAAGTCTCTGAACTTACATGTGCTTTAAACTCGCTTCCCGAGGGGATTCAGCCTGGTTATTTATAGGCAGAGGTGAGGATTTGCTTTTTCTGGCGCATACAGCAATAAAGACTTTTGCTTCGGAGTCTTGATCTGTAATTCATGTGGACCCTTTCCGGGTGTTGAACCCGCATTGCCCTGCCCCTCTTTTCTTTCATCTTGAGACCTTGCTAGAAACCTGTCTTTGTTTAATGGTGCTTCAAACAAGGAATGTATTTCAACTAGTCCAAGTTCACTACCCCAGAATCATGCATGTGTGTGTGAGTAAGTGTTGAACTACCTTAGTTGGGATCCTCAGCCTTCCATGTCCCTGACACCCGGCGCACCTGGTGTGGAACAAAAGCCGTTACCTCTGCTCAGAACTGCACTCTGCTGTTGGCACAGAAGGGTCCATCCCCAGCAGCATCCCATCCTTCGTTCTAACCATGTCGAATTTTTTTTCCCTTTTTAAAATGTGGATTATCTGAAAATGTGCACTGTTAATCTTATCAGCTATGTCAAATACTGTATAGTAAATGTAACTGTTAAAAACATACTGTCAAGCGCATGTGCTGTTATGGTGTAAAAATTCTTGTATTAAGGAGAACTTGTACATATTCTGGCAGCTGAAGTTCGACAAGGCCACTCGTTTGCCCCTTCCACGTCAGCGCCGTCAGTCAGCCCTGCTTGAGGGCAGGTCCTGTGCGATGCTGATTTGTTTTTTTAGATGAGCCATGTGGGTTTTATTTGCAGAACTATTTATTGACAGTCAATTCTCCGTAACGCTCTGCTTCTCTAGGGGAGGTACCGTCTGAGCATCGGCCGCGCACTTCGGGCCCCTCACCATCAGAAGTGGCTTTAAATTCTCAAGCAGCTTTCCATCATCATGGCTTTTGAGCTTACTGTTATGTTTTTAAGAGGTGCCAGGGGGACGTTTTTGCACTGAAGATTAGTGTTTTACAACACACACACACTTCTCAGCAAAGCAATCCTTTGTGTCATTACATTTATTTACCCATGTGTTTGTACATTTTTGTATTTGTTAATTTATGAATGATTTTTTCAGTAAAAAATACATATCCAAGAACAGAGATTGCAGTGCTTTGCCTTTTTTTTTTTTNTTTTTTTTTTTTTTTAAACAGGAGGCTGGGGTGTGCTTTTTTAGTAGGAGGTGAGGTTTGTAAGGCCAGAGGGGTGAGTGCCTATGAGAGTTTGAGTCAGTAAGGGTGAGCCCTTGATGCTAAAAGCTGGTTAGAAATTTCTCATTAGGACTGGCCAGAAATAAATTGAGTGTGAGATGCGGATGTTCCCCAAACTCTTGCTGATGTGTTGGTGCCTAAGCCTTTTTTCCAAGCATCTGCTTCAGTGTAGTTCTGATGGAGGGGTTGGCTGCCTGAGGGTGTTAGGAAGGCACTTGGCTGAAGGTGGTACAGGACTGGTAGTGGGGACTGTTGGTAATTGAATTTTTGAACAACAAACCCAGGCAGACAGACAAGCTTCCTTGCAGCAGCTTTAAAATATCTTTCTCCTGCTCTGCAGCATACAGGCATGCTAGAATAAATAGCTGGCAGCCCTGGGTTGCTCCAAGCCTTGCCTTTTTTTAGCTCTCTGTCTTCTGGGAAGCTTCCTCCCACCCGCGGCGCTGGGCTGGAGCCTGGGGGTGACAGGCTCCTTCCAGCCCCTGCCGCTGCCTGCCCAGGCGGCCTGGCTGCCCCAGCGCCCGCAGGAGGGAGGCTGGGAGCCCGTGGGACTCCTGCTCCTGCAGCGCTGGGAGTTCCTGACCTGCGTGGGGAATCCCCGCGGTCCTCCAGGGTACCCAGCTGCGAGGGTTTCTCTGCCCGTGTGACCCCGCAGGGGCTGGGCAGGGGCTGGGGGAGATGGATGCCCCTGGAGAAGGCTGGGATCGCTCCTGTGCGGGGAGAACGAGGGCAGGGAAGCCCAGCCAGTGTCCCAGGGGGGTGCATGGGACCCCCTTGCTGGGGCCAGCAGCAAACACAAGAGGGGGGAGCAGAGCCCCTTTTGGGTGGGCTGTGCCGAGGGCAGGAGCCCTGCGAGGGCAGCACGGCCAGGGCACGGCCACCGCTGCCACCAGCAGCGCCGAGCCACGGCTGCCCCGGGGAGCAGCCCCCGCTGCAGGGAGAGCGCTCCCTGCGCGGGCTGAGAACAGCTCAGCCTTCTGTGCTGCAACATCCCCCAGCTCTGCAGCGTGTAAAAAAACCCCAGCCTAACTAAAAACCAATCGCCAAAAAGGGGGCTTCTCCCTCTTCCCTGCTGTTCTCCCATCATCAGTACGTCAGCAGCAAAAAGAGGAAAACCAGTAACCCACCTGCTATCACCTGGGTGAAGCAAGAGCACACTGGGCTCACTGGCCTGGCTGGTCCCTACCCCACGGACGTGGATGTCACCCCTAGCGCTGCGGGGATGCGGATGGGCCACGGTGGCTGAGCCAAACACGCCGAACTGGTCAGCCGGGGAGAACCACAGGGTGCCTGGACACACGGCTGAGAAATCCTCTCCATCAGCGCAGCCTCGAGCCACAGGGACGGTCTGAAGGCCACGGATGCGGCGGCACGTTCGGGACTCTCTTGCGCAACCACCCCCATAGCCGGGGCCACCTGCTCACCTGCACGGCTGGTTCTGGTGGCCATAAACCCAGGAGTCACCTTGTGACAGGTGCCTTGCTCCGGGGCCAGCGTGAGCCGCGGCTGCTCAGGAAAGCCCTCCCGGGCACCCCGGCCAGCGCCTCCCCAGCCTCGCCCCGGCGCTGCTGCACGGGGCTGAGGGCTGATCCCTGAGCCTGAGCACAGCCCTGCGCTGGACAAAGCGCATTCATTTATAATTCAGAGCCACTGCTGCGGCTGAAAACGTCTCACAGGTGACTGAGCTGAGAAGCCTGGAGACGGCCGGGCCCAGCAGCCAGTCCTAGGGCACAGAGGGGTGACAAGGATGCCGTGCTTAACAGAGCTCGTTCCCGCTGGGGCTTAGAGCCTGTGTCGGGGTGGTAAATGAGCCACGGCCGGGCGTTATGGCAACACCATGGGCAGTGACTGTCCGGCACCGGGCGTGGGGGGAGCTCGGGCTGCGCCTGGGGCCAGCGGGGCAGCTCCCCGAGCACAGC
>VXBC01001246.1:100276-115228 GCA_013399945.1 Ploceus nigricollis | reverse complement strand
TTTGCTTCTTGGCGTGAGATGGAGCCTGGCCTTGACGGTGCTCCCAGGCAGCCTCGGACACGATCTCAGTCTCCCTGGGTGAGTTATCCCTGCTCTTGCAGCTGTCCCCTTCTACCAAGAAGAAATCATTGTAACTGCTTTTCAGATGCTTAATTTGCCTGCCCAGTAAAGATTCCCCCTTCTCACTGCCCCTTCACAGAGCAGGTCAGGGTCTGCTGGGGATTTTTTTGCCCCCTGACCAAAACCAGACAAAGTTCTGAGCTGCAGAAAGCTCGGATCTGTCCTGAAATTCAAAAATTATGTTTTATGTTTGTGCTATTTTACCCTTCTGTTTAGTCCTTTTCTCTATTATTATTTGTCAACATTTTTTTTTTTTTAAACAATGTCAGAGCTTTGTTTTAAAGAAACAAAAAAGTAGATTTTTTTTTCTTTTTAAGCTTGAACATATTTGAGCTCTGCCTGTTTTCCTTGCCTACCTGTTTGGCCCAAAAGCCAGGTGTTGGACTGCACAGAAGGAGGTTGGGATGTAAGCTGGGACAATCTGGGAAAGCATTTGGAAAAGGAGACAGGTGTTTCTTACATCCCACGACTCTGTCTTTAGAAGTTTTTTCCTCAGTGGGAAGTTTGTTGGGAGCTATGTGTCTCTTGGAAAATCAAGGTGTCTTGAAGGTTTAACTCACTCATCCCTGCTCCCAAACCCTGTGCAAGCCAGTGGCAGCAGCTGATCCCCTGGAAGCATCTCCTGTGTCCCACCAGGTGCAGTTTAGGATGTGGTGAGTTTTTAAACTTGATCCTGCAGACCTTTCAAGTCCTTTCTCCTCCTGAGACACTGCAGCCCGTGTTTTTCTTCCATGCCCACGAGCACTGCAATGTCTGCCTGTGGTTTATGTTGTCAGGTTCCTGCTGCCCTTGTGGATCTGCCATGTGTGAGCTGGATGATGCGAATGAGTTCTTTGGGTTTTTCATGTTCTTATTTGGTAAACTTGGGTTCATGTTCTGGGAAACTCATCCCAGTGCTCCACACGGTCTGTGGATATAAATCTGCTCTGAACTCATGCTTATTGCCAACATTTTTCAAAGCAGATACTGAACAAGAGAGGGTTTTAGTTAACATAAACCAGAGGCAATTTATGATGACAAAGTATTGCAAGATGTGTGAGGGAAGAGACGAGCTGCTGAAATGTTTGGCTAAAGTGAAGTGAAGAAGTGGAATGTTTTTCTTGTTCAGTGGTGTCCCCAGGGCCCGCTCGGGCAGGGTGAGGAGGCTGCACATCCCCAGCTGCCCCTGGCAGTGCTCTGGGAGGAGGATGGAGACTCACACTGCCCAGCAGCCCTTGGCACGGCGTGCTGGGTAAGGCCTCTGAAGCTCAGCTGCTGTTTCGTTGCTGGGTTTGGGGGGTTTTGTTCTCTTTTCCTTTAAGATACCTTGAGAATGGATATTTCTCCTGAGGTGTACCTAGCACTGCAGAGCCCCAGTGTGGTTGCACAGCTGAGTCTGCACAGCTTGCTTGGGCAGGCTGTGCAGACTCACTGAACCCTGATTTCCTGGCTGCTTTCCACTGGCCCAAGGACAATGGTTTCTCCTGCTGGGACTTGAGGATTTGGACTTGGAGAAGGACTTGATGGAGATGATCCCTGTGGAGCCCAGGCTCTGATGGGGAGCTCGGCTCTCAGGTATCTCAGGGTTTGAGATTAGCGTGGTCTAACGCACACAGATACTTTAAACGTTCTCTGCTTTTTTGGAGAAGGGGAGCAGTGTGTGGGTTAACGGGGGAGTTTCCCCTGTCCCAGGTGGGAATCAGCCTTTTCCCCCTGCCCCTTTGGTGCCCGAGCTGGTCCCTGCGGTGGAGCCGAGCGCGGCAATAGATGGCACTGCTGGGACGGGCTGGAGCCGCGCTCGGCCCGAGGGCGCCGCTCCGCCCGCGCCCGTCCGGGCTCCGCGTCCGAGCTGGGGGTCCGCGACTGGGGCAAACCTGCTGCAAGCTGCCTGCAGCAAGACTTCATGATGTCAGCACCTGAATTTTGGCTCCTGTTTGCATGCAAGGGAGAAGGAAGCATCTCTGGAAAGTTCCGTCTGAAAAGCCGGAGCAGCAGAGCAGCTGGGAGACACCTTCAGTTTCTGCTGCTCAGGGCTGGGGTTCCTGCTGCACTGTCCTTGCCTGGGCCGGGCCCAGACCCCACAAACCAGCTGGGACTCCCCACCGAGCCAGAGATCCGGGAAAGGAGGGAGAGGGCGGTTGCCTGCAGGGTTATTAGCAAGAAAGCAATTAAACCCTCTGAAATCATCTGCACTCTGGCTGTCCACATTCATAACATCCCTGTTTGCTGGGGAGAACCTGTTTGAGACTGGTGCTGGGGCAGGCTGATTCTGCATCGCATTGGCTCTCCAGCACTTCACTCTCCTCTCAGTTTGACCTCAGCAAATGCTTCTTCCCAGTGCTGCACAGGGGATGAAAACACGCTTCCCTCACAAGGCAGACTTCCTCACTCATTTGCAGCCCTGAGGTTTGCTGGGTGTGATCTAGAGAGAGATAAGAGCTGCTTTATTCTTTCTGATGCATGACCAAGTCAGCTTGTTTCCAACATGAATGATTAAAGACCCACGTGCATTTGTAATGACCATATTCTAATTAAAAAGCAACCCCCTCTTTGAAAATTTGGGCAGCTATAGTGGCATCGTGCTAACCAAAAAATAATTAATTATTTATATGAAGTGCTCTGGTCTTTAAATTACTTGGGTTTAATGTACTGCAAAGGCACTTGTATCAATAACAGGGCTATTTTGCTTCCACTTAATCATCACAATTTTATTTATTTATTTATTACCAAGAACAAAAATACCCAAGCTGGTCCATCTGATACTTTGCTGCACCGCTGATGGGCTGCTTTTCCTGCCAGTCTTACATTGCAGCAGCTGTGGTCTTGCTGTTAAGAGGTTCTTTCACAGCCCCCTGAAGGCCTCGGTGCCACGTGTGAGCCAGGATGGGGCTTCTGTCACCCCATGCATTGGTCACCACGGTGGTGGTGTCACTGACCCAGGTGCTGCTTTGTGGGGCTCTGCTCATTCCAGCTGCTCACCTCTGAATAACTCTGGCTCCTTTCGGGTGTTTATTTTTAGGGCAATGTAGGCCTTGTGTTTTTCTGGCTTCTCCTATTTCTCTGAAGTTCCCTTCAGCCATGGCAGCAGTTCAAGGTGAGCTGGAAGGAGTGACTGAAGCAGAGGACGTGCTGCAAAGCTGATGTGTGGGTGTAGCTGGATGATGCAGTGGTTCTGGGCTGGTGCTTCTCTTTTGCCTCTTGGTTACCAGCAACTCTTCATTTCCTCTTTTTTTCAATTATATTTTTTTAAATATTTGCCATTCAAATCAGTTGGGGCTCAAGCTGCCCTGCTCAGCAGCCACCACCCCGTTGGGACTGACTGACATGTTGGTGTGAATGTGCTGTTAATCCCAGAACAGCAAGACTGTTTAGCAGAAGCAGCTTTGGAAACAAAGAACTGATGGGCTGCAGGAAGGTGCCTTGCATTACTCACATTTCTAAGAGGGGGGTCAACAGATTAATAACAGGATTTGCTAGTTGGAGGTAAAGGAGAATCACTGAGAAGAAGTGGAGCAGAGACCCTTTGAGTGCTGCTGCTGGGACACTGAGCTCCCAGGCTGGAGTGGCCAGGCTGAGAACTGCTAAGTGTGTGACATGAGGTGGGCCCAGGGGACACTGAAAACCTGAGGTACCTTCTGAAATACCAGCCCTAATTCTGGTCACTGCAGCCAAGATGACTCCTCCTGCTCCAGGTGGCTGCTGGGTGTGTGATTGTAATGCACACGTGAGGTTCTCACAGAACAGTCACAGTGGCAGGAAGGGAGATGGAGATGTACCCTAATCCATCCTCCTGCACCAAGCTGGGATCAATATGTCTAGACCATCCTGACAGGCGCTTAAGGATCTTTTTCTTGAAAGCCCAGTGATGTCTCCATTCCGTGTTCTCCTTGGGCACACTACCCCAGGACTTTACCCTTTTTTCCCAACAGTCATCCTAATTCTCCCACCCTCCTATATTTTGTCCATTCCCAGCAGACAAGGAACACCAACCACTGCTGTCTTCTACTGAAGCCTTTTATGAATGGAAAACTGTCACCCCATCTCTGCTCTGCCTTCTCTTTCCATGAGTTGACCATTTTCCTCCACCTCTCCTCGAGGCTGTTCTCTACGTCTCTGGTCACTCCTTTTGCTGCCCTCTGGGCTCTCTCCAGCTGGGGCCTGACTTCCTTGAGGAGCAGTGCCCAAACTTGGATGCACGGCTCGGGCCGAGGCTGTGGTAGCAGGGCATGTGTCTCACATACAGCTTTTCTGTTTATGAATTCCAGCATGATAGCTGCAAAAAAAAAGCAAACAATGTCCTGGTAGCCCTTGAGATTTGGACATGGTGGAGATGAGGACCATATAAGTACATAGATGGATGTGTGGATGAAATGCAGACTTTCACCAGTCAGACAAAAGAAGCCGAGCCTGGGGGAGCGGCCCCGCGGTGGCTGCTGGTGTTTGTGAGCCCGGGTCTGTCCTGCTGAGCTGAGGGAGGAGGGTCATTCCCACCCCCCAGGACACTCCCCAGGACACATCAGCAGCCCTGCGGTTGCCCCCTGGGGACACACCAGCTGGGTTTGCCGTGCTGGGGGCTCCCAGTCCCTGTGGGCCCCACGAGCTGAGAGGGTCTGGACCTTTCTGCTGCTGGAGCTGGGTTGTGGTGCCTGTATCCACAGGCGGTCATTAAAGCCGTTTTCCTTTGCTTTCCACTCCTGAAGGAAAAGGCTCTCTGTGAGAAGATGAGCTGCACATTTTCCCCCTCCCCTTCAGCCCGAGCGTTAGGCAGGAGGCTGCTGCGTGATGCAAAGTTGGGCTCTGCAGAGGATGGCAGGGAGGCGTCGGAGGAGCCCGCGGTGGTGGCTGGAATTCCTGTTGCCACAGCAACCCAGTGCAGCCCTTAAATATAGAACCGGTTTTACCCCAGAGCCCGGCTCTGTCCTTCCTTCTGGAGCACAGCTTTGCTCCCTCCTTGCTGCCACCTGTAGAACCTCAAGGTCGGAAATGGGGGCAGCCCTACAGCAGGGTGTGGTGTGTGGGGCCAGGAGACCTGCTGACCGTGACTCTGGGGGCTCTGTTCCATCCACAGCTTTGGTGTGTGGGGCCCAAATTCTGCTTTGGCCCAGTGAACATCCTCTGAACATCCTCGGGGAGGCTGGACTGAAAGAAGAGATCCCCTGGAGGAGTGGAAAACATTTAACTGCTGGAGCAGCTGTGGCTGCGGGGTGGGAGGGTCCTGAATGCAGCTGGGCACAGTGCAGCCCTCCTGGCAGGGATGGTCCCGAATCCAGCCCAGAGATGGTCCCAAATCCAGCCAGAGATGGTCCCAAATTCAGCCAGAGATGGTCCCAAATCCACCTGAAGTCTGAACCTTAGCCTGAGAGAAAGGTCATCACGTGGAAGATGTACTGTGTGCCTTTGGTATCTCCAGTGTATGATTACACTGCAAAAACATCTGTTATGTTTATGTTTATTGCCCAGCAAATTGTGTAGATGCTTTTAGAAGTTCTTGTTTATCTATTTAATTAAAAATTGGGTGTTATACCATGGATCAGGAAGAGCCCTAAACTGCAGGAATTGTTTATTGGTGCAGCACAGTGGGAGATCTCCCAGAATCCTGGCTCTACTCTCTTGGTTTCATTATGGTGGTGTAGTTGAGGTAATTTCATTCTGTTAATTTGTAAGGATACTTGGATTGCAAGACAAAGCTGCTGGTTGGTATGAAATGCTAAAATTAAGGTCTTTTCATAAAAACCTAATTCTTCTCCCTTGTTAATCTACAGAGAAATGCAACCTGCAAATGTCAGATGCAACCCTTATTCTTTACCATCTCCAATAACATCTTATCCCTCTTAATATTGTGTAATTTTCTCCTGGTTGAGTCATTGAAAGTAGCTAACTTTCCTGAAATGGCCTTTCATTCCTTCTAGAGACCAACAAATGGTGGAAAATTCCAACCTGAGCATTTCTAATTTTGGCAAAGGTACAAGTAACTGAATACAGAACAACCTGGGCAGGTCAGGCAGGTGCCCCCAGTGCAGCAATAGGAGGCAGCTCTTCCTCACCAACTCCTTTATCCCCTCAGAGGCATTTTCCTTCTGCTGACCTTTTCTGAACAAGATTTGAAAGACATTAGGTCATAAATCTTGGGGTTTAAGAAACAAAGATACCACTTTGGGATATCACAGCCCAAAGAAGGACATCAGGGTTCAATATCAACTGAACATCGAGTAAAACAGCAAGGACTTGCTTTCCATCACCTGGCTGTCATCTTCCACCTCTCTCTTTCTTGAGAATTGTCACTTTTTAACCCAATCAATGCACTGACCAGTGCACTGGGGTGATGCATTGGTAGAAGAAGTGGTACCCCAGCCCACCCTTGTTTCCATCAGTTTTGTACCTGTGGGACTGCAGCTTTGAGGCTGTGTCTGCGGGCCTGAGGGGGCTGTGTGTGCTCTGCAGTCATTCCCAGGAGCTGAGCACTGGAGGGCTCATCCTGGAGATGTGTTTTAAGGGAAAACCACTGCCAGAATCTAAAGGTTGCAGCTTGCAATTAACTTTGCACATGGATCCAATCCAGTGCCACAGGGGCACTGCAGGACTGGGGTCCCTGGGTGTGATCAGGGTGTGACAGGTGCCTCCTGCCTGGGAGGTTCCTCCCCTCGGGCTCAGCTTTCCAGCCTCCTGCTCCTTGGGAGAGCGGGGCTCCTCAGGACCCAGGAGCACTGAACTCAAACCTGGAAGCTGTGAGCAGGCTAAAGGATTTGTTTGTATCTACAAAGTCACCCCCCTAAATGTACTTTCGTCCATGTTAGGGCTGGAGCATCACATTTCTCCTGATTAAGCAAATGATTGGGAGGTTTGGTTTCAAATTGCACTGCAAAGACTTGTAAAGCAAACCACTGAAGTTCCTGGGTGGCTCCCCAGACAATGCTGCTTGTTTGTGCTTGTCATATCCTAATTAAACTTTTTCCACAGGGAAACTCTAGTTTTAGTCAATTTTTTTTTTCTTTTTTGCAAAATTGAACTGTTCTTTTTTGGTTTACTAAATTAAAATCCACAAAGACAGATGCTTTAAGAACAGATACTGAGACCTGTTCGTGTTGTTGAGTCTGACTTTTAACAATGCATCTTCATTGAATTCCCTTGTCTGCAGGAGTTCTGGGGGCTGTTAGCTGCTCTAAATGGAAAAGCAGCTGCTGGGACCATGGGCATTCACTCCCAGAGGTGGCACATTCCCTGAAGCCCCTGAGATTCACTCAGCCCCCACCAGCCTCCACACTGCTGCCATCCATCTCCCTTCCTCCTCCCCTCTGGAAGTGGGAACGGTTTGTGCAGCCACGTGTAGCACCCCAAAAGTCAATTCACATTTTATCAGGACTTTTACTGCAGAAAGTTGAGAAATACCCCTGCAGGACCAATAGCTCTAGGCTAGGAAGAAATTGTAGCTGCTTTATGGAGCCTAAGATCTCCTGGCATGGAGCTGGTGTTGTCCTGGCTGATCAGAAGAGCTGGATTGCTGCGTGGCTTCCTCTGCACAGCCCTTCCCAAACCAAAGGGTTGGTCTGGCAAGGCAGGCACAGAGCACCCGCACAGCTGGGCCTGAAGAGGAGGCTTTGATGTGCTGCTGAGCAGAGGTGTTTAATTAACCTCCTCTATTGGTTTTGATGGAGAACCACCTTCAGCCTTTGTGTGCAAGGGAAAAAGAGGCTGAAGGGCAGCCGTGAGGAGGATGGCCAAGGGAGTGCTGGGACGCTCGTTCCTCACCTCTGTGGGTTTTTGTGCAAGACTGTGGTTGACCTTTGTGAATGTGCCAGAAAATACAGACAGGGTGAAGGAGCTGAAGAAAACTGGGGAGGACATCTCCAGATGTGCTTCCCACAGGTGGGGTGAGGGCAGAGACACCCTCCTTGCAGCTGTGGCCTCTGAGCAGAGCCAGCACGGGCAGGGGGGACAGAGGGAAGGGGGAGCTGCCAGGGCAGAGGGTGTTGGTGCTCCGGGCTGTGGGGATGCCTGGGCAGAGCAGGGCTGGGGCACCCCTCAGCTGCCCTTCACAGCCCTCGGGGCTGGAGGGTGCCCGGGGCCCTGCCTGGGTGCTCTGCCTGGTTCTGAGACCAACTGGAGCAGTGAGGTCAGCTACAAATGCAGGCTAAGCTTGAACTTGAAAAGCCATCAAAGTATTTTGGAGAACAGATGTGAAATACTGAAATGGCTGCTTGCTTTTCAAACATGATGGTTATTGTCAAGTTTGGGAGTTTGCTGGGATTTCCTGATTTAATGGGGCTTAACAGCTTGAATTGAGGGCCTTTTAAATTTTGCATTACGTTGGTTGTTGTTAATTATGTTGTTAATATTTAATGAATGGAAAAAGACAAAGGTAGGTAGCTGATAATTCTTCTAAAAAAAAAATCTCTATTATGACAATCCTGAGGAATCTTTGTATTGTTGTTAGGTACCTGACAACTCTCTTAAAATAAAAATCTCTATTATGACAATTGTGAGGAACCTTTGTATTGGTGTTACTTTGGTTACTGGAATGACAGAACATAAAGGCTGGGAGAAGGGAGAGGAACCTGGCTGTGCCAGGGACAGGGGTCGGGCTCAGAAGCTTGCAGTCTGAGTGACAGGAGGACATGGGGACCCAGTTTGTGATGTCTGTGGCCTGCTGGGCTGGGGACTCAGCCTGGCTGGGCTGGCTGTCCCTGCCTGTGGGTGCCACATCCCCTGCAGGGCCCCAGGAGGCTTCCTGAGCCTGGGCTCCTTTCTCCCCTTCCCTCGGGCCCCTTCTCCTCCCCAGCCAGCAGAGACTGGAAGGGCAGCTGGGTGGGAGCTGCAGAGCCACGGGAGCTTGGCCAGACCCCATCTTTTCACCTGCTTAAAGCCAGGCAACAGGAGTTCCTGTCCTCCCGGTGGGTCTGGGATCTGCTGAACCCCTCCAGAGCTGGCAGGAGCACAGAGCAGGATTTCCAGGGCTGCCCTGCCACATCCTTTGCCCTTTGCAGAGAAGGAGCCTCATGTGCTGTACTGGAGAGCTGCACTGCAACTGCTTTTCCCAGAAAACAACATGTTCACCAGAATTCTGTGTTAAAATGAGGAGTTGGAACAGAAAAATGCTTTCTAGAGCACTCCAATGCTGGAATTCAGAGAGGATAGAAATTTCTTAGCTGTTGACCTTTTTAGAGGTTTAGTCATGCCAGAAAATGAGTCTCAGCAGGGCAGGGGATGACTGGAACAGGTGCTGGGGTAAAGGTTGTGTTGCAAGGCTGTTGGGAATTTTGGTGCCTAAATCAAAAGCAGCTGAGGACAGGGAGGGCACTGAACTGGAGGACTTGAGCAGGGGTCTCTGCTCTCTGGACAAGTGCTCACTGCTGGGCTATTTCTAAAAAACAAAATAAAATCTGCTGTTTTCCAACCTTTTCCAGCTGCTGCTGTTTGAAAAACAAAGTGGATACTAAAAAATGCTCTGGAAGATGCAGCACACAGAACAGCCTTTAGGAGGGGTCTCAGGCTGCAGATCCCAAGGGGAAAGAAAAATGTCACTGGCACCTTAAAGAGGGGCCAGACAAGCCAAAACCTGTGATCTTCAGATGGCTCCATTCCCCAGTTTTCCTCCTGGTCAGCCTCAGGCAACTCCTTGCTCCGTTGCTGGTTCTTCCCAGGCGTGCTGTGCTGCTGCCCAGGGGCGCAGGAGCCCGGAGTGACCCCGGCCCTGCGGCCCCTCCGAGCTGCGCCCGCAGCGCCTCCGCCCCTGCCCGCGCCGGGGAAGCCGAGCCGCGCTGTCCGGGGGGGGCTGCAGGGCTCTCAGCTTGCACTGCCACCTCCCCTCTGTCCTTGCTGCTGTGCTGGTGCTGGATCCTGCTCCCCCGCAGAAAAGGGCATTTCGGAAGAGCTCATTAAAATTCGTGCAGAGTAGTGCTGCCCCGTGCGAGGTTTAATCCCAGACAGCCTTCAAGAAAGGCTTATTGCAGCCTTCTGCATCACCCACAAACACTTTGGGGAAAAACAGGGAAGGAGAACAGAGTGTTAGATAAGCTGCTTTAAAATGATCTTCATAATCCTCCAAATTAAAATGTAGTTTATTAAAGACAAGCTACAGATGCAAAGCAACCCAAAAAAGGCTGGGAGTGGCCCTTCCCAGAGACAATTTATGCTATTCCTGTGCTGTGACAGGATGAGACCAAAGCTGTCCCCTGCAAGGATCCAGCCCCACTGGTGCAGGACATGCCCAGCCATTCCCCCGTGACTTGTCCCCAGGGAAGCTGGGCTCCTCAGCACTGCAAGGAACATTGAGTAGTTGCTTGAAATTCAGTTTGACTCCCTCACCACCATGTCCCTTCACAGCCAGTGGTATGAGGGTTCCCAACCCCAAAGCAGCTCCAGCTTTTACTGTTGGAATGGCACCAAGGAGGGGAGAAGGAGTGTTTATTCAAGGCTTAGGGCAATTCAGATCAGGGGGTGGCCAAGAAAAAAGGGCTGCTTTTGTGAAACTTTTTTCAAGGCCTGCCTATTTTCTACCAGTTTCCCACAAAAGGTGAGCCATAAGAAGCTTAACCTGTTGGAAACTCCCATCAGCTTGATTCTCACCTTGATGTGTAGTTCCCATGAAAGCTTCTCCCACTGCTGGCAACAGCCTCTGTCAGTGGTGACAGGGTCAAGGCAAACAATCTTGGTAGGAATCACTAATGGACATCTCTTCAGACTTAAAGTACATTTAGCTGCTCATTCATCCCCCATCCCATGGCGCCCATCTCTCAGGCTGAAAGGGAATATTATGGTGCTTTCTTCCCAGGAACCATGTGAGATTGCTCTCTGACTGCATATCCACTTTTAGGATCCACATATGCAAGAGCAGAGCAATTCTTGCTCTCATTATCCTCAGGAAACTCTCTGCGCTCCAGGACATTCAGCCGATGGCATTTTTCCAGCGTTAGACCACGAAGCAGATTTGTCTGCGGCTGAGTTCAGTGTTTGCTTTGCCTCCAAGGCTGAGCCCTCAGCCTGTGTTTGTTGAAGAGGAGCTGGGCAGGATAGGCCAGGGGTGGAAACCAGGGGGTGTGGGACAGGAGTCAGTCCTAGCAGAATATGTTCAGGGCAGAGCTGCCTTGTTGCCACCCCCCCCAGCTCAGGGACCTCTGTTCCCAGGTTCAGGTGGAAGCTCTTTAGGGAGGGGACCTGACTGCTCTTGCCCTGCTGTGAGGACTGTGAGAGCAGGCAGGGCCTCCTGCCTGTGAATTCCTGGGAATGCTGCTGCCTCCAGGTCCTGGACCCTGGCTCTCCCAAGCATTTGGCCTACATTGTTGGTAGGCAGAAGAAAATGTCTCAGATCCTTTTGCAAGTTCCCAAGCAGATGGGTGACAGGGACAAACCGACCCACTGGGGGCTTTTCATTCCTCAACCTCAGTCTGTGTATTTTTCCTTCCCAAAGCAGTTGTATTTGGTCTCAAACCTGACGTGAACAAGACACAGCCAGGAGGTGATGTTTTACACACCTTAGGGAAGAGGCTGGTGCTTCCATAGCTTCCAGTGCCCCCCAGAGCGATCCTCACCAAGAAAAGAGGAAAGGTGGGTCTGCCAGAGCCATCCTTGGGAAGGGGAGCCGGGGGCCAGTGCCTGTGGTCAGTGAGCACAGACAGAGCCTGAGCAGATGCCCGGGAGGAGATGCACGTCCTGAGAAGGGCAGAGAGCTGGAGCCAGGGGGATGGCTGCGAGTGGGCTTTGAGGGAGCCTGAACCAGAAGCTTCTCTGATAACCAACGTGCACGGGCGTGTTTCCTGCCCTCTCCAGGGCGCTGCCAGGTGAGCAGGGCTGCAGCTCTGCCAGCCCCTCCTCGGGCAGCAGCAGGGAGGGGAGCCCACCTGGAACGAGGGGGTTTGGGGTTTGGGGCACCCCTGGGACTTCAAAATGCATCCAGAAAGTTTAGACAAGTTGAAAACTTCAACTCTTTATCTTTCTTTAAAGTTCATTTTTGGACCATATTTTGCTGTCTGCTTCCAGTATTTCCCCCTGGTATTCCAGTATTTCCATGCTCCTGGGCTCTCAGTAGCACAAGCACTATCTATCTCAGTTCTTTTTGCACTTTTCAACACTTGTTATGGATCTCTGCCAAGGAACCTGATAATATTTTTCCCATTTAAGGGAAAGAATTTTGGGCTATAAAAGAAAATCTCCATTGTACCTAAAGTGTTTCCAGTCTGGAAAGAAAATCCCTGGAAACTGAGGGAAGTCTTAAAGGGACATAACAGGAAACACTCTGCAACAGAGGCAGTTTATTGTGCATGATTTCCTTTCCCACTCCCAAAGACAAGTACCAGGCCCTTGGGCTGCAAGAACAATGTGGGTTATTGTTACCTCTTGGAGCTCGTTTCAGAATGTGAAACTCAGCAATGGGGAACCAGCCAAAACTCGGGGGCCACCAAAGCTGCTGCTCCCCTCCCTGTGGGGGCCCCTCTGTCCCACACCCCAGGCTGTGACAGGGCTGGGGCTGGTTTGCAGACAGGCCAGGAGCCTTCCTTTTCTCACAGCCCTTTGTTTTCCTGTGAGCAGTAAAGTGAAGAAAAGCAGCCTTCCTCTTGCTTCACAGGACGGACAGGAAGATGCCAGACCGTCACACGGCGCAGGTGTTTGGGAAGATGTGGTGCTTTTCCTTATGCAGGCAGAGGAGTCACTGCAGATCAGCAGAGGATATTTATTTCCACATTTAGGCTCAGCCTATTTCCCTCTCATGTTGTAGCTCAACAAACACTGCCTTACAGACCTGCTCCACCTGGCAGTGAAATCCAGATATGTCTATGCCACTGAACGCAAGCCCAGGAGAACACACCAATGCTGTGCTCTGCATATTTCCTCTGATGTACTCGAGGTGTAAGGTGTTTCCTTGTCAATAACTGCTGTAATACCCAGAGAGAAACAGGGTTTGCACAAACTGCATCCAAACATTTGGCTGGCTCCATAGGCTGGGGAAATAACAAACCATAAATTAAGTTTGCAAAGCTCAGAGCACAAAAATATCAATTGAAATGTGTATCCAAACCAAGAGTGGGTGAAGTAACCTTGGAGAAGAGCGAGCAGGATGCACATTTCTGCATCTTCAGGCCTGCACTGCCCCTCGCTGACAAACTTTTTGTGTGGGACAAGAAATGCTGCAGGGAACAGATGTCCTGGGGGTGGAAACATCCTCTCCTCTCCCCAGACTCGTGGATCACCCCAGGCAGAGCCAGCTGGAGGGACTGCCCTGGGCAGGGCTCCCTCTCCCAGCTTCCTCAGTACCATTTTCAGCGCTGGCCAGAACAGCAGTGTGCAAGGGGAGCTCCCAGCCCCGAGGAGCCTGTGCTGCCCCTGCTCGTGCCCTGCTCCAGGAGTGCCTCTCCAGCCTCTGGGCAGAACACGTGAGTGGCAGTGCCAGGGGAGCCTGCATGACGCAGGAAGGCACAAATGCACTGCTCATAAAGCCAAGGTGCCTCTCCCCCAGTGACTGAGCTGGTGAATCTGATGCGTCTCCCTGCATTAGGCTACTTGTCATTTTCCCTCCCAGCATCACGAGGGGAGATAATGTGCCCAGGAGGTCGGTGCTGGCAAACCCTTGCTCTCCAGGGCACCTGCCAGCTGGAAGTTTCAAAGCATTTTATAATCATTAACAGATTGAGCTTCCTAGCTCTGACCAGGGGTTTTGTCTCTGTTGTAAGAGGGGTAAGGTCAGGTGTGGAGGTGAAATGATGACAAAGCAACAGGAGAGCTGAAGTGCTCTCAATATTGCCCTAATGTCTGTCCTGTATTGGAAGTATTCATGGGGCAGGAGGAGCTACTTCACTGGAGGGGCCCTGGGCTGGGATTAAGCTGGTCAACAGGTTTTATTCCAATTCTTCCTTCCACCCTTTTCTGGGTGATCTTGCTTTTCTATATCTTAATTTCCTCTTCTCCAAAAGGAAGGTAGCGACCAACTCCTTGTAAGAAATTCCTAAATATACATCTGATACACAGTTGTGTGAAGTACTGGACAAAAGCACTGTTTGGGATTTCAGAAGGCAACCTCTCAGGAAGATGTAGGCATTCAAACACCAAATATAATAATGTAGCACTGACATTGAGAACACTGGGCATCAGGAGCCAGGCACGGGTGAGAGAAGAATAGAAAATGGGGGAATGCAGCACCGTGGGTCATTTTTCCTAGTTAATCACATAAAATCAGACACCAGGCTCCAATTTCAGGCACTGTCACTAGAGTCCAGGAGCCACGAGCAATCAAGGCAAGAGAAGGGCACAGCTGTGTACCCCAGGTACAGCAGCCCAAACAGGTGAACTGCATTAAGTGATACTAATTGGTACTAATGGAGCTCCAGGCTGCAGCTGAGGGCCATTTTCCCTGGTGGGAGTGAAGGAAGGAGACAAGAGGGACAGCCTGGCAGAGGAACGCGTTGATTGCTGTGCTCTTGCCTGGAAAGTCGACGTTTTTGCTATTTCTGCAGCGTTTTCAGGTTAGTGAATGCTGCTTTACGTTATATTTATCGTCCTAATCGGCAGCAGAGCTCCACTGCTATTCCTCCTATCTGTTTCTGCAAATACCGGCGAGCATCGTTGCGGGCTCGTTCCTTCGACGAGGGGCAGCCGGGGTGGGGGCGAGGGCCCGCTTCGCCCTCACACCGGGGTGATGAGCAACCTCCCTGCGCTCCGCTGCTCCTGGCTCGGCGAGGAAGCGCCCGGGAGGCGGCGGGGCCCTGCCGGGCTGCCCGGCGCTCCCGGCTCCNGGGATGCGAGCGGGGCCGCCCCTGCCGCCCGCCCCGCAGGATGTAGCCGCCCTCGGCCCCGCACGCCCCGCACCGCCTCGCCGGGAGCCCGCAGGAGGAGGTAGGTGAGGGCTGGGCTCGGGCCGGGCCACGC
>VXBC01001246.1:63023-99564 GCA_013399945.1 Ploceus nigricollis | reverse complement strand
GCGGGGGCGGCGGGCGGGGACCCACGCGCGGCCTCTCTTGCAGCTCCGGGGCATGGAGGGGAAGGAGAGGTGAGCAGAGCCGCACCGTGCAGCGTCCAGCCTGACGGGGACCAGCGATGCCTCTGGGGATGAATAAGCATGGATCTCGCTCTACTACCTCTTTGCCTCCGGACCCCACCGAGATCGTCAGGAGCAAGGCCTGCTCCCGAAGGGTCAAGCTCAACGTGGGGGGGCTGGCCCACGAGGTTCTCTGGCGGACCTTGGACAGGTTGCCGCGGACCAGGCTGGGTAAGCTCAGAGACTGCAACACGCACGACTCGCTCATGGAGATCTGCGATGACTACAACCTGGAGGAGAACGAGTACTTCTTCGACAGGCATCCCGGGGCATTCACCTCTATCTTGAACTTCTATCGCACTGGCAAGCTGCACATGATGGAGGAGATGTGCGCCTTGTCCTTCAGCCAGGAGCTGGACTACTGGGGGGTGGACGAGATCTACCTGGAGTCCTGCTGCCAGGCCCGCTACCACCAGAAGAAAGAGCAGATGAATGAGGAGCTGAAGAGAGAAGCAGAGACCCTGAGGGAAAGGGAAGGGGAGGAATTCGATAACACTTGCTGTGCTGAGAAAAGGAAAAAGCTCTGGGACCTCCTGGAGAAGCCCAACTCCTCCGTAGCGGCCAAGGTAAGCGTCCCACATCTCTAGTGCCTACTGGCTCGTGACTGGTGATGCTTACCTGAGGTGCTGCCCTGCTTTAGTGTCTGGGCACTTGTGGCTGGGTGGGTGCTGTGAGTGAAGGAGAGGAAGGCCTCTCATACACAAATGAATTTCAATGGTTATTTGGTAATTTGGAAGGGATCTGGTTTGAGCGTCCCTGGGGCAGCCTGGGCTGCTCAGTGTGGGAGAAGCTCCTCTGAGCAGTGGGTCAGCGTGCAAAGACTGCTGTGGCTGGACGTTTTAGACTTGTTACCCACTGGCCTGTGTTGGTGCAGTTTGTAATAGAGATTTCTTTGGGCCTAAAACATGTGAGTCTTCTGCTGCTTAACCAAATTGGCTTTCGAGATGCCACTTCTGCTTGCATTCCTAGACCCAGGTGCAGTGAGGGAATAGTGTCTTCCATTCCAGGGCTTAATTTAATTTTTTTTTTGGTGAAATATGTCACCTGGTTATTTGTATCACGCACTCCTAGGCTGCATGTCTGCTAAAGTTGGTGTTTGAATTCCATCCTTTACCTGATTCCAGCCTTTTTTTTTAAGTCTTTCCTGTGCAAGTGATGCAGCTCTGTCAATAGCTGAAGTGCTGCTTACTCTGAAGTTGGTTCCAGTGGACAGATCTACTTGAAGGCATTTTGAAGATAAGATCCATGTTGGGAGAAACCAATGTCAGAGTTGGCTCTGATAATTTAGCTGCCTCATGTTAGTCACATTTTCTTTAGTGAGGAAAATCTCTGCAAACACAGTGATTCAGTAACCATGGGGACAAAAGTGAAGGGGGAGAGGTTGAAAACTGTGGGATGAATAACTGAAAAGCATGAGAGACTGAGCAGTAGGGACCAAAACTTGAATTTTCTGTATACCCACGTCCTCAGTGTATGGCAGAGAAGTCACAAGAAGCCCTGGCTGCCTCTGTAATGCACCTCTCTCTGTACCAGCACCTGCAAACACAGACCTTGGCTCCATCCCTTGGAAGTCTGGCTTGGATGGGCTACTCGTCAAAACAGACTTCTTTACCTCTTTTTTCTCTTTTCAAAATGCTGCACATCATGAACCAAGAGCACGTATGGAACTTTGGGGAAGGGATTTCATGAGGTGTGGGCTGGCTCAGGCCAGCACAGGAAGGGGAGGCATGGTCTGCCTGATGAACCCATTACCACTTTTTTAATGTCAAACAGAGCCCCAGAGTGCCTCTATCTCTCCAGTGGCACAGATGACACCGTGATGAACACATTAATAATGTATAAGGCTCCTTTGGCACAGTCCTGGAATCCTGAAACACAGGCCCCAGGCTTTGCTGTCTGTGGCACTGACTCAAAATCCATTAGAGACTGTTGATGTTCATGATTTATTGTATATGAGCAAGGGTCATTCTTGCCAAATAAGTGTCTTTTGTGATTTATAAATGAAATACTCTAGCTTCATTTTCTGAGAAAATTCTGGGAGTAAGTGCACCCGGCATTGCAGGCTCTGGATTAATTGAGAGGGAATGGTAATGCATCATTACCCTCAGCATTTAAAGCTGCCATTCTGTGCCTTCATTACTGCAATGAAAGTGATGCTGTGTGCTCTCAAATCTCAACTATTGCAGCAGTTCCCAAACACAGATTCCCACTCATTTCGTGTGTTAGCAGGGCAAACAGGCCTGATGAACAATTAGCTTAGCAGGCAGGGACAGCAGTTCTGCTAAGCCTGTTCTTTATCCGATTTGCTCCCTGCTGGTGGATTGCCTTTCCCTCGTGCCAGAGTATGCCCTCAGCTTTGATCATCTTCCTGAGAATTCAATCCACATATTGAATAGGTTGGACTCACCCTTCAGCTCCTGGTGGAAGGCCATGGGGAGAGGGGCTTGGCAGCCTGACCCGTTACCTGGCCTGTGCAGCTGTGCCCAGGCTCCCTTGCAGGGTGTGTGTGAGCCCCTGGCCGGCAGCTCCTGGCCAGCTTTCCCCAGCTGGCTGCTCAGTGCAGCACTCGTGCCCAGGCCACGGCCTCCGGGAGCTTCTGTCACCTCTCCTAAAGCCAGACTCCCTCTGCCTTGCCAGCTCTGGGAGCTCCAGCTGTTCCTATGGAAAGGGAACAAAGCAAACTGTTGTGAGGTTTAATGTCACGCACGGTCCCAAAACTGCTCTCGGGGAAATCTGAACTACTCTTGTTTATTTTTTCTCTTCAGACTTCTTCCACTCGGTGCAAAGGGTTTTCCATGCAACAGATACAAGATAGCTTTATGTTCTCTTTAAGAAGTCCAGAAAACGGGTACAGGTGCAGGTTCTCCCCCCAGGCCAAGCCAGAGTCTTGGCTGTCAGCACTGGCTGTACTTTAACATTTCTGCACAGCACCTCACCCCTCCATACCAGCTTACTCCTGGGTTATACTGGGACCAGTTAAACAGGCAGAGTTGATTTTTATTTGCTTGGTTTTCAGGGATTTGGGTTTGCCTTTTTTTTATTCTTGGGTGCTTTTTGTTGGTTTTGGTTTTTATGCATTTTATTTTTATTATTTATTTAAATGGGACAATATGTGGCATACCCCAGGGTGTAAAATACCACTCAAATAAGAGAAGAAGAATCCCCCAGACCTTAGTTTTTGTTGCTTTCTTATCCCCTGGAGACTTACCTGTATCTTCTGATTACTCTGTCTGGCTTTTGAACCAACCATGGTGGCAAGCAGGGTCTTATTTATGTGCGAGGCTTCGCCCTGTACGTGACTGGAGAGCACCCTCCTGGATTTTACAATTCCCACTCCCTGAGAGGGCCCAGGTCTGCAGAGGAGGCTGTCACCCCGCTGTCACCCCAGAGCAGCAGCAGAGGGGACAGTGCTGCTCCCCTCGGGCACAGCCCAGTCCCTCTGTCCCTCTGGGAGGTGTCAGACCCCCAGCACGGCTCCGGCTCAGCCAGGGGCACACAGGGCACCCAGTGCCCAGCCTGGTTTCAGTTCACCCCCGTGCCTTGGGCTGGATGCTCTGTGCCCTGCACTCACCTGCCCAGAGGGAACCCCTGTGCACAGAATGCAGCACTCGAGGGACTTGGCTGCTGTCAAATGAAAAAAGTATCAGGCAGTTATTAAACTCTGCATTCATCTCCTTCTAACCTTAGCATATATTTTAAAGGATCTGATTCTCCCATTTCCTGTGGTTACTTGCTGCATATCCCTGAGAAACATTCACTGCAGGCTTTGTGGATGCTTTCTCCTTTTCCTGCATTCACTGTTTTTGCATGCTCATGCTTATTTTTATCATTCTCCCAGTCTATCTTAATAGTTTGGTGGTTGATTCTGGGTTTTGTTTTCTAAATAGTATTCTTCATATACTTTGGTGTACTCACAACATCCATTTTTAACCACAGAGGACTCTGGTGCTTGCTTCTGTCATGGTTTACTCTAGAAGCTGACGAGGTGCAGATATTTTCTGGAGTAGCTCTTACACTTTGTTGCATGGCAGTTTTCCTTCCATCAGGAAAGAAAAGCAGCTCTCCAGAAGCCAGGCAGAGCTGCTGCTTTTCCTCGGGCACAGTGTCCATGCCAGGGCAGCAGTGGTTAGCACAGCTCCAGCATTCTGGTTTGGGCTTTTAATCCTAATTGTTCCTTCCCTTGCCAAGGCTAAGCTTGGGCAGCTGGTTCCTGTCACCCTCAGCCCAGCTACCGGTCCTGGCTTGCCAGAGTCCCTTCTGAAGCTGCTGCTTTCCCCTAAGCAAGGCCAGTTAGGATCCGTGGGTCACTCGCCTGCCTGGCCCTTGGGAGAACCAGCCTAGCTGCAATTCCAGCTGGACTTCATGTGCTGTCCTGAAAAATAAAAGACTGCAGTTGTTCCAGCTCTCCAGTATAAACAAATAACAAATTAGACCAGCTCAACATCTTAGATTAATGTCTATGGTTCTGGAACTTCTCTGATCACCTGGACCTTTCCAGCAGCTCTGCAAGAACATTGCCCTTTTTGCTTCTTAAGAGGAAAGTATTTCTTTTCCTCCTTTAGTCCTTACAAATGATTTCCCCGATCAATATTTGAGCAATTAGTGTTGCATGGGGTGTGGGGGGGAAGTCTGCTCGTCTTACAGACTCCTCTGCGTGTGCTGGTTTCATCTATTTTTCTCTTGCTGTCCTGAAGGCTGAGAAAAACACGATGACATCACCCACTTTGCAAAAAGCTTCTCTGCATATCTGCATGTCAAGTAGGATGTGCACTTCCTTTCCTCCTCGCTGCCTCCACTTCCCACTTGTCCCTGTCCTGTTGGGAGCTCAGCTGCAGTGATCCCTCCCTTCTGACAGGCTATTTCTCATCTTTTCCCCTGCTCCTGCTATGCCTTTGCCAGTGCAATAATATCACATTTATCCTTGAAAACATGCAACTCCAGATCGGTAATCTCATTATGCATGCCTCTACATTCCTTGAACAGCTTTTCTCTGCTGCCCACTGCTCTCTGCTGCTAATCTCTGGATGCATTGCTTAGGGACTGGGGGGGGTGCTCTGTAAGCTCTTTTCTTATTATTGTTGATAGTAGTGACAAAATAAGAATGATAAAAGCGTCTTGGAGATGCATTTGCTACATCTAGAGCGTTCTTCCCCCACATGGGCTTTCTATTCCTGGCCCTCCCTTATGGTGTGCAGTTTTCATTCATCTCTAAACCTGCCTGAATTTAGCATTTGGCAGAGGAAACCCCTCTCCCGAATCGCAGGGGTCACATCTCAGCCGTGTCCTGTCTGTCTCCAAGGGTCCCATCACAGGGCACATGCTGACTTGGACTGTTAAAGGCAGGTTGCCCATATTTTGCCTCCATCTGTAACTTTTTTTAGTGTGATGCAGCTACTGCCTTGGCTTTTTTGCTATATATAGGAGACTTTTTCCCTTCATCCAAAATGAACTCATCTCTTCAGAGATCCTCAGAAGCAGAGCCTCATTCCAAAGCCTGTCCCCTGGGTTCAGGGATTTGCCACTTTGGTCTGTAGCTTATCGCTGGGCTTCTAGCACAGCCCTGTCCTGTGGACACACGAGTGATTTCTGTTCTGGATCAATCTCTTTTCATCCTGCAGCTGCTTTCTGGGTCTTGTCCTTCCAGTGGACTTAAATCTTTTGTCTGGGGAGCCCTAATTCCTATGTTTAGTTCCCTGCAATGTCCTCTGTGTCTGTCTCACCGGTGGACCTGCCCACAGTGTACTGCTGTGCTGCCAGTTCCCAAACTCCTCTCCATTATAGCCTCCACAAATTCCCAGCCGGGGGAGAAAACCCCCAGCCACAGCCTAGTTAAAGTGCCAGCCTGGCAGCTGTGTCCTGTGGTTCTTTCCTGGCTCTAAAGAGACTTGCTGGGAGTCCCTGTCACAGGGCCTGGCCCACGGCATGCCCCCTGCACGGGCTGCCCCTGCCAGTGCTGAGCTTGTTCTGAGCTCCCAGGGGGGACCCTCACCTGCCAGGGGGGATGCTCTCCCCAGAGCTGCTGTTTCAGCCCGTGGATCCAGGCAGGCATTGCCTGGCACTCCTTAGTGAGGATGGTTTGGGTTCAGCTGTTTCCCATCCCAGCCTGCAGCTCTGTGGTCTCTAGAGAATTCTCTCAAAGGAAAGTTAATTGCTGGGCCCTGTATTTCCTTGGATGCACTTGCCATCCAGTCCGTGGAGTATCACTATGAACACGTGTATGCTGGCACACTGCTGGATTTTTAACTTCTCTGTAACTCCCTGCTAGGGCAGCCTGGAGTGAGTTTGTGCTCCTGCCTGAGCATCCACATCCATGAGAGCCTGCCTGCCTCTGGAGGGGAGTGACAAGCTTACATGCTTGGGCTGAATTCCTTGGAGGACGTGTGCTATAGAAGTGTAGTTGATGCTATTTTTAAAGCACCAGCTCTCATTTGTACCTTTGGAAAAATCTCTGAGAAATTAATTCCCCTTGCTGCTCAGTGTTCTCCCATCCTGTTCCGCCTGAGAGCAGACAGAGTTTGAGGTGCCAACATCACCAGTCAAACAGTAGAAAATCTTGCAGCAATGCAAAATTCCTGTTTTGTTCAGCTGTAACTGCAGAGGTTTGGTAATAATGGGATTCAGAAGAAAAGTGCTGGGCCCAGCCCCCCAGGCCCTGCTGGTGTGGTGTAAGGTGCACAGTGTGCAGGTGTAGCTTTGGCAGGGACCTTGTAAAGCCCCTGCCCGTGTGGCCAGGCCCTGCCCTGCACTGACCACCACAGTGTCCAGAGCTCTGGGGAAAAATCCATTATTCTCTTAACTCTTCTTACACAGTGGATAAATATCCTTGCTGTCACAGTCTTCCTTTTACCCATTTCTCCAATCACCATTTCCTTCTGATTTCTCATGATGTGAATGCCCCCATGGAGAGGAATAACCCAATGTTGCTTTTACAATATGAGCGTTGCTATTTGTCACTGCTAATGGCAAAATATTTGTGTCAAAGAAAGTTCACAGCTGATCACTTAGTTCTTACCATAAACACAGTCCCTGTGATTTACTCTGTGGAGAGGCCTGGCAGCAGCAGAGGCACAAAGGGGCTGCTGTGTTTGAGCCAGGCGTTCACATGAGCCTCCTCTCCAGAAGCTCTGCATGCATGTTGTCATGGATGGCAGATGAGGAGCACATGTGATGAGAGCTGTGTGGTTTGGCTCCTAGATCAGCTCCTAGATCAGCTCGGGCTGAGTTGGTTCCTGGGGTTGCCCCAGGGCTGGGAGCAGCAGCTGGGGCTGGGCAGAGCTCTGGGGCCAGGGGGCTCCAGGCTGCGAGCCAGGCACTGAGGAGCTGGTGGTGGCTCCCTGCCCACTGCCTCGCTGGCCTGCCCAAGCTGCTTTAGCCTTGGAACCTTCATCCTTAGGCTGACCTTGCCCTGAGTTCAGGCCCTGGGCAGCAGCCTCCTGTTTCCCTCCTGGCATTCCCAGCTCCAAAGTACAGCAGCCATAAACCTCGTTGTGAGCTTCCCCCTGAGCTGGCCTGGTCTCTGCTTTCTCCCCACTGTCCCAGCTTTCTTTCAGCCTCTCCTGTCTCCTACACAGCCTGGCACCTGCTGAACGTGTTTACCAGCAGGTGTTGTTGTGATTTCTAATGAGAAATTCTGCCCTTTATTGTAGGCATAGCCTGGAAGAGGGCTGAGGTAAGCACTGTGCCTTGGTGCTGGCTATGGCCCCTCCCCAAGCACTAGATTCCCAAGCAGATTTATTTTCTAGGTCCCAAATAACACCAGCAGCCCCAGTCCTGCTTCTGTGGAGGGTAAAACTCCCAGTGAGTGTATTGGGAACAGATGAGTATTACAGTGTCTGTGCTCATCAAGCAAAGCTCTCAAAGTGCTTTGAAAAGATGGATTAGTTAAGGCCAGGACAAACCTGTGATATATGTATTATCCCCATCTTAAAGTGAGGAGGTGACCATGGCCCAAGGTCACGAGGAAGACTGGGCAGGGCTGGGGGGACCCTGGCTTTCCAGTGTCCCATGTCACCAGGACACGTTCATGGTCTGGATGAGCTTCCCGGCTTCCCTGGCACTGCCCACCCTGAGGCCTTACAGAGGGAGAGGGGCTGGCAGTTTATCCAAGGGGATGGAGAGGGAAAACAACTCACCTGTAGTTTAACACAGGCGTTCCCACTGGAATGAGCCCAGCCTGCACGGGGAAGGGCTGGAAGCCTTTGTCAGGTCTGAGGGTGAGTGCTGACAGAAAAAGAGCAGGATTTCCTCTGCTGGAGCCAAGAGCAGAAGGTCTGTGCTGGGGTGTTTCCATGCAGCTCTGGCTCTAGGGAGGGGATGTGCTGAAGTGTTTTGAGCAGCAAGGGAGTGCAGATGTCAGAGGAACACACAGAAAAACCTGTGGTGTGAAATGATCAAATAAGTCATAATCCATAACTGCTGCCCTGTGCATTGGTATGGATGCACACACATTAAACCTGGCCGTCCATGTGGGGATTCCTTTTTACCAAACCTAACCTCTGTAAGGAAGGCATTTATTTTCAATTAAGAGCTAATCTGTGCCAGCACCAGCTCTGCTCTGAGCACAGCAAAGGCAATGAGTGACCCAGGTGTCACTCAGCAGGAGTGGTGTCTCCTCAGCCACCCCAGCTGCCACCTTTGGTAGAACCAGAGCTCAGAGCATGGCCTTGAGTAGCCTGGGAGCTCCTTCCAGCCTGGCCTTGAAGATGGATTTGCATTTCTGGTGTGTTCCCCCTTTCTCTATTCACAAGTCTCTCCCAGTCCCACTGTGGCTGCTGTGAGGTTGTGCTGAGGTTTGCAGCTATTCTGGCCCAGTGATGTGGCTGTTGGTCCAGGGGCTCTGGATGGTTTGTGCCCCTTCCCTGAGCTGCTGGCACTGCAGGGGGGGCAGGTGGCCTTAGCTCAGCACTCAGGCTCTTGGTTTGTCTTTGGGCAAGACAAATGAACAGCAAAGCCAAAACCAAGCACTTGCTGGTGTTCAACTAATATTGGTAACATCCATCAGGTATCTGTCTAATGTGATAAAAAACCTGTGTCCCTAATGAAAGCTGGTGAGCAGTCAAAGCAAATTGGAGGAACAATTTATTTGAAAGTTCTTTTTTTTCTGCTGTATATAATCAGTTCCTGTTATTATGAGTTGAACTTACTCAGCACTGTTTGGACTAGGATTCATGCAGAGTCTCTAGCCAAAAGCACAGATTAGTTTTGTTTTATTTTATTTAAGTCCATTTGCTCTTGTTCATTTTTGAACAAAATGGAGCTGTAAATCTCATTTGCAGTACATAAACAGAATAAACACCAGAAATGCTCTCTCATTGGTAGGGATAGGCAAAATGCTTCTAAGGCATGATGATGCTTACCAAATGTTCAGATTCAAGATTCTGTGTGGGTATCTCTTAAAAACCCCTCATTCTGCTAAAAGAATAAATTGAAGGTGTGAGCAAAGAGGTCTGTTGCAGTGTCACCACTTGAAATCTTTTGTAGGGGCAGGAGCTACAGTAAGCACCCCTCCCATGGCAAGGAATCTTCTCCATGTGCCAGCTGAGCTCTGTGGGGTGGTTCAGCAGCATCCAACGGCAGCACAACCAGGAATGGAAACGTGTGGTGGCACAAGGCCCCAGGAGCAGCAGCGTGGGTCCCTGAGGACCCTTCTGTATCACTGTGTCCACTCTTCTCCTGTCCTTCTCTGCAGTGCTTTGGTGTCTGTCCCTCCCTGGCTGTCTGTCCTGCCACCTGAGTGCAGGGTGTGTTTGTCCTCCCAGCTGCCCTGCCAGGTAGAGCAGTGTGGTTGTCCTGCTTTCTTTGGAGAGGCTGCAGAGGCTTCTCAGATCCGTGATGGAGAAGGGGGCAGAGCTGTAATCCACCCCTGATCTCTGGGCCCCTTTTCCCTGGTGCAGCTGGATCCCAGCCATAAGTGTTCAAGCAGCAGCTGGAATACATGAGAGCTGAGCCCTTCTGTGGAGCTGCCCAGGAATCCATCTGAGACTGGGTTTCTTCGTATTTCTGGGAACTGGGCTTGTGTCTGGCACGTTCTCAGCTCTGAAAAACTTGGTTCACACAGCTGTGATTCTTCTGTTTGTTTGAAAATGTCCATCTCTTGCTCTGCACACTTCATTGCTTCTGCAGCACATGCTTTTGTCAGCCACAGTGACCACACATTAAACAAACTCTCTGCTCCTTGTAATTGGTGCATTTGACCACTTCCACTGTTAGCAACGTCTGCAGCATCCCTGTCCTTCTCCATAACTGGCTTCTCCCAAAACCCATGGATTCCTCAAGTGTCTGGGCTGACGAGGAGTGGAGCTCACTTCCGCAGGCAGTGTTTGCTGCCTGCCTTCCTGGTGGAATAAGGAGCTTTCACTCCTTGTTTACTTACTCTGAATTTTTGAGAAATCTGTCCTTCATAGCATAAAAGTTGAATCTTTTTAGAAAATAAAAGGATAAAAAAAAAGAAGCATTGTCTTCCCTCCTGTCAATGTGCCAGAAGTTTATTAATAATACATAATAATTATATGTTGCATTTCCTAGCTGCTTTCATGTGAGGATCTAAAAGTGCTTCACAAACATTAATTAAGTAATCCTCACGCCTGCCTGGTGCAGTAGCTCTTGCTATCAATCTGCACTGAAATATGACAATGCAGAAGACACAGTAAATAAGAAAATCTCCCAGAGCCAGGCAAGAGCACAGCTGGTGTGGAAAGGCAAAGCAGGCTGGAGCAGATGCCAGCGTTCCGTGGCTGCTCTTTGTGTGGATCCAGCAGTTTCCCTGCCAGTGCACCAGTGCCATTCCCTCTGGAGTTCTGGGGCGTTGGACGCAGGCTGGACACAGCAGACAGGAGATTTTCTTGACCAATGCAGAATTTTCTCTGCTGGCAAGAGGAAAGTTGTGACTGGCAGCAGATGCTGTGTCCTGGCTGAGAGCAGCAGAGCTGGTGGCAGCAGCTCTCTCTGAAGCTGCCTCAGCAATGGGATTGACTGATCCTTGCTCCAAGAGAGCCTCTGTTTGTTACCCTGGGCAGGAGGGGTCCTCAAGGGCTCCAGCAGGTGCATGCAGTGTCCCACAAAGGGTCTCTTCAGCCCTCAGCTGACCACCCAGGGGACCTTCACAGGTTTCATGGTGTCCCCACATAATGTTGCTCCTCCTCTTCTGCTCACAAAGCTTTGGGAAGTCCTGCACAGGTGGGCTGCACAGCTCACCCCAGTTCTTTCCTCTCAGTCCTTGGCCTGAACTGCTTGAGCAGCTCTGCCTCGTTTCCTTGCCTGGCATCCCTTAGGAGCAGTTTTTGTTAGGTAGAGCAGAGATGAAAAGTAAATGAACACCAATGTTCTGGCAGCAAATGCCCCCTCAGTTTGCAGGTGTAGCTCACACCCATTGCCAGGGTGCTGAGTTAAACTCGGGGCAGTCACCACACTGCTGTTATCCCTTGCCCCTGACCTTCCCCAGGTGAGAGCCTGATTGATCCCAGCAGGTTTTGTAGTGCTCAGCTGAGGGGAGCAGTGTCTTGGGAAGGTGCTGCCTGTTCCTGTGAGGCAGGTGGGCTGGGACTGCCCTGGGCAGGACCTGCCAGGTTTTGGGGTGACTCAGAGAGGTGCTGGGAGGGGCTGCCAGGACGTGGCTGGGCCCAGTTTCCAGGAGTGCTGAACACTGTGGCACACGAGAACTCTCAGACGCATCAGCCCCCAGTTTCTCCTCATGGAGGAGATGCCAGGTGACATGACTGGCTTTTACTTCTGGTGTATTTTGATGAAGAGGTGGGTTTGGTAACTCCAGGTATATTGGATCCTACTTACTGTTATTTTGATCCTTCAGGTAAATTTGAGGCAGATAAGTGTAGTCTAGGGATTGCCATTAATTCCTGCTGGTCAGGGCCCTCGTACCCCGCCTTGGCCAGAGCAGATGTTGTCAAAGGGACTTTTTGGGGACCAAAAGCCAGGTGCATTCTTCATCCACCCAAGGTACTGCCAGAGCCAGCACTCGTCGTGTGTGCTCTCACCCTTCCTGACTCCAGGCTCTGTCTGGGCTCAGAAGGACAGGACACTTCTGGGCTGCTGGTCAGGAGATATTTCCCCCAAACATAAGATGTGCTGCATGGCAGAGCACATCAGGTATCAGAGTGCATTTTGATAATTGACATGTTTGTGCTCTCTGTGTCTGTGTTTACACACAATGTTATTCTATAGGTGTAACTTTAGACTTCCTGCAATCCCAGGGAATGGTCTCATTTAACATCTGCAGCCCTGGCCAAAGCTCCAGCACATGCCTGCTCAAATATCAGATTTTCATCTGCTAGGCAACTGCATCGGGTCTCAGCAGAGGGGTCTTTGGCCTCTCTTTTCTCTCTGCTGAGCACTGGGGCAGGTGCAATTGCATTATTTTTGCCTGGTCATTAAGCTAAAGAACACATTTGATGAAGTTTCTAGCTATGAATGAATGGCCAGGAATGAAACCCACTTGACTTAATAGTTATTTTTAAAGATGCTCTTAAGAGCTTCTGTAAAGTGGCTGTGAAATACATCTTAGTTTGCACGGTCTTCTGGAAAATTTGCTTCATGGTCCAGATAACTTGAGCATGGCAATGCCACTTCCAGGAGTTATAGATGTAATTAATTTAATCCATAAACTCTTTGTAGGAAGTTCTGTCTTTTTGTTCTGTGTTTATATAGCACTAAGTACAGCAGGGTCTTGACTCACAGCTCGTGTATGCCACCCCAAAACGAGCAATAAATATGTTTTACAGGGAAAGCACAACCTGCAGTGGAAAGGTGTGGGCTCAGTGTCGCTAACTGCTGGTGCCATTGCCAGGCTGGGCTGTTTCCCGGGGGGGGACGTGGCTGGCACAGCTCAGAGCCCCCGGGCCGGGATCCGTGTCCTGCAGGGCTGAGGAGCACGGGCAGGGTGACCCGGGCAGGGAGGGGGCACACACCGGCACCGGCTGTCCTGCCTGTCCCTGCCCCGGTGCCCTGTCCCGGCTGGGTCCCGGGGCTGCTCTCAGCTGCCCCCGCAGCAGCCCCGGTGCCCTGGCAGCCCAGCTGGGCACTGCTGAGCCTTTCCTGGGCTCCTGTGAGGGGTGTGCCAGGGAAGGGGGCTGTACCCACAACTGCTGTGATTTCACCTGCAAATCAGGAATATGTGAGTGTGTCTTGAAGTTTATACAAGCACTTATGTAATCTGTGTGTGTAAAAGCAGGATAACTGTGAGTTCTGTGAGGTGCAGCTGTGTGTGGAAATGCTCAGCAAATCAGAACCTTTCTGTTAGTAATTCGTTCTCCTGACAGAAACTACGTCTCTTCCTAAATTTATTATTTTTTCCTTTTCCACCAGGTCCTTAAGCAGTTCATATCTTTGCTATCTAATCATCACTTATTCTCTATATTATCACCTACCTGTTGGAATAGTTCTTTTCCTTAGCATTTGCCAGGGGAATAAGCCATAACCCTGGCAAAGGCTCCTTCTTCCTGCTCACAAAAATGATCTTTTGCATTAAAAGCACATTGGAAGCCCCTGTTAAAAAGGCTGTTTCAGTAAAAGTCCTTCACCATGGACCTCCTTGCTGCTGTCTTTGCCAGGCTGTTTCTGGTGAGTCCAGCAGCTCTGTGTGCTTGGACTCAGCTCCATGGCCCTGCTCTGGTTTGTCTTCCCCCCACGCCCTCCCCAGAGGGAGGGGACAGCCCCACAGTGGGCAGTGCAGTGGCTGCTGGTGGCACAGCTGGGTCATGGCTTTGCCCTGAGTTTCCTGCGCCAGCTCCAAGAGAGGATTTTTAGTCTCTTGTGCCTCTGACCAACATCTGCAAAAATCTCTCTTTGCTTTTGAGAGATTGAAAATCTGTCCTTGCTTCTTGTCTGGTTGGACATAAGTCCTTTGGGCACCACTCCTTTGCCCTGTACTGGTACAGCAGAGCCCTAATTCAAGGGGCAAACCAGCACAGGCTGTGTTCCCTGCCCTGCTGGTACAGCACCATTTCTGCCTGTGCCCCTCAGAAGGAATGCAAATAAAGCTGAGTTGGGCCAGCTGTCTCCTTCCTGATTTAGTATCCTAGGTGGTCAACAGCTAATGATCAATTTAGATGTCACCTCTTCCTCTCAGGCTGAGTCCCTACACTGTTGGGATGTGTGAATATGTTTTAAGTAAAGCAGGATCCCTGTGCCAAAGAACAGAGCAACTGTGGCAATGCTCCAGCCTTTGCACCTGTTCTGGTTTGCTCTTTGTGTGAAGTGCTGCATAATTGTCTTCTTCATTAGCTGCCTGCTGAAGTCTGGTTTGCGAGGGATTAAAAACTCCAATGAATATGGATTATTTCAAATGTTTTCCTTTGGGACACAGTACAGAATGAAGATTTTTGGAGCTGTATGTGTGTGTAATAACAAGGGATGGAAGGTGCATTCCCCCACGCTTTTTCAAAGTTGCCTCTTCAGAGCAAGTGCCAGAGCAGATCCCCCTGTGCCCCTGGGCACGCGGGGGGCTCTGATCCAGCTGACCCTGCATGCACCTGCCTGGAGCTGAAATGAAACCCTTGCTGAGAGTGGGAAGCTTCAGCACACACATAGCTCAGTATTTGAGTGATCTCCTCAAAGTCAACAAGCCCTAAGCAGTTCCTAACATGAGGCATGCAGCAAAGAAGGAGCACGTTACGGTGCAGTTAAAGGACCCATTTCACTGAAGCACCCAGGAGCATGTGCTGATGGAGTTTCTATAAAAATAGGGACATTTTCCTCCTCCAGTTAAAATTTTTGAGTGCTTCAGGTTAATGTGACATCTACAACATCCAAGAAGCCTACAGAGGCTTGTTTCTGTGGAACAGATGTTTAACAATCCAGATTTTATTTAACATTTCTGTCTGTTTGGGCACTTTCTTGTCATCTGCTTTTTGTGCCTGTAACTGTGGCAGTGCTGGGGCTGGAGCTGTGAGAAAGGCCCGACACAGGGAAGGAAACCTGTTTTTTTTTCTCTAATTCAGCAATCACTCTGCCACTGCACATTCAGCTCAAGTCCTTCCCCCTCCCTGGTGAAAGCAACATTTGATTCTCTCTCCTGCTGGCATTGCAGAGCCAGTCTCATTGCAAGAGAGGGGGCTGAACTCCTTTTTGACCTCATTGGGAAATATCCTCCCAAAGTGCATAGCAAGCCCCTCTAAAGCAGGAACCCAGGTGGCAGCTGTCTCTGGGCCAGGCTTCTCCAGGAGGGAGGGTGGGGTGCCCTTGCAGGAGCTCGGTTAGCTCCACAGCCTGGAGGGGGCTTGAAGCTTTCTGTCATTCTGAAGTTTTTGCTGGGGAAAGCAAAGGTATAAAACTTGCCCAGGAGCTTGAGCAGGGGCTGGGGGGTCCCGGGGAGTTCTGCAGCCACGGCACTGCCCGGCCAGGGAACAGCCAGGCCCTTGTCCCCAGGCCATAAATCTCAGCCCTTCACTGGCTGTGCAAGGGTACTCCTCCTCTCCAGGTGAAGAATCACATGGCCATAAAATTTAGTAATGTAAACAAGGCAGACGTGGTCAGAATCCTATTTGGACAGATTTATAGCCTGACACTGGAGCAGCAACCTTGCCTGGGCTGTGTGCCACAGTAATTAATATGAATCCTGGGCTCTGTTTTCCTTCTGGACAGTGTCCTTCTGCATGCTTGTGTGTTAGACTGTAAGCACGAGAGTCTGCTGTCTGCTGAGGGAGACTTTCCTGGGGAGGCTGTGCTGGAAAGCTATGGCCCTGCAGATTGTGTGGAAGTGGGGGAGAGTGAATAGCCAAATTTGGGAGAGCAGCACTTCCCCAGCACGTGTAAAGCCTCCAGGTAGCTGGCACTGAGTCTTTGTGCAGTGATTATCACAAAGACAGTCAATGTTTGCCACAGTTTCTGCCTACACTGAGATGAAGAGGTTGCTGGAGAAACCAGCTCTGTTGACACTGAGCAGTGGGCTCCAGCTCCTGCCCTGTCTGTGCCATGTTTGTGGGAGGCAGGGGCTGTGCTCAGCTGCAAACACCTACCCCAAAGCTTGGAACAAACTTCCCTGCTGCTTATTTATTCCAGTCTCATTAATTCAGCCAAACATGCCCACGTAGGCTTCACTCAGTGAGTGCTTTCATGAGGTCTGTACGTCCCCCCAGAGCTGACTAAAGCTGTGCTGGGCTCTGCTGAAGGGGATCTGTGCCAGGGAAGAGCTGGGTGTCCACTGGCACTGCCTGGAGTCTGCCATGGCCCAGAGAAACCAGGGTGTCCCATGGATTTATCCCAAATAAACCCTCCTAGCAGCAGTGGGGCCAGCAGGGTCCCCTTTGGCCCTGCCCCAGACTGGCAGGAGACCAGATGAGGGTGGATCATGTTGCCTCAGGATTTACCTCCTGTCCTGAAATGCTGGGTGAAGCCACCATTTTATTTTCTTCTCTTATGGCTTTTCTGGGAGCAGCATTGGTGTCCTTTGTTCTCCTCCTCTTCCAGGTGTTCACACCCAGAGGTGAGCACAGGAGTTGCCACCCCTCCAAGCTGCCCAGACCTGCCATTTTTCAGCCTTTGCTCTCAGGTCATCTCTTGGGCATTCATTTGTAACTCCCCACTTCAAAAACATTGAAAAGTAATGAAGGAATTAAAGACAAATGCAGAGAGGGTAGAGAAACTGACCCATTTTATGGGTCATTCCAGTGCCATTCCCAGCACTGTCATTTAGCACAGATTTTCAGCTTGGGCCCTCACGCACCTGTGAAGTCCATTCTCATTATCACCCTTGGGGTAAATCCCTGCCTTTTCTCACAGTGCTCGTGCATGGGGGAGTTTGGGCATTGTGAGCCCTCACCCTCTGTTGGTAGGGTCACAATATAAAATTGTCTCTAATTAATGACCAATGACCTTGTGCCATTCAAGACTCTCTGGCAAGTGATGAGCAGAAGACGCTGGCACATTAAAATCTGTCACTGTCCCTGAGTTTGAAGCAGGCCCTGCTGCATTGCTGGGTTGTTTGTCCTGTCATTAATGAGATTTCTCTGCCCTTTCTGTCTCGTTTGGAAAGCACAGCCCTGGTCAGGCAGCAGTCCCAGAAACACAGACCTTAACAACAAAATCGATGTGCCTTCCTGCGAGCCAGCGCTCGGTGTGCACTGATGTGATTTCCCAGCAGCAGGTGGCTGCTGCACCCCGGGCAGGGAGCGGGGCTCAGGGGGCAGCTCCTGGGCCGGCCTGGGGCTGGGGGAAGCCAGGCTTGGCTTCACCTTCAGCAGCTCTCAGGGACCCCCCGGGGTGGTGACTCTGTGTGGCGTGGGGCGGTTTGACCCTCAGCTGTGTGTCTGAAGCCGTGCAGTCTGGCCTGCCAGGGCTGCGTGTGTCTGTGGCTGAGGCACTGCCTGGGCTGGGTGAGAGTCTGTGCTCTGTGACCCACTGCACGTCATCCCAAAATAACTCAGGGGGCAGTTTCACAGCATCTGCACAGGCCACATTACTTCTTTGTAAAGAAACAGATGAGGTGAAAGGACCTGGTTTTTGATTGATGACTTAAGCTGTATTGACCGAGTGACAGCCACTCTGAAAGGCTGGTTCCCACGGGATTGTCTGATACCTTCAGGGGAAAAAAGAGGAAATAAAAATAGTTTCTTTGGGTTCAGCAGTTGATGGTGTAGCAGCATTAATGCTAGGGCTTGTGCTCTGGTCTGGTTTGTGCTTCCCCTGCTCCTTACAGAGCTCTCTGGTGGTTTGTGAGAGTTCAGGTGAGGTGGGCCCTGGGACGCTCCGGAGTGCCGTGCCCATGAACAGCATTCCGTGTGCTGCTAAAGGCCTGAGGAAGCTCTGCACTGATGGTGCCTCCCCACAGTGCCAGCATTGCTGCAGTGTTTGAACTCAGTCTTCAACTGGACTCTGGCTGCAGGAAAAGCACCAAGTTCTCTCCTTTCCCTGTGGCAGCTGTCCGACCGAGCCCACGAGGGCTCCTCACCAGATTCCCTGAGCAGTTCAGGGTCATGGCATGGTCCCACACAGGCAGCAGCCTTTGGAAAGCTGCACAGAGTGTGGTGGAATGGCAGGTTATTTGCTGCTTGAGGTGAGCAACACACACTACATTCAAAATTACCAAACCGGTCTAAATATAGAGATAAGAGCAGGGTTGTAGTTAAGATTTCTGAGCAAATGCTTCCCCCACTGCTGGGGGAAGGCTATAAAAGTGCTTAAACTGTCAAATTTGCTCTTTTTAGATTTGTTGAATGATACAAAGAGGTTTGTGTGGAGTAAGGTGTTTATATTAGCAGCACTAACAACGGTGAAGGTCAAAGGTAAGGTGGAGATGTCACCTGTGGGATCCATCTTTGATGCAGACCAGCAGACTTCTAAAACTCTTCCCACTGCCCTCTTGTCTCCTTCCCATTATTAACATTCAGGGAGGTTCCTGGCAAAGGAGTACTCTTAAAATTTCATACTCTCATATAGGTGCAAACCATTCCTGGGGCTCGCACCATTAAAGAGACATTTGGAGTCATCAAGATGACAGATGCTAAAGGCTCCTGAGCTTTTCAGAGGAGAGCTGCTCATTGACTGCAGGACAGGGGTGTGCAGAAGGATTAGCACTCAATAAATCCATCACAGGAGTACCAAGATGTTATTACTTGGGTTTGGAATATCCTGAAATAGCTCAGCACCTTGGCAATTTTGCATCATTGATGTACTCTCAGATGGATAATATGACTTTCTAGAAATGGATCAGATAAACTGAGCAGCTTTAAGAGTGTCTGCCTCTATTATTCCTATATTTCTTCAACTTGGATTCCAGGAGAAATAATAATATTCTCTAGGGGTGCCATTCATTCATACGTTCACAACACAGCCCCAGATGCAAGCACCAATAAAACAGAACATTCCTAATTAACAGCCTCGGGGGGCATGGCATCAGGCAGGTACTACCAGCACCTTAGAACAAAGTACACCTGGAACCAGGTGCAGCTATTTACCAAAAGCTTCCAGAAAGCCAGCAGTAAAACTGTTTGTTTTTCCAGCACATGTTGTGCACTCACTGTTATTTCTCTAGATGGAAGAAGCAATCTGAGACACTAAAAATACACACCTTAGACCAACAGAGCTGTAAAATGATACTAAATAAACAGTAACTCAAGGAAATCTTCCTCATTACAGTTTTATCTTCAGGGTTATAGGTTATAGGCATAAAAGGGTTATAGGCATAAAAGGTTATAGGGCAGGATTTTATTTACAGGGGGCACTGGGCAGTGCTCTGGGGACGTCCCTTAGCAGAGAGGACAGCCAGGGGGACACACCAGGCCAGCTGCCCTTGGGAGCTCTTTGGTGCGGGGTGTGAGCCATGAAATCTGTCCTTTGAGATGAGCTCTGCCTTCCGAGGAGCCGCAGGGGAGGTGCAGGCGGTGTTTTCCCCTCGGCAGGGAAGGGAAGGGAGCGGGCAGCCCGGGGACGCTCTGTGCCCTGCGGGGCCGAGGGGTGCCAGGGAGGGGCAGCCACGGCAGCTGGGGCTGGTGTGGGGCTGGCTGCAGGCTCAGGGGCAGGGCTGTGTTGAGGACAGGCTGCAGAGAGGCTGGGAGGCATGAGCCACGTTGGCTGTGCACCTGGGGGTGGGGAAGGTCCCGTGTTAGCTGCAGGCTGTGAGTTGCAGTGGTGACATAGTCTGGCATTGTGTATAAAGCTGCAGCTGCAGAGTGGCTTTGAAGCAGTGGTGTTCCCTGTTTCAGACCCAGGGACAATGGAAAAAAGTCACTTTTCCTAAAATAGCTGGCATGTCAAAACCTAGATTTTATTTATTGACCTTTCCAAACCCATAAAAAGCAGTGCTTTTGCAGAAGTAGCCGCTGCCTCGTGCCTGGCTCCGGAGGCTGGGGAAGCATGTGGGACCCAGCGTGGCTGCTGCTGGTACCGCTGGAAGCCAGACATGGGATCTGGCCCTTGAGCGTGGGCTTGTACATAATTCATTGGTGTGTTTTTTTAAAAAGACTTTTGCTCTGTCTTGTGTCAGCCACACGCTTCTGACTCAGTTGAACTGCTTATTCTTTCACTTAAGCTCTGCCCTTGTTCTGACAAAGGGTTTCTAGTGGTTCAGTTTTTGTTACTAACAGCCTGTAGAAAGCTGTAGAGGCAGATGTTATTTTCCTGGTAATGCAGAATTTCACTGTGCTGGGGTATTTTTTCAGCCTGTCCGTCAGACAGATAGAACAGGCTCCTTTTTTCTCCACTGTCAGATTTTTCAAAGGCTCTTCCAAAGCAGGTGCATAAATTAAAACAAAATAGAAGTCAGAAGTCAGAGGAAAACTCTTAAAGCTGTACCCTACTGAGAGGGATTATGGGGAGTGGAAAGTATGAGTCATGGCACGGCTACTTCTTGGAGCCAGAGCTAATGCAGCTCCCGCAGGGCAGGGTCCTCAGGAGGGGCAGCCTGCTCTCCTCCTTAAAACCCGTTTCTACTCCTGCAAATTTGATCACAGTTAAAAAAAAAAAAAAAGAAACATGTTGGTGAGATGTACTTATCCTTTGATCTTTCCCTAAAGTCTGGTTTCTTGGCCAGATTTCTGGGTATGTCAGTACAGAGAACGTGGCAGTATTTAACTCTGTTTTGGCAGTTCAGCTGCTGTGTGCTCTGGGGTTTATCCTGGCTGGTTTATCTCCACAGCCACACTCGCACACGGAACCTGAACTAAATGCCCAGGGCCAAAACTCTGCCTCGGATGGCTCTCTCCCTCAGTGTGACACTGGTGCCCCATGGCAGGGAGGTGGCCCTGCTGCTCTCCTGGATGCCCCACGGACATTCTGGTTAATGTTCCTCCCCTTGCACAACACTGCACAAATATTGAGCTTTATAAATATTAACCTGGAAGATGAAGGTGCAGTGAGGCTGGAAGTCAGCTCTGGGTTGCATTTATCTCCCTCAGTGCAGGGACGTGCCAGGGACATCTGGCACGTCCCATACAGACACCTCCCAAACTGTGCAGCCACGACCTGAAATCAGAATTATTCCCCATGAAATTGGCCTTTTTCTGTTCTGCTCCCCTGCAATCTTTTTTTCAGCCTTTTCCCATCAATGTGCTGTTTTCTCATTAGGAGCCCATGGGATCCCAGCATACAGAGCCTTGTGTTTCACAGCTCCTCATGAGTGGGAAAGGGGGAACATGACAGTGTCCACTCCAAACTGAGGGCAAGTGGGTTTCCTTTCCTACCAGCTCAGGCTGAGTTTAAACCTGGCTCCTCAGTGGAAGGTGGATTTGGCTCCCTGTGTGCACTGGCCAGGGGAGGCCGAGTCCCCAGTGAAGGTGTGTTAGAAAACAGCTCAAACAGACTGTTTGGTTCACTTCAGTCGCTGTAGTGTTTGGAAGTTTTGGTTAGAAATGGGTGTCATTATGGATAGTACAGCCTTGTTGAGCAGTGTCCTTGCCAGTCTGGAGTTTTGGTTTCAGAACAGCTGTCTGTAGGTTTCCACAGCATCTCAGACTTCCTCATGTGCAATTTGGATTTCAGCAGGCTTTTTCTGTAAGGCACAGATGCTGCCTGCAGTTGACACAGGTATGTGCAGCATCAGAAAGGTGCCAGCAGACTTGCTGAGTCCCAGATTTCCCTCAGAGCTGGACAGAGGAGGACCTTAATGCTCCATCCTTCAGCAGCACTATCAGAGCTGGGGTCCACCTTGTCATATCCTCACTGAAAAATTCAGGCTCTGCAAGCCAAGTGCACTGGTCACTGCTTGCTGAGTGAGCTGCAGATGAGGGGGCAACAGGGGCAGTGCCAGCCCGCTGGCATCAGTGTGGACCTTCCGTCCTTCCCAAGAGAGCAATCCGAAAAGGCAGAGAACCGAGAACCCGCAGTCAGTCTGCACTTCTGGAAATTTCTGAGGTTAACAAGGACTGTCTCAGTCTCAACTTTCACAAAGACAGGTTTAATGGAAATGAAAAAGCAACGCTTGTTTGTAGGGTTTGTATTTTTACCCCAGGCAAACCCAGGAGATGGATTAAACTGAGGAATGCTTGTTCTTCAGTTTATTCTCAAAATATAACACACATCCAGAGGGATATCATTTTTCTGTTAAGTTTACCACGCTATCTTTGTTAGCTTCGTTCCTGGTGATTCACTTGTCACAATAAGAACCTCAGCGGACACGCAAAGCACGGCAGCTCCTGCGCCGGCGGCTCCGGGACGGCGGCCGGGGCTGCCGGGGTGTCCTGGCTCCCGTCGCCTCCGCGGCTCCTCGCCACCGAGCTCATCCACGTGGGACGGCTCTCGGAGCACGCCTGAATCCCAGCTCCGCGGTGGGGGGCGAGGCTGCCCAGCCCAGCGCCGTTTGCCGTCCCCAGCGCTGTCCCTGTCCCCTCCCGCAGCCCAGTGGCAGTGCCACCGCCCGGACCCGAGTGCCCTCGGCAGGGCAGCGCTCCCTGCGCAGCCACGGCTCCGTTGGAGCGGAACGTTCAAGTGCCAGTGACCCAAAGCCCCGGGGGTCCAAGGCGTTAGATTATGTGATAGCCTGTGTGCCAGCTGCGCCGCCTCCCTCGGAGCCGCAGTGACAGCAGTGACAGCTCCTCTGTCCGCGCTCTCGCGTTTCTCTGCCCCTTCCTCTCCATCCTCCCCCACCGGCATCTCCTGTCCCCGGCCAGGGCAGCGTTCCCCCTGCCGCAGAGGGGGTTGTGCCAGGCGGGCCCGGTGTCAAGTACTGCAGTTCGGGCCGGCAGGTGCCAGGGCCATTACCCTGTCACCCGTCCCTCCCTGTCCTGGCTCTCCTGCCGTGCAGGGTCCCAGCAGTGAGCGCTTCCAGCCCCTGTGTGCACAGCCCGTGCTGACTGATGCCAGCTCAGGGTCTGGCACAGCAGTGCCAGTGCTTGGGTAGCTGGAAAAAAATCCATTCTTTGGTGTGATTTTCAGTGAGACAGTCCAGCAGTTCGAGGTTATGATGCAAATACTTTTCTGCCAAGGCTTACATCAGCTGTGCTGAGCTCACACGTCAGCAGCTGCAATGGTCTCCTTCGTGCTGACTAACACGATCATGGAGGCTGTGGCTGGTTCCACCTCTTCAGAGCTTGACTCACCAGCTTTGTTCAGAGGATCAGTTTCCAAATTTGAAGTTAGACTTTATGAATCATATTTATTTATATTAGGGTAGCTCTTGGGAGGTCTAGGCCTGGGCCAGGAGCCTGCTGTGTTAGCGAGGTGCTGCACAGCATCCTGGCCCAAAGGCTTGACTCCTGCTTCTAAGAGGAATGAGAAGGGTAGGGAAAGACAGGAGTGAGCCACAAAGACTGGGGAATACCATTTGTCTTCTTCCAGATCTTCATAGGAGATGCTGGGAAGGAGAGAAAGCTTTGGCTTTCCTGGGTAGGGGATGGTACCACACCACTGTGCTGCAGAGAAAATACTCCCTTTCCATACTGTTGCTAAAACCAGTTACTGGTGTAAGATGGATACAGGGGTTTAGGTTTTATTGGCTTACCGTGACTCTTTCATAGCAAAAACTTCTTTCTGAGGAGAAGATAAATGCTCCCAGCATTGGCAAATGAGTGCATTATCCCCTAGATTAATTACTGTAAAGTGAAACCAGGTGCTCGTTATTTATTCAAAGCTTCACCAGAAATCCTTGGTGGGTACCAGGCTGGGAGCTGTGGCTGGGTGCAGGACAGAGCCGTGGGCTGGGGTCCGGGTGCCCAGGCTGAGCTGGGGAAGGAGGGAGAGCAGGTTGGGGCCGGACCCGCAGCCGCAGCGTGGGCGGAGCTGCTCCCGCAGGGAACCACCGCACCTTGCTGCTCTGCTGACACGCGTTCACACATCGCATCTCAGGGGCATCTCCCTAGCATTCGCTGTGCTTCCAGGCAACTCCAACTCCTTTTTTTTCCCCTCAGTAGTAGTGAAAACTCCTTCCTTTTTAACCAGTTAACTGGCTGGATCCCCCCTGACCTGTCAGCTGTGCTACACCAACATGTTCCGAGGCTGCCTCGCAGTGTGGTGCTGATAAGCAGCCCTTCCTCACGGAAAAGTATGTAGAAAAGCCAAATCTTGTCTACACGTGTAGAGCCACTGAGTTCAGCAGCCCAGGGCAGGGATGAGCTCGGCCCCAGGCAGTTTTTTCTGCAGCTCTCCCAGCCTCGTGCAAAAAAAACAGGGGGATAATTGACAGGTCTGGGTGTCTGCTGCTGCCTTGTTTGCTTTTGCCTTCCATGCCTTACCCTGGCTTTGAAATGCAAATTGCAAACTTTATGTGGTCTGTCAAAGGGAGTTGGAGTTATTTTGATGTATTTTTGATGTGCTCTGGAGCATCACAAACTTTGAGGTTTACTTAGGAAGGTAAGAACCGCTTCTCATCAAAGATGACAGCGCAGGAAGGGGCTGAGGGAATTTGCAGGGAGGGCTGAAAGCTGAAGCATCACCGTGTGGAGCTTCAGTGCTCACCGGGAGGTTCAGGCCTCAGCGTGTCCCGTGTCACCTCCTCACCCTCCTCTCTGCTGGCGTTTGCAGAGGATGCCTGGAGCTGGGCTGCTGAGGGACGGGGGTAGCTGGCTCTAATTCCATCCCGCGCTGCTGCTGTACTAGCACAGCCCCTCTTTGGCTCTGGGTGTGTGTCCCTCTGCGTGCTGGGCTATTTAAACATCACGGTGTGGTGGGCAGAGCTGGCCCCGTGCGTGGTGGGGAGCACAGAGCCAGCCCTCCAGCTCTGGGGAATATTTTAGGCACTGGTGTAAGACAAATGAGAAGTGCCGTTCCTTCAGTGGGCTACAGAAACTGGGTTGTATTGAAAGAAATGTTATATAAGGGCCTAAAATTAGCAGGATGGAAAAAGGAGTCTGCTAAATACTCCCGTCTCTCTGTTGACACAAGCAGACTTCCACCAGAAGGGGAGGGCTCCTTAATTATAGTTTTCTGACGTATTCTGGAAATTAAGGATTGAAAGAGACCACGAGCTTGGGTTGCCCACCCCAGTGAGTTACTGGGGGGGTGATCCAGACAGCCCTGACCTGTAACTCCCTCCCCATATGGGATCTGACTTGCCATGCCACTGCACAGTGGGGTGGGAACAGGTCCTGTCCCGTCTCCGCGGGAGGAAACCCTGTCACCAGCACAGCTGGCATCGAGCAGGCACATGGAGCTGGTCTTGGTGGATTTCTGGAGGGAGCAGTGTGGGAGCCATTAACTGCCCCCCCGACAGGTTATCCATGGATGAGCATCCCTGCAGGAGGAAACAGTGGCCTGTTTGCCCCTGCTGGGCACCCAAGCGAACGGAGTGATTTCTTTGGGGACCCAGCTGTTGAGTTTGAGCCTGTTGTGCAGTATGGCCGAGGTTTGTTTTCCAGGCTTTCGGCTCTGCCAGCAGCCTGGCTCGTTTGCTTTCCACGGTTTGTCCCACAAGTTGCAGCCTCAGAGTCCTGTAGATAGGACTCAGTCCTCGCCCTGTAGATAGCAGCTGTCCTTTGCTCTTTATGCAGAGGGGTGTCCGTGGGCGCGGGGAGGGCCGGGTGGGTGCCGGGAGGTGTTGCTGTGTCCCGGAGCTGCGGGCACAGCCCAGCCCTGCCCAGGCTGGGTTCGGCCGCTCCAGCGCGCTGCGAGCAGCCGGGGGAAGCAGCGACGGGCGGAGGGGAGCGGATCGTGTCCCCAGCGGTGCTACCGTGTCCCGAGCGATGCTATCGTGTCCCCAGCGATGCTACCGTGTCCCCAGCGATGCTACCGTGTCCTGAGCGATGATATCGTGTCCCCAGCGGTGCTACCGTGTTCCCAGCGATGCTACCGTGTCCCGGGCGATGCTGCCGCACCCCGGGCCGTGCCCGCCTTGCCGGCTCGGGAAGCGCCCGCTCAGCCCCGCGCTGTCAGCCCTGACAGAAAACATCCATTTCGCTGCCGCCCCCGCGCCGGCAGCGCAGGAAATCACTTTATATAGAGGTGGGAACCACACTCCCAGCCCCAGCCGGGGGTTGCCTCGCACATGGCTCCAGCACCTTCCCGGGGGGAGGAGGAGGGAGCCCGGGCTCTGGCTCCTGGAGTGCCCGGCCCGGTGGCCCTCGGAGGTGCCGCCTGAGCCCAGCGCGGAGCGGGCCGTGCCCGCCCGGCAGAGGGGCCCTGCCCCGGCTCCTCGCCCTCCCAGCCTTGCCCAGGCCCTGGAAGCACGGCTGCTGCAGCTGCAGCTGCTGGAACAATGGCCAGCAAAGCTGTTTTCCAGCTGAAAACTGTATTTCAGCAAAACAACGGGTTTGGGTTTGTTTCCAGGAGTGGGTTCATTTGGGGTTTTTTCCCCTATAGATCATTTGGATTGATTTTTTTTTCCCCCCCAAAACCCCTGAAATTATTTTGAAATACTTTTGCAGGGATTCATGGGAATTGTAGTCCAGTGCCTTGTATGCCTGTTCCTCCCTCTGCTCTGAGATCCCAGGACTGAACAAACTTTCCCTGGGGTACCATATGAAGGGAGGTTCATGAAGGGAGGAAGGCATGCAGAAAGTGAAGTTCAGGACTTGTTGTCCAGAGGTGGAGATTAAATTAAGAGGTATTCACATGTTCCATGCCACAGCTGAGAGAATGAGAATCCAAGAACGAAAGCTGTGAGTCATTATAACCTGAACAAAAACCTGTTCACGTTCCTTGGCGGGTCAGAGCTGGAGCCCTGCTCAGTGCCTGGAGGTCCCACCACGTTTGCAGGGCCTGGTCAGAGCAGCGCTGGGGGCAGGGTCTGTGTTCAAGGTCTGAGTGTTTGCCAGGAGCCAGGGACTTCCATTCCCCTTTCCCCATCACTTTGCTGGGATACTGCTAAGAGCAAAATGGGAGATATGCTGATGAGAATGGGCTGAGCTATTTTTAGCAGAGGTTCATAAATCACCTCATATCTCAAGTTTTTGTTTTGAAGTTTAAATTCAGACAATGGAAAATAGTGCTCCCAGATCAAATAAACATTCTCCTTGTATTGACAGAAAAATAAACATGAGCTGCTTAAATATCTGTAGAGCATAATTTATTAATCACATGAGAATGACAAACACAAGCTCACTGTGATCCCGAGAAAAGTATGAGTCTCGGGAGTGTACGAAAGGCTGGGAGAGGTCAGGACTGCTAGAGCTGGAAAATGAAACAGTTGTGGTTTCCAGGCTGGGATGGGGCACGTAGAAGGCTTTAGTGTCTCCAGACTGCACTGGATAGGGGATTGTTTTGAGGTGGTTCATTATGTAGGACCAATAGTCTGCATATATATATATATAGAGCAGGTACCTATACAATAGCCGTATTTATAGACACCAAAATCCTGCTGACCATCTCCCACCTGCGGGCTGTGTTCACCCCCTAGATCTCCCTGGCAGTGACAGGCTGTTCCTGCAGTGCAGCTCACAGGGCTCTTTGGGCTGCAAATGCGGATTTATGTGGACATGGATATTTGACCAGTCAGGATAAAAGATGGGTTCAAAATTGCAAATGTTTTCTGGCAAGAGAAAACAGCACAATTTCCAGTTTGGAGCTGTTCAGCTTTATCCTGAAAGCATATGCAATATCTCTGGCATTGCATTGCTCCATAATTTTTAATTATCGTTCCCAATCACCATCCAATGGCTGGGAATCTGTCATTGGATCTTTTCTGCCTTTGACTGGTGTGCTTGGAGCAACAGCCCGCTGCCAGGAGGATTGATCAGCTCCTTCCCAATGCAAATCCACAGAGGCTGTGAGATGGGAGCTGCAGACTCCAGGAGCAGAAGGTCTCCAGGCAGGGCAGGGCTGGGCAGGGCTCTGGGGCTCCCCTCTGCTCACTACTCATGCTGCTGGGCTCAGGACAGTTCTCAAGGCTTTTTCACTTTGTGCCGTGAAGGGGCCAAATTGAAAAGGTATTTTATCTGCAAAGACTCGAAGAAGTGACTGAGTCATGGGTCTGTTCAGCACATGGTCCCAAGCATACAAATCAGTGAAGGAAAGCTTAGGAAAACAGTGAGTTAACTCTTACAGAACATTTTCCATTTCCCATGATACTGACATCAGTCGGTTTCTGTTGTACTGGAAAAAAAAATCACCCAATCCCTGAGAAAACAAATCAAATTTAAATCCTGAGAACTGTGCTTTTCTTCTTTAGCAAAATCTCTGCAGAGACAGAGCTTTAGAGCTTTCTTTTGATTTTGGAGAGAACCAATTTAGAAAATAACTGGAAGGTGGTTTCCAGTAGCCATAAATCCAAAGAGCTTTGCCAGTTTTGTCTTTTCAATTACAAAATGAGACTTCAGTTATGCTTACAATCAAGATCTTGCTTTCCAAGCTCTCTCCAGATACCTTCTAATTCCAACACTTCAGGCAGTTTCTTCCCAAAAAAGGGCCCAAACCTCTTTTCTGCCACATGACTTCCCCAAATCTCCCCCTTTCAGCCATGGAGATGCCAGATTTGCAGACATGGCTTGCCTCTTCCAAAATAGCATCAAGCTGTGAAAGGTTAGTGGAGCAACTTGCAGGAGGAATCCAGCTGGGCAGCCACGTCCCAGGTGCAATGGCACCACCAGTTTGTCCCAGCTGTGGTCTCAGTGAGGCAGGATGAGGTGGGGCTGGCTGTTTGCTGTTACCCAGCACTCAAAGGTCAGTGATGTGCCCATGACCCAGCTGCCAAGGCCACTGAGGTGGCTCCTCAGAGAGCCCTGGTTCCTGTGCAGGAAGGGGAGCCCTGCCAGGACACGGTGCCATTCTCCAGGTCTGGGCTCACGAGGATGATGTGTCCAGGGCTGCTCAGGAGCTCTGCCAAGGACTGTGCTGTGCTCCCAGCTCACCCTGCCATGCCCAGCACCTGCCACTGGAAGGAAATACACCGTGGTATTTAGGAAAACCCAGCACTTAAATCCTCACTACTCAAAGGACAGAGATTAAACTTTTTTTTCCCAAAACTAGAAGATGAGATCGTGAATCCTCTGGCTCCCTCTGAGCTTTGCTTTTGCTGGGTGGGAGGGCTGACCTTTCTGTGCTGCCCAGTCTGTACTCTTTCACAGAAAGCTTCTGCTTTTCTTCAGGCTCCAGCATCTTTCCCAGCCCTCCTCTGCCCTCCCACCACCAGCAGGAGCCACATGCACATACCATCCTGCTTCATCTTTTGAGCAACTTCAGATGCAGAATTCTGAAGGGAAAAAAGTGAGTTCTCTCAAACTGGACATCTCTGTGACCTTGAGTTAGTTTAAATAAACAGTTGTCTTTTAAGGTCTTACCACCAGTGAAAACTTGTCTTTCTGTCTGCCAGTGCAATTCTTAATGCTGCTGGTTTCACTTCCAAACGCTGACAAGCACAAAAACAAGCTCCCTTCTCCCTTCCCTCTTTCCCTCTGTAAGCCCAGGCAGTTGCAGGATGGCTGGATTCCCCCTGCAGTTGCTTCCAGGGGGGTTAAGGCAGGCTGGGTTGTTATTTGGAGCTCCTGCTTTAGAGGGATGCCAGGAGCCCCAGAGGGCCTGGGATGGCCACGTGTGTGCAGGGCAGGGACAGGCTCTGGCACAGCTGGCTGCACACACTGAGGAGCTTGTTCCTTCACAAACTCTGCAGTTTCTGTCCAAACCAGAGTAACAATTTATTGAATGTTGTCATGCCCTCATTTTTGAAACAGGAGAATGCAATTCAAAGGGAAGAAGTGACTCAGCCCAGCCTGCACTGGTGGGAGCTGCAGGGTCAGAAGGAGCTGACCCCTTGCTTTTCTGCCTCCAAAATAATGCCCCTTTCCTTCTGTCTGCTCACTGGCACAGCTTGAGGAAAAGACCTCCAGGCAGCTGTTTGATGAATTTTCATCAAGCTAGGCAAGTGGAGAATAAAGAATGGAGAAACAGAGACAGGGAGGGGAATAAATCAGGAGGGGCATCCTGGGGGGTTATCCCAGGAAAGTTTAAAAGGGGCAGTTAGGGAGACTGAGTCTTGTTTGATGCATGCCTGGAGCTGTGAGAAAGGAAACCTCACTCCTCCTCTTTTTCAGGGAACCAGGGCTGTTCAATCTGCATAAATAAGTAGGATTTCATCAGAGAAATGCCTAAGTGTTTTGTCAGTTTTTCCTATTAATTGGGTCATCTTACTGGGGCCCCAAACTTTGATCCAGATCAAACAGGGATAAGCCTGGCTATCAGGAGCAGGAGCTGCTTTCAAAGGAGCAAGCTGTGAGCTGGAATTGCTGCTGAATCTGATGGAGCAAATACCCAAGCCATGCACAGAGCCCAGGACCTTAGGCCAAAAGCCTTTAAATGGAGACATAAAACAAGAGGTGGAGATCTTGCAAAAGGAATTAAAGTAGATCTAAGGCAGCAAGAGACTTTGCAGAAGGAATTAAAATAAGATTAGAGCAAATTCTAANAAAAAAAAAAAAAAGAAGTGAAAGGAGCATTTGGAAGATTCCCAGAGAGGCTGCAAGAAGTCTTGCAGGCAGAGCTGAGTCTGTGCTGGGGAGGGGAGCTGAACAGGGGTGCAGCTGTGCAGCCCTCCCTGGGACTGGAGAGCCACAGGAGCTGTGGCCGTGGCAGAGCTTGCTGACCAAGGGCAGCTGCAGTGGGGAGGGAAGGGAAGGGGCTGGAAAAGCACCTACAAAAAAAACAGGCAAAGAGCAATCAGATCCTGGCTGAAATGAGCCCAGCTAACTCCAGACCAGGAATTTGTTGCAATTTTCTTTACTGTGAGCCCACAGAGGCCTTGAGGAGAGGTCAGACTATCCCCATGCAAGCAGTCTTTGAGGGAAAAAAAATTCCTGAGAGGATTTACTTGCTGAGCTGGAGAGCACAGAGCACTGAAACCATTCCCAACCACCAGCAATGGTGGGCTGGCTCTGCTGGTGCTGCAGAGCTGGAGAGAAATCCATGGCACTAAGGCTGAGCAGTTAGAAAGAGGGAGAAAAGCAAGCCCACCTGAATTCCTGATATCTCCAGGTGCCCACAGGGGCTTCCCAAGGGACTTGGCCTTTGATCAGCCCGGAGCAGGTTTGCTGGGTCTGGCCTGTCCGCCAGGAGCGTGTGGGATCTGCAGGGAACAGGGACAGCCCTCTCCTGGCAGGGGGATCTCAGCCCTAAGGGGTTAACCCAGCCTTCAGGAGGTGGGCAGGGAGGGCACTGCCCCCTGCTCCGCTCTCTGCTTTGCTCACCCTGCATGGGAAGGACACAAAGCTGGGACACGTGTGACCCTGCTCTGCTCTGAGAGGCCACCAGGAGCTTGTGGGTTGGGTGCTGGCTGCAGGTGGTGGGGAGGAGGGAAGGAGGATGCTGCTCATTGCTTTCCTCAGGTACAGCATGGGGAACAAATCCTTGTAGCTGAGTGGGCTTCCAGGACTTGCACACTCATGATAATTAAATGAAGTGCCAGGGAGCACTGGGACCAACCTGGGCCCTAAGCCTTGGTTATTCTGTATATCCAACATACTTGTTTTGATAAAGATATTAGCAACTTCTAGATTCTTCCTGGTAATTAGATGCCAGTCTTGTACAAGGTCTCTCTCTCAGTGTAGTGAAATTTCGTGTTGTTATCTTGCAGCAAGGGACCATCTCTGACTGACAGCACAAGAGCTTTGCAGCAACAAGAACTGGTAGGAGCTTGGCAATTAGAGCCTATAAATGGCATCTCCTTTGAATGCTGGATAATTTAAAGTGATTAAAGACAGATTAGCCAGGCACAACAAGTGAACAAAGGAATGGGTGTCAGGGGTGGACCCCAAGCTGATGCATTGCTGCTGCAGGACCCTTCCTTTGATGGCCAGGAGTGAAGTGGGGCTTGAACAGCAGCCTGGAGCCCTCTTGGGCTGAAGGGAAATGGAGGAGGCTGAGGGGGTCAGTGGCCACAGGCTGAGTGCTGGAATCCAGGATGGTATCCTGTGCTCACACAATGAACAGTGGCCCTCTCCTCTCCCTTGCAGCCCTCTCAGCTTTGCCTGCAGTGTGCTCTGGCAACACTCATGCATTGTTTGGTTGAAATCATTTCTAGCTGGCTGGTGAAATCCTCCCTTCTCTCATCAAGGCAAGTCAAATGACCTGAATACTAAGCTGAAGAAACCCAGTGATGGATGTCTTGTGCAGTACTTTTGTACCTGGTACTTCCACCCCACCTCTGTCCCTGTTTTTGCAGGCTGGGCATGTCTTGGATGTGGCACGGTGTCTTCTGGAAGAGTCTGACAGCTCTGCAGGCCTTGTTCACAGGGCTGCTGCTGTTCATTAATCTCTAAACTCTCTGGTAACTCTTGTGGCAAGAATTATGTTTGGTTGCTTATCGGTCTGTCAAAATTTCCCTTGCTGGCTGCTTCAGTAAACTCACAAAGATCTTATCAGCTGTCCTTGCTTCAGGCCTCTGCAGAACTTACTAAAACAAGCAATATGCTGGGAAATCCAGTGTAGAAGCTGGGGTGGTTGGTATGAGAGCATGGCTGTGACAGCAGAGACTCTTGTTGGGAGGCTGTTCCAGGACCCAGGAGAGTCTGGGTGTTTGCCTTTCTGAATCCCTTTCCCACATCTCAAGGGAGCTGTTGTGTGTCCAGAGCAGGAGCTGAGGAGCCAGGAGGGCACCTCTGCTGTCAGCAGCCTCCTGCCAACCCGAGTCCCTGAGCCAGGGCAGACTCTGAAAGGCTCCTGGGTACCAGGAGATGTGCACTGATGGTGGCTCTATGCAGGACCTCAGGCAGTTCAAGTATCTGCTGATTTTTCTTAGATAACATTTCTGGGCCAGGAGATTTCCAGCTGCACCAAGAACAGCTGAATTTCGGTGGGTCTGGGCAGCACGTGGGGCTTCTGCTGCACTCAGTTTCAGGATGCTCACCAAAGTCTTTGAGGCCTGCACTGTCAGCAGCACCAGAGACGCTCCAGGCTCTGAGTGCTCCTGCCCCCACTGCTGTGCTGCAGCTCAGCATTTCTCACCACACTCTCATGCCTCTGTTTGCCCGTCAGCCTCATTGAGCTGAGGACTCGTGGCTTGCTGGCAGTGCTCTGAGATGGCCTGATGAAAGGGAGACGTGGGTGAGAGATTATTTGAATTGTGGTCTACCTGCAAGAAATGGAAATATTTCTTTTTTTCTCTTGGAAGTCTCATAGCACCAGGAAATGCCTTTGTGGCAGCAAATGTCATTGAAGGAAACTTGTTAGCTCAGAACAAGATTGAAATACAGTGGTGAATATCTGGATTTCTTTGAATTTCTGGCTTGCAATGCTTTTGTGCCCAACCTCATTTGCAGTGAATTTACTCCACAGGTTTCCAAACCATTTATCTTAGCATTGCAGGCACACAGAAGATGCCACCAGCGATAGCAGGGGTAATTTCCTAGCCGTGTGTCTCGGGGAGGGACTGCTCCTGAGCTGCGTGCTCGGCAGCCGCTGTCAGGAAAGGGCACTGGGAGGTTTCCATGGCAGCTCGTTCCCGCTGCTGGAGCCACAAGCTGCGACTGGGGACACTTTAAAAGCACAAGAAGGAAAATCCAGACACCCCCCTCATTTGGAGCCTGCAAAGCCTGCAGGGCCTTTAGTGAACCTGACTTGTTGGTGGTGATCTGCCAGCTTCAGCATTCGGAGAAGCCTGGAAGGGCTGGGGATGAGCATGTCCCATCTGCCTTCGGAGGGAGGCTGGGCTGGACCCACAGGGGGACCCCGGTGTGCGTGGAGGTGGAGGGGGCTGTGAGCATCCCTCCCCTGCAGCTCCTGCCAGCTGTCCCCAGGGCTGTGCTGGCGTCACGCGTGGAGCCATTTGTCAGTGCCAGGGGCACCCAGCGCCAGCAGATTACAATGGAAAAGGGAAGCACTGAGCGTGAAACGCATTTGCTGGGGCTGCTGCAGCCCTTTTATCCCCTCATTATTCATTAAATTGGGCCCTCCAGCAAATATTTTTTCACCCACAGTGAATAAGCATGAGATGTTTCCCTGTCTGCAGCTCGAAGGGCCCTTGGCAGCGGGTTCTGGGGAGCTCAGTGCCTCAGTGCAGAGGAGCAGCTCTCCAGGGGCTGCAGGGTGGGACGTGGAAAACCCTCCCAGGTCCTCCCACAGAGAAAAGGACACGTCTTCATCCCTGGGGCAACCTTTCAGGATTCCCACCTGCCCTCCCCCCCAGTGCTGAGGGGCTGAAGGAAAGCAGCGAGGGTTTCCCAGCACGTTCCCGTGGAGCAGGAGCAGCCCCCGGTGCTCGGGGCTGGAGCAGGCTGGATTGATGAGCTGTGCAGCAGCAGCAGGGGAATGTACTCGGTGGCATTGCATAAGCAGGGTGTTTGCAGACGCAGGCGAGTTCTCGTGCTGATGTCAAAGAGCAGAGCTCAGCTGGAGTCAACGCAAATTCCACCTACTAAGGATCAGCATGTGGTGCCAGAACTCTGGAGTGTTTTGTTTTCAGGGCACCAGGAAAATATTTCAGGGTTGGTTTTTTTCTTCTTGCATTTGGAGAGCTGAAGCAAACAGTGGTGTGAAGCAGCTGTCTCAGTGCTGAGGACTCTGCTGGCCAGGCTCTTTGGCAGCTAGTGAAGTCACAGGGTGCTTCAGGCGGGGAGGTTGTTTCTGCACATGAGACTTGGTCACAGGCCAGTTTCAGAGACCCTGCTCAGATATTCAGGTTGAGACTTTCCCACTGTGAGCCCAGGTCTGATGCCAGTGCAGGGTCCTGTAGTGGTGATTGCAAACTTTCTGGGCTGAGGGACCCCAGCGGTGGGGAGGGGAGCCAGAGCTTCCAGACCCCCTGTCCTCCCAGCTGGGGAGGCAGAGCGCCTCATGTCAGCAGCCTTAGCCAGGGACGATGCACCTTGCAGAGGCTCAGAGCCCAGTGACACTTCCTACGTCCCAGTGGGACTCGGCGTGCTGTGACAGGTAACAGGAGTGGTTGTTTCCCTGGCAAGGGCCTGGCTGTCTCTGTCTGCCTGTGATCCTCAGCTCAGCCTCCTGGCAGGCAGCAGCTGTGGAGAAGCCAAGCCCCAGGTGGATGGCAGCATCCAGGTACATGACACATGCTGGATGGAGGCAAGAGGAACTCACTCTCCAAGGGCACTTTGAGCAGCTGTGGTGAGATGTGGCAGCCTGGGCAGAGTGTGGGAGATGGGCAAGATGGGCAGTGGCTCCTGTGCCCACCAAAACCCTCCCCTGCCTGAGCTACAGCGAGGTGCTGCCTCCCAGGGTGCCCAAAGAGCACTGCTGCCCCAGATCCTGGGCTGGGAGCACTCCAGGGCCGGGACCCTCTGCAGCTTGGTCCTGCCCCAGCGCTCCCGCAGTAATTCCTGCTGAAAACTCCTTCTGTCTCGGGGCTGCCGTCAGATCCCTGGGCTGCTCTCCTTTCCTTCGTCGAGAAAGGTGAGAGGGAGGGCTCAGAGAGCGCTGCTGTGCCCGGCGTGCCCGGGCTGCCCTGTCCTGCCCTGCCCGCCCGGCCCCGCCGCTGCCAGCGCTCCGTCCCCTGACCGACTGCGAAAAAGGAATTATTTATGTCTCCTGCATATTTCTGGGCCTGACTGCCAAAAATGGCAAGCAGCGCTGGGGCACAGGGTGGTGCCGGCTGGAGGGCCCCGGAGGGGCACGGGCGGCCAGAACCCCCGGCCCTTCCCTGCCCAGAGGGGAGGGGGCGGGCAGGGGAAGGGGCTTCGGGCACCGAGGGAGTGTGGGGGATGAGCTGCCCAGAAATTACTGAAGGTTTCAGTGCAGTCTCTTTTTCCCTGAAGTACTTCGTATAAAAAAAAACAAAACAAAACAAAAAACAAAAACAAACAAACAAAAAAACCCAATTTTTTTAAGCTCTCTGTAATGGATAAAAATAGCTGATATGTTATAAGCGAGGCAGAGGCGTGCATGCCCCGAGGATGGCTGTCCCGGTTCGTGTCCCGCCGTGTCTGATTGCAGCAGCCCTGGCAGATGCTGCTGAGGGAGGAGCTGGCTTTCAGAAGGAGGGATTCAAAACACCGAAGCGATTAGAGGTATCCGTCCCCTGAGAAGAGGGAAGAAATTATTCTGAACAGAAATTGGATAACGTCTGCTTAAATGTGATGTTTTGCTCCATGTTTTCATGTAAGCAGGAGGCTGTGGGAGAGCAAAATGGGAGCAGGGACTGTGGTCCCACCAACTGGGAACAGTCCTGGGGTTTGGAGATGTTTGAATCTTGTCCAGGGTTTTATTAGGGTAGGACTGTGCCCCAGGAAAAAGGGGTTTACTGCTGAAGCCACATAACTTAGCTAAACACTTTGGTTTTGTTAAGAAATCTGCCAACAGAACCACAACATTTCAGTCACATCTTCAAATTAAGATGCTTTGTGGGCTGTGTTAATTTAGTCTGAGTTCCCCACTGGAATAGCCCAAATGAACTGATGGTCTTGTTTTGTTTAATTTTATGTTAAATACGGCTATCGTATTTAACTGTAATCTCCTTATTATAGTTAATATTCATATCATGCATCCCAATCTGCTGAAAGCACAGCGTTTCAGTGAGTCAGCTGTTCCTTGAACTTCATTCCATGGGAAATGTCAAGGTTTGGAGCTTTTTCTCTCCAAGGCAGGAGGATTTTATTATCTAAACCTACAATAACCCGGATTTCCTGCGGCTGCCAATTGTGGTTCTCTGCCCACACAGCTCCGTCGGGCCCGG